>CM051264.1:21490482-21662982 GCA_027921565.1 Artemia sinica | reverse complement strand
TGTTAAATCATTATGAAAATTTAATCGTAAGGTATGAGCATTTTATACAAAATCTCAAGGACGACTGTAAATCACTCCTTTTTATTCGTAACCAATCACCAATCAAGCTTTCGTATATTGAGCAACCTCCGCTGTCTCTGATTAGATCTAAAAAACGGATGTTGCCTCAAAAACCAGTCTGGTTGAAAAACGTGGAGTTGAAACAAACTTGTGTGGGGAAATCCCCGTTCGTACCGCTCGCTTTTTTTTTGCAATGTGCATGTCAAACTGTAGTGCCTCGGGCGTAGGTTTCAAACCTTATACACTATCACGATGAACGAAGTTGCTAGACATGCTTTTTTTATCACTTTCTTTGGAAAGGTACCGAGGGAACATAAAGCAAGCAAATAACATGTAGTTTCAAAACGTGCTTAATCACTTTATAGGTTTTGCATGCTTTTCACAATGTGCATGTCAAACTGCATATTCTTGTAGGCGTGAACGTATTCGTGAATGTAGTCGTCCAACCTTTAAGGGAACATAAGGCAAGCAAATAGCATGTAGTTTCAAAACGTGTTTACTCACTTTATAGGTTTTGCATGCTTTTTGCAATGTGCATGTGAAACTGTGTGAGGGAGTACTGACTCTCTTTGAAAAGGTGTATAGCTTCTAGCAAATTCAATATTAACATTCTACTTATGTCCCCAGGGCATAACTTGCAACCCTTACCCTGAGGGCTTGGGGTTTTGTTATCCTCACAGGACATAATTTCCGGACCGTTATGATACGCTGAACAAAATGGCTATCTCAAAATTTTGATTGGAAGTGTCTGGGGAAATTATGGACGGGGGGGGGCATTTCTCCTTTGATCACTTTCTATTAATGATAAAGGCACTAGTCATCTCAATTTCCAATCAAATGAGCCCTTTTTGACGTTTCTATGACAAAACTTTCTATAAAAGCCTTATACTCCCCAGGGGCATAACTTACAACCCTTGTCCTGAGGGCAATGGGAGGAGGATTGTCATCTTCAAAGACATAATTTCCAGACCTTTCAACTACGTTAGAACAAAATGGCCATATCAAAATGTTGATCGGAAATGATTGGAGAAATGATGGGCGTAGAGGGGATTCTCCCTCCGAACACTTTCGACTATTAAAAAGGGCAATAGTCCTTTAAATTTCCATTCGAATGATCCCTTTTTGAAATTTTTATGACAACTCTTTCTATAAAAACATTGTATGTCCCCAGGGCATAAATTACAACCTTAGCCCTGAGAGCTGTGGGGGGGGGGGGTGTCATCCTCAAAGACCTACTTTCCAGAACTTTCAACTACGTTCAACAAACTGGCTATCTCAAAATTTTGATTGGATGTGTTTGGGGAAATAATGGGCGTGAGAGGGGGATTAGTTACCCTCCAATCACTTTCGACTATTAAAAAGGGCACTAGCCATCTCAATTTCCAATTGAATGATGAGCCCCTTTTGAAGTTTCTACGACAACGCTATCTATACAAACCTTATATCCCCAAAGGACATAACTTACGACCTTTGCCCTGGGGGCTAAGGAGGGTTTGTCATCCTCAAATACATAATTTCCAGAACTTTCAACTAGGTTGAACAAAATGGCGATCTCAAAATTTTGATTGGAAGTGTCTTGGAAAATGGTGAGCGTGAGAGGGGGCTAGTTCCCCTCCTGTCATTTTCAACTATTAAAAAGGGCAATATCCATTTCAGTTTCCAATCGAATGAGTCATTTTTTAAGTTTCTACGACAACGCTTTCTACAAAAACCTTACATGCCCCCAGGGTATAACTTACATCCCCTGCCCTGAGGTCTTTGGGGGGGGGGTGTCATCCTCAAAGACCTAATTGCCTTAGACTTAGTTGCCCTCCAATCACTTTCGACTATTAAAAAGGGCACTAACCCTTTGAATTTCCAATCGAATGAGCCCTTTTTCAAGTTTCTACGACAACACATTCAATAAAACCTTATATACCTCCAGGGCATAACCTATAACTCTTGCACTGAAGACTGTGGGGAGAGTATCCTGCTCAAAGACATAATTTCCAGAACTTTCAACTGCGTTGAACAAAATGGCTATCTCAAAAAAAAATTTTGGATGTGTTTGGGAAAACGATGGGGCTTGGAAGGTGTGTTAGTTGCCTTCCAATCACTTACAACTATTAAAAAGGGCACTAGCCCTTTCAATTTTCAATCTAATGAGCCCTAATTGAAGTTTCTACGACAGTGCTTTCTATAAAAATCGTATATGCCCCCAGGGCATAACTTGCAACCCTTGCCTTGAGGGCTGTAGAGGGGTTGTCACCTTCCAAGACCTAATTTCCAGAACTTTCAACTACATTGAACAAAATGGCTATCTGGAAATTTTGATTGGCTGTGTTTGGGGAAAAGGTGGGCATGAGAGGGGGGTTAATTACCCTCCAATCACCTTCGACTGTTAAAAAGTGCACTAGTCCTCTCAATTTCCAATTGAATGAGCCCCTTTGAAGTTTCTAAGACAACGCTATCTATAAAAACCTTATATGTCCACAGGGCATAACTTACAACCTTCGCCCTGGGGGCTCAGAGGGGTTTAACATCCTCAAATGCTTATTGTCCAGGACTTTAAAGTACGTTGAACAAAATGTCTATTTCTAAACTTTGATTGAATGTGTTTGGGGAAATTGTGAATGTAAGAAGGGGGTTAGTTGCTCTCCATTCTCTTTCGACTATTAAAAAGGGCGCTAGCCGTTTCAATTTCCCAATCGAATGAGCCCTTTTTGAAGTTTCTACAAAATCGCTTTCTATAAAAAAAAAACCTTATATGCCCCAAGGGCATGACTTATACCCTTGCACTGAAGACTGTGGGGGAGTGTCCTACTCAAACATATAATTTCCCGAACTTTGAACTGCGTTAAACAAAATAGCTATCTCAAAATTTTGATTGGATGTGTTTGTGGAAATGGTGGGCGTGGAAGGGGTGCTAGTTGCCTTCCAGTCCCTTTCGACTATTAAAAAGGACACTATCCATTTCAATTTCCGATCGAATGAACCCTTTTTGAAGTTTCTACGAAAACACTTTCTATAAATACCTTATATGCCCCAGGGTATAACTTACAACCCTTGCCCTGTGGGCTGTGGGGGTGGTTATCCTCGAAGACCTAATTTCCAGAACTGTCAACTACGTTAAAAAAATGGCTATCTCAAAATTTTGATTGGATCTGCTTGGAGAAAAGGTGGGCGTGAGAGGGGGGTTAGTTGCCCTTCAATCACGTTCGACTATTAAAAAGGGCACTAGCCATTTGAATTTCCAATCGAATGAGCTGTTTTTGAAGTTTCTACGAAAACACTTTCTATAAATACCTTATATGCCCCCAGGGCATAACTTACAACCCTTGCCCTGAGTGCTGTATGCACCCAGGGCATAACTTACAACCCTTGCCCTGAGTGCAGTGGGGGGAGTGTCCTCCTCAAAAACATAATTTCTATCTGGAAATCAACTACGTTGAACAAGATGGCCATCTCAAAATTTTGATTGGATGTGTTTGGGGAAATGGTAGGCGTGGAAGGGGTGTTAGTTGCCTTCCAATCACTTTCGGCTATTAAAAAGGGCACAAGCCATTCCAATTTCCAATCATATGAGCCTTTTTCGAAGTTTCTGTGACAACTCCTTCGATAGGAAGAGCCCTGGTCTAAAACCAAGAAAAGAAACAATCAAAGGCAGCGCAATCGCGCTGCCTAAGTAAAGAAAGATGTTGGCACAATGTATTATTTATTTATTTTTGTTTGTTTGTTTGTTTTTTTCCATACCAGGTCACTTCGTATCGAATGAGCTGTCGTAGAAACTTCGAAAAGGGCTCATTCAATTGGAAATGGGAATCGCTAGTGCCCTTTTTAATAGTCGAAAGTGATTGAAAGACAGCTAACACCCCTTCCACGTCCATCATTTCCCCAAACACATCCAGTCAAAATTTTGAGATAGCCATTTTGTTCAGTGTAGTTGATTTCCAGATAGAAATTATGTTTTTGAGGAGGACACTCCCCCACAGCCCTCAGGGCGAGGGTTTTAAGTTATGCCCTGGGGATCGTAGAAACTTCAAAAAGGCCTAATCTGATTGGAAATTAGAAGGGCTCGTGCCCTTTTTAATAGTCGAAAGTGATTGGAGGGCAACTAACCCCCCTCTCACGCCCACCTTTTCCCCAAACACATACGATTAAAATTTTTAGATAGCCTTTTTTTCAACGTAGTTAAAAGTTCTAGAAATTCGATCTTTGAAGATGATAACCCCCTCAGAGCCCTCGGGGCAAGGGTTATAAGTTATGCCCTGGGGGCATATAATGTTTTTATAAATAATGGTGTTGTAGAAACTTCAAAAAGGGCTAATTCGATTGGAAATTAGAAGGGCTCATGCCCTTTTTAATAGTCGACAGTGATTGGAGGATAACTAACACCCCTCTCACACCCACCATTTCCCCAAACACATCCAATCAAAATTTTGAGATAGCCATTTTGTTCGACGTAGTTAAAATGTCTCGAAATTATGGTTTTAAGGATGAAACTCCCCCCCCCCACAGCCCTCAGGGCAGGGTTTTAATTTATGTCCTGGGGGCATTTAAGGTTTTTTTTTATAGAAAGCGTTGTTGTAGAAAATTTAAAAAGGAATCATTCGATTGGAAATTGAAACGGCTTGTGCCTTTGTAATAGTCGAAAGTGATTGGATGGCAAGTAACCCACCTCTTACGCCCATCATTTTCCCAAACATATGCAATGAAAATTTTAAGATAGCCATTTTTTTTCAACGTAGTTCAAAGGTCCGGAAATTACGTCTTGAGGATGAAAACTCCTTCACAGCCCTCAGGTCAAGGGTTATAAGTTATGCCCTTGGGCATATAAGGTTTTTATAGAAAGCGTTGTCGTAGTAGCTTCAAAAAGGGCTCATTCGATTGGAAATTGAAAGGGCTAGTGCTCTTTTTAATAGTCGGAAGTGATTGGAGGGCAACTAACTCCCCTCTCATGCCCACCATTTCCCCAAACACGTCCAACCAAATTTGAGATAGCAATTTTCTTCAACGTAGTTGAAAGTTCCGGAAATTAGGTCTTTGAGATTGACAACCCCCCCCCCAGCCCTCAGGGCAAGGGTTGTAAATTATGCCCTGGGGGCATATAAGGTTTTTATTGAAAGCTTTGTCGTAGAAACTTTGAAAGGGCTCATTTGACTGAAAATTAAAAGGGCTAGTGCTTTTTTTAATAGTTGAAAGTGATTGGAGAGCAACTAACGCCCCACTCAAGCCCGCCATTTCCCGAAACACTTCCAATCAACATTTTGAGATAGCCATTTTGTTTAACGTAGTTGGAAGTTCTGGAAATTAGGTCTTTGAGAATGACAACCCCCTCACAGCCCTCAGGGCAGGGGTTGTAATTTATGCCCTGGGGGCATATAAGGTGTTTACAGAAAGAGTTGTCGTAGACACTCAAAAAGGGCTCATTCGATTGGAAATTGAAAGGGCTAGTGCCCTTCTTAATAGTCGAAAGTGATTGGAGGGCAACTATTCCCCCTCCCACGCCCACCCTCCCATTTGCCCATTATGTTTAAAAACTTAATGTTGTCCTAAGATTAAATCAAAATGCACTGTGTTAATGCTAATTCCCCATAAGGCATCTCAGCAATATCCCAAGAACGACTGAAGGTATTATTTTCAAATTATCGGGGCTACTTCTGCTCTTGAAATTTAACCAAATCAAAATAGCGTAAGTGTATTCAAACTATCAAAGAAATTAAACAGACTTTTTTGAGAATGGTATCAAGATTTCTATTTCAGGACAACTAGAGGAGGTATGAAACTAAAATAAACACTACTATTTGTGTCCAGATTTTTAAAAGGGTGTACGTTTTAGAAATTACTGAAAATTAGCATACATATAGCAGGCCAAACTATAAAGTCTTAAAAAAACGAAAAGACTTAAAGAATTTTTTTCCCCCTGAAAAGACTATGTCAATGTAAAACGAACAGAAATTAATTAAAAAAAACTTTTTCCACAAAATAAGTTTTTCAAAGAAAAGTAAACAACTCCATTAAACCAAAAATGAGCAAAAATAAAATCAAATAATCTACCAAGCGTGTAACTACCGCAAAACAGCATCGATAAATAAATGAAACACAAAACGAGCTGAAATTACAATAAATAACCGAGTCAAACTCAAAACGAACAGAAATTAACATGAGTTGGGCTCAAAACCCCAATGCCATCACAAGGCCAGAACATAATTTGCACTTTACTGAGAAAATATAAATGTTTTAACTTTTATAACTTTAATAAATCCAATAATATTAACATTTTGATTACTAAATATCAGTATATGTTTATTAAACTGACAATGCACATTCATTTGTTGTTTTTTTTTCAGTAGAGTGCAACCTCCCTTTTCGAAGAATGTTATATAAATCTAATAGTCTTATGAGAGAAGCTTGACCCCACTATCCCCCTTTTTCCCTTAAGTACGTATCTTAAGTCACTAAGCAAGATTTATACTTTGAATTTACAAATTAACTAAAAAAATTTAGAATAAGATTGTTATTTCACTCCTGGGGTAAATTTTGACAATGTTTTCCTATAACTCACGTCTGAGACGGGTCTAGCTGATGTTCCAAGTGAGATCATGTTTTCTAAAACAAGGAAGTATATGAACTGAAGCTCATATATTGATAGACCATAAAAAAATAATGTTCTCATCTTCTACATGATATTAAAAATCGAAGAAGCGTAAAAAAACTAACTTGAATTTCAAGACGCGTGGGAGGACATTAAGTATTGTTGTAATTTGTTTGATTTTGCCAAAGTTAGATAAGAATATGCAAATAAAGTTTATTTTTTGAAAATGGCCATTATTGTTCTGTCATATATTCTAAGCAACAAAATATTGACTTTTTTTTATTGTTTAATGGGTACTGCACTATCTAGTAGAGGTGCAAGAGAAGATTTTTTTTTAGGTGGCTTGTGTTTGTCCAAATCCCATTATAGAAAAAGTACTTAGAAATATATGAACAGTCCGAAGATTTGTCATTCGTAGTTAAAAAAAATTTCAAGGATTTTTTCTACAGTTCCATGGAGTACATTTGAGAGTATCCGCGAATAAAATACTTGAGTTATGTAGTCCTATCTTAGTTTTGACAAGATTTTTGAAGACCCCTAGTCCCATAGGAAATTACGCCCCTGTGGATAGATAAGTTTGTTTTCAAAACATAAATCACTGGACAAATAATAATAATTCAACTTACAAATTGGAATGACAAGCCAAAATGATGTATTGTTTAAGCGGAACGATTTTCTTCGGAATAGTACAAAATTTTTCATTTTTTACAAGTCTTCCAGGGAGGGGGAGGTGTTTTGAGTTTTACAAATCGTTGGCTTAACTCAAGTAATCGCCAAAAATACCCTTTTCCTGAAAATATTTGTCTTCTTTGCAGAGATCTCAATTTTATGAATTGGACAATTCGTTTTTTCTAACAAGATTTGCAGAATTTAGCACCAATAGCCTAATGTGCAACATCTACCTGCTTAGCTATTCATTAGATACGCGGTTTTAGTTTTAACAGATAATTGTTTTTATTCCTTTTACATTTTCTGTAAAGGCGTATTACTATACGATTTGTAAATTTCCTATCCTTCAGCAACGGAGAAGTTTCGCTGCCATCTACCTAAGGTAAGTGATATTTTCAATATCTTTAATCTCTCAAGGCTGCTGCTGTTTCTTTCAGGTCCTTAAGTTTCGAGTCTATCGAGACTATCAACTTCATCTTCGTACAAGCTTCTCCGTATGTCCGTAACTAGACCCCGGTCTCCGCGCCGATGAGGGAAGTAGGCGGCGGCGGGGCTAAAAACAGCAGTAGCGGCGCGCCGCTGGCGCGATCAATGTTGGCCACAAACCTGAACGTTTTCATCAGTCTTTCTCAAATCACAGCTTAAATTTACAAATTTACTTTCTCTACTCATTGACAGCACACTTCCATAGGATACTCCAACTCCAACTTGTAGCTACTGGTAGCAACCAAACTGTCATATTCTTGTAAAAGTCTCTCACCTCCCTTCACACTCCCTTTTGTATTTTTCTAAAGCAGCCATATAAGTTCTATAAGATCCGCCTCTGCTTTAAATTAAAAAAAAAATTAACTTTTTGGCATCCTTGCTTTCAACAAAAAAAGTTCAAGATATCATCATTTAAACATAATACTTCCCTACCCCCCCCCCTCTGGATACCACCTTGATAGGATACCGTCTCTGCTTTAAATTTAAAAAATAAATAACTTTTTGGCAACCCTGCTTTAAAAAATAAATAAAATTGAGATATTATTATTTAAATATAATTTCTCCCCCCCCTCTGGATACCACCTTATTAAAATGCCGTGTCTGCTTTAAATTAAAATAAAAAAAAAACTTTTTGGCATCCCTGCTTTCAATAAAAAAAATTCAAGGTACTATTACTTAAATATAATAACTCCCTATGCCCCCCTTCTCTGGATACCATCTTGATAGGATATCGTCTCTGCTTTAAATTAAAAAAAATAATTAACTTATTGGCGTCCCTGCTTTCAAAAAAAAATCGAGGTATTATCATTTAAATATGATAGCTCCCTACCCCCCTCCTCCCTCTCTGGATACCACCATGATAGGATACCGTTAACTTTTGGGCATACCTGCTTTCAATAAAAAAAAATTCGAGATATTATCATTTAAATGTAATACATATCTACCCCCCCCCATCTGGATACCACCTTGATAGGATACCATCTCAGCTTTACATTAAAAAAATAATTTAATTAATAATTAACTAGGTCACTATATGGTTCAAACAAACACGCGAAATAACGCGTGTTCCTTGAATAGAATAATGAAATAGAATAATTAAATAAAAACGTTCAGAAATTAAATAAAAAAAACAAGCTTTTTTTAGCTGAAAGTAAGGAGCGACATTAAAACTTAAAACGAGCAGAAATTATTCCGTATATGAAAGGGACTGTCTCCTCCTCAACGCCTCGCTCTTCACGCTAAAGTTAGACTCTCTCTCACAACTCTATTTTTTGAAACAATAAAAAACTTAAAAAAAACAATAAACAATAAAAAACAATAAAAATAAAAAGTGAATGCGTTCTATTCGACTTAAAAATAAAATTCTTCACTACAAATGATGTAAGAAATAGCAATTGGGAAACTGCATTCGAAATTATTTAATCTCATTTCACAAAGACGATTTTGTCAACATATGAAGAACTGTGTATATTGCAATTACATTTGTTTGGTTTTTATGCAAAGTAACAAAAGAGACGAAAATTAACGATCAAGAGTGTAGTGAAGAATTATGGTATGCAAGGTAATATTTGGCAGAGAAAGTCACTGGTGATAAATCGCTAGGGTTGGCACCGTGATTGCGTGATTTTCGGGGATTTGGGGAACCAATTTTTTTCGGAATGACGCATAGATTTTCGGGGATAGTGCAAGCCGTGCTTGATTTCTAATCAGGAAAATCGAAATACTAAACCACACGAAAAAAAAACTCCGACTTTGCAGTTGACGCAATAAAGAATTGCCGCAAAATTAATTCAGTCAGCCGAACGCCGCCGCCTCTGCAGGTGGCGGCGTAGTGACACTTCGGCGGCGGTAAACCGGGCTTCTCGTTGGCCGCGTTCGGTCAATCCGCCGGCGCGGCGCCGGGGTCTATCCGTAACAATGTGTTATTACATGTTGGAATAGCTCCAAGTGACAGGAATATTTTTTCAGGATCGCGGCTAGAATTTGACAATGCTGCGAAGTTTAGCACTAAAATTCAGGGAACTGTTGGTCAAAGGTTCTCCAATACCGTCCTATTCTTCCTAAAGCGTAATTTGTCAGCATAGAGATAAGCTTGTTCCACCTTTTCTTAACAACAATTTTCAATCTGGATGATTGGGGACGAACTTGGCCTTCCCCGTCCAACAGCACCAACTCGGGGCTTGAACAGTACGTTCGCATAAAAAGATCCAGTGTCCGCATCCTCATTAATATTTTAAATTAAAGAAATATGTACGTTTAAAAAAAAACGAAAATGGTAGGTTAAACAGAAAACTTGATTGGTTAAGTAAGTATTATTTATTTTATATAAGGTTGAATGTATTTGAACCTCTGCTATGAGTATTTTCACAAACTTGGTTTTTCTTTTTCTGTAAGCAGAGATATCAATATTGAGCAAAAATAAGTCAATGCAAAAATTATGGTAAAAACAATATAGTAGATTGGTATTGGTGAAATGTGCCATTCAAGGTAGATTTTGAAGTTCAAATACTAACTAGCACAATATGTGTTCGATTTCAGCCATGCACCCAAGGTAATAATAGTGTAATCAGAGACAATTTCAACGCGTATCGTTGGAGATTAAAAGCGAGCCCGTGACAACTCAAGGCCATATCCTTTTCTCCGCCAGCCTACTGGCAGAAAGGTAGACACGTTGCAACTTGTTTGAGGTAATTACCTACCGTTTTTTTTTGCACCCCTCCCCCCAATGATGAAAAATACTTTTTTGCAGTTTCATTGAAAAAATCAAAAAACAAAAAAATTGTCCCTCCCTAGACTGTGAAAAAATGTATCCGCCCCCTATGTTTCGTGGATTGACGCCCCTGAATTTTGATGAAAAACCTGATATATGAAAATCCAACGATAAAGTGGACGAAGAATCCTGAAAGCGAATATTGTTCTGAATTCAAATGATGAATCGTGCAATGGCTGAAATATTTCAGCATCTGCTAAAACACACTAAATTACCTGCTTTTCTTACATAATACCACAGTATATTATATATATATATATATATATATATATATATATATATATATATATATATATATATATATATATATATATATATATATATATATATATATATATATATATATATATATATATATATATATATATTACTGTGCATAATACCAACGAACGAAATCCCCTTGTCAATACTTTAGTTGACTGTTCCTAGCTTGAGAGCGACAATTCAAAAGGATTATGTGACCTTATTAGTCAAGTTGGACAGCTCACCCCTTACAGTCACATGCTCGATTGATGGTTTCAGTCCTTCGTTTTATGTACCTTGTTCGGTTCTAAAAATATCTAAAAATATTCAGCTTTCAGAACAATGCGTTATATCTCCTTTCCATGCCCGCAGGAATCTTTAAACATAAAGCAAAGAGAAAAAGAGATATATATGCTCTATACTTCGGTGTTAAAAAGTATACTTTAATTCTACTGGGTCGTTTTTGGGACGTATTTTCTCAAGCCAACCTACCTTTTTAATCTCTGGAGAGAAAATTACTGGTTTAATTAATGCTGAGCAATAAATCTAACCCACTGTATATAAATAATAGACACTAGGATCATTCTGTATCTCAACCATTATACAAAGCCGGGCCAAGATGCAAGTGCTCCGGAGAACGTATAAACATATGCGACATTAGATTTTTTCACGGGTAGACAAGTCAGATTTCTCTTGAACGCGAAACTTGGCTTAACCTTTGTAACACTAAATTTTAAAGAATATAATTTTAAATTAGTTTATTTCAATACATATATAAAAATCGGTAATTAGTAGTGCAATGTTATTATTAGATTTTTTAGATATTACAAGTAGGTTTCGAAGTCTCTAGTTGGTTTCAAAGGCGTTTTGAGAAAGTTTCTGCGAAAATACGTATTCCAGGGTTCTCATTTGATCTGCCATCAGCAGTTCAATGGACGAGGACGCACGAGTATATGGGAGGAGCTTTTATACGCACCAAGACTGTAGTAGCCAAACATTACTGAGCCGTGATCCTACGGTCTATTATTTACATACAGTCTTCTAGACAGACAAGGAAATACACTTTCTGGAGCGACAAATAACCCCACCTTTTTAAAACCTGACTGGTTCTTCTGTGAGAAATATTTAGATAGAAAGAAAATTCGTCTTTTTTGCTTCCACTAGACAAATCCCATGGCACTTAATTGGCTAAAAAATTATCAGTCGTAATTTTTGCATACCTTTCCCCCAGTTTATGAGGCTCAAAACCGTTGCTGGGGACACCAGTCATTTGACTGCCACAGGCGCGCTTTTACTGGAAAGCTTCTAACTTCTCATGACAAATTAGTTTACGAAGTATTTACTGGTCTTAGAAAGTTTTAAACAAGGGGATTCAATCTCCGTGCCTCGACTTTATGGATATTTTTCCTCGCTTGGTCTACTTTAATCGCATATCGGTGTAATAACTCAAAATGGGTATTTTCGCAATATTTCACAACATTATACACACTTTGCAGAGTTGGAGAATTTGACGAAGGAAATTTTTGGGGTTAGGTAAAGCAGGATGGAAGGCTGAAGTTTTGAAGTCAATAAAATTTTGAAAGTCAACTGAAGTTGACAATTGAATATTAGGAAAGTGGGAAAGAACATCCATGTGACGATGTATTACAGGGAGAGCTTTTTCGAGAATAGAAGATCGGTAGGACAAAGGAAAGTGATTTTGGAAAGGATTAGTATGTATGTCACGGGGGTGTTTTTCTGTGAGTGTTTTTATTTGTGATCTTTTTGCAACCATGGCCCATCTGTCTCTTCTATTTAACTTAGTCATATAATATCATAAATATTACTGAACAGCAAAAATGCCGAAAATAAAGTGTTTTAGATTTTCTTCTGTTATTAACGATTACGCAATAAATATTTGTCTAGCCTTCAACATACTATAATTGACTTTTGATATCAAAAGCTATAGATTCTACCATTGGGAATTCTGCATTTGAGAAAATAGAATTCAACAGATTTTGAAAAATAAAAACAACATGACATTGTCTTCAAAACCAAATAAAGATGGTTAATGGAGTGAGTTGTAAGCATCAGTTTAATAAAGTGTCGCCTACGGCCTTTGACTTACCACAGGAGACACGTTTGGTCCTGTTATTTCACAGCTTTCTGACGAACAATAAGTGTTTGAAAAAACCTGCTGCTGGAAACAAGTCCTAACACTATCAGAAAATATAAATTAGTTAAAATATAGGAAAGTAATTATAATTAAAGCTCATAATCAAAATTATAATTTAAGTTCGGAAAAAATATTACAAACAATAAAACTTGCACTTAAAAAAATGACCAGAAATGAATCACGAGTCCAATCTCGAATTTCTACAATACTAAGGCACTACGTTGATTTTTAAAGCAAACACGGCAATTATATTCAAGTCATCTCTTCACTGGAATACTTTCTGGAATAATTCAAACGCATTTTCTTTTCCACTTTCCAATTTTTCCATTTACGGGCTGAAGTCGCTGTCTTTCTTCAATTTTTCGACGGAGAGAAAGCAAAGTAGAAAGCTTTGCACCTGTACCAAGACGAACGTGCTTGCCCGTTAGAGCGCGAGGAGTACGCCTGCGCGAATCGGGAGAGGAAACTGGCGTATCATCAGGCATAGCATCTGGAGAAGAAGGGCTGAAGTGAGAAGACACCTGTAAAATACAGCTATATTAGAGTTTGTCTTACTATGGGCGGTGGTTCGCCCTTTATCAGGTTGTAGCTATTGCTGCAATCATAACAACATTACTCACACAATTCCACTTACACAAAAGGAGTTACTTTCGGAAACGATGCTAACCATTCTGCATGGCAAGAGAGAATTAGAAAAAGCAAAAAGTTTGAAAGAGAAAAGAACATGCTATCATTTGACAACAAGACTACCTTGAGCATATATAGTTTAATTTACGGGCCTTTAACCTCAAAAATTAGTATTCTGACATTTAGAATCGTCCTTCCAGAAAAATTGCGACCTAAAAACAATGTACAACTTGGCAACAATGAAACTAAAGGCTTTTCTATCCTTTCTTTCTGTTTATTATTTATTGTCTTGTTTTTCATCAATTTCGTTTTTTTATATGTTTGTTTGTTTGACTGGACAAACGGTTGGAATACTAAAAAGAAGACAACATGTTTCAAATCACAATGCAACCATGCTTGTCGAACTTGATTCCTTCCAAATATGGCTGAGCACTGATTTGTTCGAAAAGTGAAACGATATTTCCCTTAAGAAATAGTTAAAAGTGTATTGGGCCAACTTGTTCCGCACTTTCAGTAATCCCAAAATAACATCATCTGCCCGCCTCCGCGTCAAGGGTTAGACACCGCTTGCATACACGTCGCAAAGTCATAAAAGTATCTAAGATCTGCTTCCCTTCGGTTTGTTTTTCTACTTCCTTCCTAACTAACCTATCCTATACAGAATTCAATTTCCTTTTTTTTACAACATGCTTCACGGGGCCAACCACATCAAGAAGGACCAATTTACCGCTAGTCCTTTATCCAACTAAACAACCAGGTTGGTACTGTTCTATTAACTCGAAGCAACGCGAGAAGTGAAGTTTGGTTAATGCTAATGAAATAAAACAAAATAGGATGAAAATATAATAGTTTAGAAACAAATTTCGGCTATATATTTGCACATTAGGGGGTGACATGCAAAGCATAGCATATATTAAATATGTAACCTAACCTAGGTACCCCCCCCCCCTAAACCCAAAAATACTAAAGTTTCAATATTTTAAACGCAGTGATAAATCACTGTTTGCAATCCTCAGCATAGGAAATCTCCGTTGAAAAAAAAAACCTGTTTGACTAGTTTCTTTAGCATCTTCGCTGTACAATATATCGCGTGGTATCGGAGCTAATAGAACAGTACCGCCAGGTTTAATGAGCCTGCTAAACATTGGCTTAGGTGAAATAAACGGGTGGTATTGCTGGAGTGATGACAATCACACTAAAAAGCCGTTTTTCACTGCCCTTTTCTAATTTTTAGGCATTTCACCTTTTCAGACAATCAACTGAGCAGTATGCCTTGTCACATTTTTCAAAAAAGAAAAAAAAAAGAAAAAGGGTCTGTCAACGGTACAAAGAGGAAAGCTTGGTTAGTCACGAAAAATAATGCAAAATCTGATATCTTTGACGGGAAATCGTCAATGCTATAATCAGTAAAAATCTACCAGGGTGTAAAATTGGCAAGGCTGAGTGGGTATATTTCGGTATAACAAAAAACAAACAATACTTAAACTGAAGCTTGCATAGACGGAAATTTCGTTTCTGTTTAGGTAACAAAATTGCACAATCATTGCGCAATAAGAAATTGCGGATAATCAGGTTGCACAGGAAGCCCGCTATTTCCCTACATATGTATAAAAAATACATGCATAAGTTTGTTCACAAGCCGTTAGGTCCATATAAAAATACTTTGAAAATATGGTTTTAACGTCGAGACAGCCGGCACGTAGAGCTTTTTTTGGCGACGGCGTATTTGTCCAGAGAGTAAATAAAAGTTAAACTACAGCCCTATGAACAATGCTGAAAATTTATGGATTCACGGATAAATCCTTGCCCTCCCTAAATCATCTCAAATTGGTACCATTTCAGACTGGACGTATATGCAGGAATTTATTTTGGAAAGGAGGATTAGCAAAACAGCAAGTTATTGGAATATCTTGCAACCAAGGCCGTATCCAGGGGGATGAGGGAGTTTGAACCCCTCCCTCCCGAAATATTTGTCCGACTCGTAAAAACGTAACAAAAAATGGTTCTTTGGTATTAGCTGCAACACAAGCGATACATTGTATAGGAAAATGCTAAAGGAAACTAGTCAAACGGATTTCTGTGAATAGAGAATTGGATGGCAAATCGTGGTTTGTCATTGCGTTTACAATATTTAAACTATTGTTTTTTGGGGTTTAGAGGGAAAAAGGTACCTAGGTTAGATTAAGTACGTAATTAATATATGCTATGCTTTACCCCCACCCCTCCCTAATATGCAAATATATAGCCCGAATTTGTTTCGGTACTGGTACATTTTGCGGGCATCGCTATATACTGTATCAAGGAAACCAGTCACGAAACCCGTCATGCGGGCTATTTGCAAGAGACCGCTGTAGATAAATGATTGCAAAGCCGTGGTTTCTCAATGAGTTACAATATTTAAACGATTATTTTTTGGAGTTTAGGGGGGGAAATGTACCTAGGTTAGGTTACGTATTTAATATATGCTACACCTTACCCCCTACCCCCGCTCCCCTAATGTGCAAATATATAGCCCAAATTTGTTTCTAAGCTATTACATATTCATCCTATTTTATTTTATTTCATTAGCATTAACCTAACTTGACTTCTTTGCGGTGCCCGCATAATACACCAGTACCTTTGTTTCTAAAATATTATATTTTCATCATAATTTTGTTTTATTTCATTAGCATTAACCAAACTTGACTTCTCGTCTGTGTTGCATTTCGACCGCGTATTAAACTTTGCCTAAAATTGTAATTATAACCGAACATTGTAGTTCTCAAGCAGTAACGCTTCAATACAGATATTCCCATAATTGACATATAAACAAAACTAAATCAATTAGAACTAGATTTTATACATCAGGCTAAAACTTAAACATAAATTACTGGCAATAGAAGGTGGCTGCCCTCCATCCCCTCGCTAATCCAATTGAGACGGCTAACACCCTATAACACAAGTATAGAGGAAAATATTCAATTTAGTTGTAACTGAAAATGCGGCTATATCAGGGCTGTGGATGATGGGAGGGGGCGCAGGCCCAAACGCGGAAAATTGTTTTCTTAGAGCGTGTTGGGGTGTTTATTGTTTTCCAAATTTTTATGGCTAAATATGGCTGTTTGACAGGTTTTGGGCCAAGCTGAAAAGGTAGACTAGTTTTGGTACTTGTGCATTATACCCACTCTTTTATATACTGCTAGTTTGGTCAATGCTAATGAAATAAATAAAATAGGATGAATATAGAATATTTTACAAACAAATTTGGGCTATATATTTGCACATTAGGGGGGATGGGGGGTAAAGAAAAAAAAAGACAGATACCCGAATATAATGGTTTATTAACAAAATTACAATAATTACATGTCCATTTTTACACTCCTTTGTTTTCAGCAATAACCCCTTATCCTGAAAAAATTCAACTGCCCCTTTTTCTGTCTTTGGCAAATTCCAAATTATAATTTTATCATTCATTTTAGATCGCCCGTTTCACACAACTCGACTCTAACAACTGTTTTATGATCGGGTATCTCTCCCGCATCTATCCCGGTAACTGCCGCGCCTCATTTGACATATATAAAAGAGTGGGTATAATGCACAAGTACCCTAGTTTTTTTTTCTGAATTGATTAACTCTTTCTTTCTACTCTCATAAAAATCCGCAACCTAAAATATAATTAGAATTCTCTATTGTTGCGCCCGGAATCTGATCTGTGTGTCCATTTAGTTTTCATTCCTGTTACCAGGTTAATCTTTTACTATTTTTAGATTCGCCTTTACCGGTATTTGCTCAGAAGCCAGATTTTTGTAGCTGTGGGAATTTTGCCTAAAAATAACTTCTTTTTTCATTGACGTCACAAAGCTTTAGTGAAAACCGCCTCTAATTGTAATGACTTGAGTCATGCTATGCATCACGTGCAATAGCGTATATTCATATCTTTGGAAAAAATAAATACTAAATGAAACGCATGCCATGAAATACAAGAGCAGGTGATGAATCATTGCGATAATGCCTAGATAGCCTACTAGACGGGTTAGGGAAATCCCTGGGGAAATTTCCTTCCACAATTGCACTTTGAGGCATCTAATCCCTCTCCACTTCAGAAAAAATCATCTGAACCTCTGTTGGGTTGTACATATTACCCCTATGATTATAATTATCAAAACAGCATAGGTAGAGAGATTTCAAAAGCCTAAAGGTCATACAAAAACCTATCAATTATTTTATTATTTTAGGTGATGGTTTGATTGTTCTTGTTGCTGCGATTATTATAAGGCTAGCTGATTATCATCATTACTAAGCAAATTGGTGTATTTGCACTAACAATCTGGACAAGAGGCAGAAATACGAAGTTAGTAAACTTACGAAAAAACTATACAATTTGTTATTTCCAAGTCTATAGTGGGCAATATATTACAGTTCATTAACAATTAGGGCTAAATCTTTGCATTTTATGTTTACCAGAACCAAAGACATAGCCTACCTGGAGGAGCCTCGGGATCTATCCCCCCTCAAATCCTAGAAGTTCCAGGCCACTTCTTATTCAAATTATAACGTATTTTTTATTGTTTACCCCTCCCCCCCATAAAAAAAAATAATTCGTGTGTATAGCCTGACCAGACCAAACCCGCAAACACTATTAGGTAAAAATCCATCCACCTGGTCATCCCTATTATGATGTTATGGAATGCGGCTAAAAGCACATTAATAGTAATTCTAACCAGTTTTGGCGTTAAATAGCCCTCTATGCTACGGTATGATTGTCAGTAATCTTTACTGATGCTACCATAGGAGCATAAATCTCTGGCCTTAAGTACTGTATCACTGGATTTTTCAAGCGAGGAGGGGTACAAAAAACAGTTTCTTTTAAAGCCGATAGTTTTCAGGGGGCTAAATAGGGTCAATTTTATGAGATTTCATTTGTACCAGAATCTCATTTTTTGCCCTCAGATTTAGCAGGTTCCATGTTTTTATCTAGGAAGTCGTGGGAGCTTCGTAGAAACTGTTCCTGGAACGTGTGTATGCCTGCTCCTTGGTCAGGTATGAAGAAACGAGATTTGGACTACAGAATCCACATGCATACCGATATCTATTTCACTAGTTTCCTCCTTCTCAAATAACAAGAAATACTAGCTTTTTTATAGTTGTTCCTAGCAACTTCGCAATAAAGACGTGTTTAACTATTTCTATAGAGCCAACTTATCAAACGTGTACATGGTCCAGCAGAACTAAAAATAACGAACCACTTTTCTTTCCTAGCAACTACAGTCTTCTAGGAAACCGATGAGAAAAAGTCCGTCCTTTGTTCCAGCCTTAAAACGGAAACTTAATCCATATAAGTCATGCAAACATCATAATGGTTTCATGCATTTTTTGTGAAGTTACTGTTGCAAGATATTACACAACATTCATCCTACGCTTTTCCTTTTATTTTTGTGTGAAGGTTAACCATATGATACAATGTTTACAGGTGTAACAAGTGCATAACGACATATCGCTTTTGGAAATAATTTTTTCAAAAATCTTGAGGGTACTTGTGTATTATAGCGACCCCCATCAAGAAGTGAAGTTAATCCTGATGAAATATACCAAAATATGATGAAAATATAATACTTTATTAACAAAATTATGGAAACTAAAACAAAGAATAATGGAAAGCAAGCCACCCAGACCGTATTATATTAAATACCTAACCTAACCACTTCTATATATTAAATATGTAATTAAAATACACCTAGATCACAGTTTATCTCACTCAGACTAAGCTAATTATATCCGATTGAAGACAGACAAACCGGTTTTACTCAGATCAAGAACCTGAGTGGGATCGCTATAATACTTAAGTACCATCTTAATTTTTCTTTGGGTTGTAACTAAAATGGAGTGATAATCGAGGGGTTGCCCATTTTCCGTCATCTGATGTCCATCTCAGAGCCTCATTCGTTCCAGAACACTTGGTACACTTCCGCCACAACTTTTCCTGACACACACATACACATGCCACACTTCCTCTGTATTCGTTCCCGCCACGCCTGACGCGCGCTATCTGGTGTATATGATTTTTTAAAGCGGACAACATTTCAGATAAAGTGCATTAGCATGACTCATTAAATCAGTTTCACCAAAAATGTACACATTCTCGGCGTGTGTCACTTCGAAGAAATATGGCATTTCGGGGAAATGCTAGGTCACGTAATGCGAAGTCCCCCCGCGTACCTATCTGGTTCAAAGCATTGGAAGAGCTTTTTCTAGTGGGCTATAATTCAAATAGTTAATTACGAGGTCGAACACACTTATTTTTATTAGTTTTGCTTTCCAATCGAAATTCCACTCAGGGTGAATTCCCCAAGTCTTTTGAGTTGTCTCATGGATGTTTCTTATTTTGTCAGAAAAAATGTACCACAAATGCAAAGACACTGTATTACTAGAACCTCTGAAACCTGGAAATGTCACATGCAATCCTAGGTTAGTGAGCTCAAGCTAACGAAGAAACATGTTACACATAGAAGAAGTCATTTTAAGAGGAGGCGGCATTTTTGAGGGAAGATAATTTCGAAAAAATGGACGAAAAAGTGTGTGGGGAATTTTATAGAAGACAATATTTTTAGAGGGGCAAGGTCATGAGCGGTGGTGTAAATTTACAAAAATTAGGGAGAGGAGAGGTGCAAAATGTATTTTTCAAAATCTAGTGGACGGGCACATTTTTTTTCTTCAATAAAACACTAAAAATACCTCAAAAAAGGGTATTTCTCAAAATCCATGGGGCAGTAAAACCTGGGGGGGGGGCACACACCTTTCCCCAATTTACGTTTCTGATCCTGAGGAATCCCTTCCTGCGAACGTGTCTCAATTAAATACATAAAAGATTTGTCGGACTAGCTTGTTTTCCCGTTTTATTGGTAAAATTTATTCATATTTTTCCTTTCTTTAATGCGATTCTATTCATTCATTTGTTTTTTGTATTTGGTGACATCATAGCCAAGTAGTAGGCCAACACTACAATCAAACGATTTGGCACTAACACGCTCTATTCTTTAGCAGATTTTATTTTATTTATTTTTTTTTTTTATGGTATGGTGTAACGATCAAAGCGGTTTTAACCAATAGAAAAACAACCAGTTTTCTTTTCAAGTGCAAGTAAAGAGCGACGTTAAGACGTTTTTATTGCGTAGTATAACGACCAAAGCGGCTACTACCAGCAAATCCCATTATGGAAAAATTTCTGATTCAGTACAAAAAAAAAATAATTGATTGTACCGTGATTACAAATACAGCGAGTGGACAGGGCTATGCAGTAGACCTACGGACATGTAAGTGGGATTTTCTTTTACAAAGAAGGGGCAGTAATAAAAAAAAAAACAAAAAACTATTTGATAACTTGAATAAGAAGCGCCCAAAAATTCATAAGAAAGTGAGGTTCCGTGTGCCAGGGCCCCAAGGTCCCCCTGCATGCATCCCTCATGCAATAACTATCTAAATTGCATAGCAGTAGCGTCAAGTGGGGAAGGGACAGGGAGATTCTGTGTCCCCTATATTTTTTCGCCTCCTCCCTGAATTTTCGTGAATGGAAGCCACTGCGGCGTGGATTTTTAAAAGGCTGAATGAAATTTAAAGATAGCAACTAGAAAGTTCCAACATTATTGTAGTTTAAGCCAAAAACATCAATCAAGTCACCGTCGGGATTTCTTAACGAAATTAGGCGATAAATATTTTACACTTCAGACGGCCCTCTACTTTGGAATATAATTGGTTCTTAAAATATATTCAAATATCAAAACGTTCAGAAGTAGAGGGAAGTAAAAACACATGTACCAAAACTGTATTCTTAAAGGTTTATTTATTTATATGTGTACATAATCAAATTATTATTGCTACCACCAACAACTCACTGCAGCACCAAGCCGCCTGAGGCCAACACAGCTACTCCTCCATCCCAATATATTCAAGAACTCCCTCTACTCCCTTCCAAAAAGTTCCCATTTCCCTTGAACCTTTCCTTACGCCATCCTCCCACCCCATTTGGGGTGACCTGCCTGTCATTTGACCCTAATGGGTCACCCGACAAGGACGATCTTGGGAAATCTATAACAAGACATATTTAGGTTATTTCAGGTGTTTTTTTTTTTAAATAACTGTCAAGAAGATGCTGTACAGCATAACTTCTTTTGATTTTTTTTTCTAAAGACTTCTGCAGAGACGTTGTATACTTTGTTTCAATCTGTCTGCGTATTTGAGATACTCGTTCGGCATTGAGATCACATTCTTCCATGATAGTCAAAGACATGGGCGCCCATAAGCTGAATTTTAGGAGGGCCTACCTGGTCTAATCGGCACCTCCAATGTTTTATAGGCCTAATAGAAATCTCAAAACAAAAATATAAGGCAGAATCATTCAGCCACGGAGGGGGTGGCTGGAGCCCCCCTCTGTCCCCACATATGGGCACCCATGGTCAAAGAAGCATCCCCCCTTCCCCCAGCGTTGTGTAAAGCTATGCGTATGGGAAGAAAAATATAGTCAAGTCAGAAATCTAGAACAATTCTCATAAATTTCTGACAATAAGCATTTTTTTCCAGTTTAGTATGAAAAAGCATTTACAATGTTCAAATTATTTAATTGTGGTGATACTAATGTGGCTTTCACTTGGTGCTACACAGTCGGAATAATATCATAACGCAGCTGGAAATATTCCAAGTATATTTTTGACTAGATCTGTGAATTTTTGAAAGGCCAACGCTTTCATCTTTTATCCAACACATTCTACATTGTTTCTCTCAGCCCGGAATAGCAAATGAAATTGTTTTTAAATAAACAAGAACGAGCATTCCCAAAGTCCTCTAAAACTTAAGCCTTCCTCTTGCAATCCTTCTCAATGCAATCCTTCTCAATAACGAGGGGGTCCCTACTTTTCGCCATTTGATGTACGTCTCAGAACGCCACGTGTGCCGCAAAGTTATGCAACGCTTGGCACACTTCCGCCGTACTTGGCACTCGCCACCTGCTGTACGTAACTTATCTACAAATTTAAATAAATACAACATAATATGGTCTATGCTAATTAAACAGGTAAATTGAACATATCAGGCTTTCGAACAGAAAATTTAAACGAATCGAATGAAAAGATATAATCATAGGACAGGCACGTTCACAGAAAGGTGGTGGGCTAAAGTCCCGTGTCCCCTTAAAAACTTAAGACTTCCCTTATGATATAAAACGATTTTGATATAATTTGCCTGTTAAGCACTTTTTCAAAATCCCCACTAAAAAAATTATATTGCGCACGTGCCTACCTAGGACAATATGACTCCCATATCCCACTGTCCCATAACTTCGATAAAACGTATTTTTATCTCCAGTAATGACGGGCACGCACCCCTCCCCTCCTGATGAAAACTACCTATGAGCCTGAATTAAATGGTTTCATCCATTATCAATCTGATAAAACCAACAAGACAGGATATTACAAAAACAAAAATCCCAGTTTAGCTTCAACAAAGGTAGGATGTGATAAACGAGTTTCGCAACATTTCCTGTGTTGAGCAATAAAGAACTGTGGTAAAAATAAGTCAAATACAAAACGGTCCTGATAGCTTGTTTCGATTTTGAAATATGGAACGTGGATGTCACAGGCAGGGCGGGCCTTTCCTAGGGTCGGTGGTGACCGGGGCAAAATTAATTACGCCCCCTCTCGACTCAAACATAAATAAAAAGACCCCCCCAGCCATGAGGCTCGGGGCAGCTTGCCCCGAGCAAAAAAAAATCATGGATATAGTGCGTGTACGTAGATTGAACCAACAGCTGAACTACTCAAGCTAGAAACGAGAGAAGTTCATATAATAGTCTGGGAGTCATAGGCATTTTGTATTCTATTCGATATAACTTCACCTGCAAAAAAGGAAAACTCGACTTAGATGACGCCACAAAATGGACAAATAAGATGAAATACTATACGCCAACACTAAAACGATAATTTCGGTTTCATCTAAACATTAAGAGAAGCACACACTAATCATAACTAAATGAAGAGAGAGAACTTACCTCATCATGTCTAGCCCCCGCTCCTTTCATATATTCCTGTGTCTGAAATGCCTGAATAAGACGCGTATAGTTAATCAAATCGTAAGGTGACCAAGAAGCAGACATGTGTACTGGATTATTGTCTCTTCGAAGACCTTGTAGGAACTGGTACTTCAACAATTGACTCCTAAAAGCCTCAACTTCAGTAAGTTTCTTTTGCAGAACGGACTCAGACATTGTACGGCGGAGTTCAACATCGTCCACATGGTCAGATGCACTGGAATTAGCAGGAATAAATGGTTGAGTGAGCCTACTCTCGCTCATGCATCTACTATGCTTCTCATGTTGATACTCTGGCAAGTTCAATTTGCCAATCATTGATGCCACACTGTCGCATCTGGTTGGCAGCGAAGTTCTGTCATTATTTTGGAACTCTGTTCGCTTATTTTGAAGCAATGCAGCGGGAATCGATGCTTCTGATGCGGATTTTCCAAAATTATTCTCCTTCATCCATGAAAGGCTACCCCTTTTCTTGGGTGTTAGCACTGGGGATGAACGCTCACTTCTTGATGACTTTTTGTTAATGGTCAAATCCATCGGCTTTTCAATATTTTCTTCTTCCGCTTCTTTTAGAGGCTCTTCGACAATGCACAGTGGTGACCGACTTAGATCCCAGTCATAGTCACGAATAAATAAGTTGGGACACGTAATGTTCCTCTCAAATTCCATCATTTTAAATGTGGTGTTCTGACTGGCTGAAAAGTAAAATAAATATTATTCATTTATCCTACTAAAAAATTCACATAAGCGAATTGGAAGCAAAGCATAGGTCTACTTTGGTTCAGCCCGCCCAACTAGGTTTCAGAAAAAAAGATATTTCAACGAAATATGTGTATAAACAAGCCAACTTCAGCCCTTTCAAGGGTTTATAGCCCCATCTAAACGACCCTATCGCATATGACAATGAAGCAGGGGTTTTCACTGTAAATGAGAATCAGTGGGCATTATATGCCCTGACATCATTCTATGCCTATTCCAAAAACCCTCTCCCCAGGCGATTCTTTCTCCTCTCGAAATAAATATGTGAACCAAGTGCTATGGATTTCCTATTGACTAAGCGTCTCTGTGTCATTGCCTAATTGACTAGCAATATTTGGGGGCTTGAACTAGTCAATAGGGGGCTTGAACTAGTCAATTTGGGGGCTTGAACTAGTCAATTTGGGGGCTTGAACTAGAAGAGGAGCAGTTCAGATTTTCTTTTTTGAGCTTCTGTGGGTTTTGAAATGGCATGTGTTTTGCCACATCTTTTCAGTTCATGAGAAAAAGATAAATAGAGTGTAGAGTAAAGGGGCCTCACGTGCGCAATTCTCACAAAACGTAAAGCATGAAGATTTTTCTTAATTAGTTTGAGCGATTAGGCTTTCGCAATGAAGAAACATGTCGTGCATTGCGCAATTATTGCGAAATAAAATATTAGTATTTTTGCAATTTATCGCGTAGAATCGCAATTGTTTACTTACTAGATGTTGCAAAGCTCAGAAGTTTGTTCAAACAACTTAACTTAAGGACAATAAACTATGTCATAATTTAATGACAGTAATCTAGCATAACTTCTGCGTTGATTCAAAAGAATTTATGCCACGTTTTGCCAAACTGAGATGTATTCCCCGCCCTATAAATTCTGCGGGCTTGAATCGATTGGTCAATTGTATTTTAAAGTATGAATATATGCCTTAAATTTTATCTGGGTTTTTCTTGAATTAAATAAAGCTTAGTTTTACGTACAAATACACAAAAAATGCACGCGTAAATTCCCGAACGTAAACCAATAACCACAAAACTCTGAGAAACATTTGCAAAGTTTCAGAAGGGAACTTAGGACCAGGGAATCGCACCAATGTCTCTGCGTACAGATTGGACCAATATTCACACCTTTACATAGAGGGGTAGGGTGGATTCATGATGCTGGTTCGAAGAATCCGTCTCCAGAAAACAGCGTGGACCAAGTAAGGGGCGGATTGCCATCAAACTTCGAAAAATACCTTTTTGGTTTTTTCATCGATTTCTTTTTGTTTTTGGTTTTTTCACTGAAAAAAAAATTAAAATTACCGTACCCCAGATTTTGAAAAAAAACCGGTTGCCCCCCCCCGAAATTTTGGTGAATTAGTGCCCCTAGGCTCAAGATGGCACTTTTACTTGCTTTCTACCCCCTCCAGAAGAAACAATTCTTGACTCACTCTAAAGGTCGAACTTGTGTGAACCTTATCCGTACCTTGCTATAAAACAGCCAGAGCAGCTTTAGGAAAAAACGAAAAGGAACGATTTCAAGCCGTATCATACGCCTTATCAACATTTAAACTGTTGTCTTCCCTAGGTAGCAGACGGTACAAAGAACTAAGTTGCTTTTTGAGGTCAATCCGGCAATAAAAACAACGTTCTTGCCTCAAAATTTTCTCAGGGAAAAGGGTGCTGGCTGGATGGCAATCCTCTCCCTCATGGGTATCACACTTCTCAAGAGGGTAATTGGTCGTAGCATAAGAGTAACACTGTTATGCATAAAAGTATTCAGTCTACTTTATGGAGAAATTGAATTAGGGAGTGAGAAAGATTCCTCTAGTGAGTCGTTTTCCACTTGGTAGTATTTCCAGGGGACCATTTAATTCGTAGGAGGGTCAGAAATATCAGCCAAGATCGGAACAAAAAATATGCATAAGGACTTCTGCTTCAAAGATTAATTTGTGCTTTAATGTGGCGCCAAAATGAAGCTACATTCTTCCTCATACAATGAAATTTCAAAAATAGTTTATTTTTTTAATCCTCGAAAAAAATAATGCCACGGGATTAGGGTGGCTATATCTACATAGGACTTGGTCAGGACACTCGAAATAGGGGTGTAGATAATAATTTTGTTTTTAATTTAATTATTAACTTTTTATTTAGAACACAACTACATAGAACTCGTTGTGGTAGAAGCATATTTTTCGAGAGATTTTGCCTTTTTAGTAATTTTTCCCCTTTTACGTTTTGGTGAATCCTATTCAAGCTGGTTTGAAGGTAAACTGGTACCATAAGAATTATTCCGCTCCCTTCTACACTCTTTCCCAGCAATTCATTTCTTTCATCACTTCGCTGGGCTAAAAAAAAAAAAGCAAAAACAATTTTCCCACAGATTGCATTACTTCAACACCTGAGCAAAGCTCATGATAGTATTTTGCGGACTTGGGTCTTGTCGGGACAAGACAATGGCAGTTCTGTCCTCTCTTGCACCGCACCTCTCCCAGCCTCCAAAAAATCTGCGGGCCATATTCTAACAAAATTTTGATTTATTAACACATTTTAATTTATTAAAACAATGCATTTATTAACAAACGTTTCATTTATTGAATACAGAATATTACAAAAAACACTAAAATAAAATAAATTCGGTCTGCTTACTTTTATTTTCAAGGAATGGTCATGAAGATGAGGAAAAAATAAAAATTCCGGATTGAATTTGCTTCTACTTCCAACTGCGCCCTCTACCTTATTAAAAACAATTCTAAAATTACAAATAATTATAACCTTTAGATTATTTTTTTTTGAAATTTCATGCCCCTAAAATTCCGGTGCCTGGAGCAAGTGCTCTGTCCCCCCTAAAATCGCCCCTGGGATAAGAACGTCCACAACGGTTACGGTCCAGATATATCGATTCGGATCGCAAGTCTACACAGGATACGGAAGAGTTATTTTTGTAGTTTTATAAAAATTTTAAGCTACAAATTGGACACACTTTTGTAGAACGATATGAATTTATAGGAACGATTTCAAAGCCATGAACATTAGTTTAACAGCAAATGAAGTATCATTTATCACCTATTTATGATTCCGTAATCACCGTAATAGTGCTTAATTTTTGGATATGTTTGTAGATAATAAAGTCCAAAAGAACGAAGTCTAGTCAGAATAGTATCCGAGTATCAGTAAACAAGAAATAAAAATAGAAAATTTCCAGATATTTCTAATCTTGGAGCAGATGACAAAATCATTTTAAGGTACACCTAAGCAAATTCCCATTTTTAGCGCATGCACAAATTGCGTGTAAATAATAATATATGGGGATCCACAAGGGGGAAATGCATGGCATGGGTAAATAAGACCGAAGTATTATCAACTGCAAACTAATTTCATACTGAAAAACCAAAAATTTATTTTAAAAGCAAATAAGGTGCGGATATTCAGCTAGACCCAGACGTCCATTTTAGCCCACAAAATGAACCGCAAGCCTTATTGCAGACGGATAGCAGGGTGTCCTCCGCAATTTTAAAGGTAAAACGGTTTTCGTAGTAATAATTCAGACACTACTTTCTTATAGAATTCGTATTCGCTCGCCCCTCCCCCAGTTCTTACTTAAGGTACCTGTCTATTACCCCGACCACACTAAAGAAGTGAAGTTATGTTACTAATAATGAAATATACCAAGATCTGATGCAAACATAATATTTTAGTAACGAAATTACGGAAACAAAAACAGAGAATTATGGAAAGCATGCCGCCCTGAACACATTTAGAAATACCTAACCTAAACAACTCTATAAATTAAATATTTAATAAAAATATACCTATATAGTAGTTTATCTCACTCAAACTAAACTAATTATAGCCGAACGCAGAGAAACCGGTTTTACTCAGATCAAGAGCTTCAGTGTGATCGGGATAATAGACAAGTACTTTACTTAATTCTATGGTTGTCAATTTTGATAGTTAGCTTTAGAGAATAAAAAGAAAAACAACTTATTTCTTCCAATATTACAAAACTGAATTTAGTTTAACATTTTGAAAGTCATCACTTTGTAGCAGCACAAACTGAAACTGTTCGCGTTGCTAGGGAACACATATACAGGAATGGTTTAGTGCAGATGACCTTGGTACCAAATCCGATTTTATAGCACTTTCGCCACCAACAGCACCCCACCCCCTTCAATAAACTCCCTTTGATCCCCTCTTGAAATACTCCTGCCCCGACACGCTACTTCCAGCCACAAAATGAAACAGCAACCTATTTTTTGTAAAGCGGCCGCAACAACCAACACATAATCTAACCGTACTGAATTTATCATATACAATATAACATTCAAGAGCAAAAGTGCCAACCTCCGCCAACCATTCCTAACCACATATTAGGAAAGTATAGCAAAACGAAAAAAAAAGGAATAAAAAACAGACAGGCAAGCAAAGTGCTTTATTATTATATGTATAAAAATTGGTAATTTATAAGGCGTTAAATGATATTCAGACAGACTTTGATATTATATGAAGACAGGCACAGCTGGCAAAGTATAGGCTAACCAGTGGTTAGTGGTGAACTGTTTAAAAAAATAATTTAAAAAAGATAATAAATTTTACTTAATTATATGCCTATTGTTTTTATCAAGTATATTTCTGCCTAGCAACAATAATAAAATGTATATCCTGAGAACATTAACGAAAATTATCACCTAAAGACAAATGTCTAGCCTAACTTGCATCTGAGGTAACCTGCATTTTCATCTAGCCTACGTATATTTCGTCTGAAACATTTTTACTGAGGTACCTTTGAAAGAATGTTGTAAGTTAGGACACATTTGCATTGTTCCCCCCGTTTCATGTCCGCATCATTGCCAACAATTGAAAAACACACGGTTTATATTCTCTGTCCAAGCTTTTCATTTTTCTATGGTCTTACAGTTTTCATGTTTCAACGTAAAACCATAATCGGCTATCGTTCGTTAGCAGATTCTACTTTGTTCATTTACCAAATTATTTTAAATTGTAGCTTTTTTTCCATTTTTTTTTATAGACCAAAAAAACATCAGAAGATTCAAAAAGGGGGTAATTTTCCTATTTTTAGGCCAGCTTAGATCATTCACCGTCTACGCAATATCACAATTCTGGTTTAGTGAATGATCAGACCGGAAACCACAGTTTATATAATTATATAAACTGTGCCTGAAACTAATAAATCCAATAATACGAGTATTTTACCCTTTCGGTGTCAGTCACAGCTTTAGGCTTATCGCAAAATCGCGAGTTTCTCAGGCAACATGAACCATAAGATAAAATATTAGACTACAGGGAAGGGCGTATCCAGAATTTTGTTTAGGAGGGGGGGGGGGGGGTACAAAAAACTTAAAACATCAAAATTTGTTTAAATGCATTTTTGGGTACTGTTGCGCTTAATGGTAAACACGAAAAAAGTCGTTTGGTTAATGCTAATAATAAAAAAAAAGGATGAATATATAATAGTTTAGAAACAAATTTGGACTATATATTTGCACATTAGGGGGATAGGGGGTAAAGCATAGCGTATATTAAGAACGTGACCTAACCTAATCTAGGTACCCCCCTAAACCCCAAAAAACAACAGTTTAAATATTGCAAATTCAATGACAAACCACGCTCTTCGATCAATGACAGCAATTACCCGCTTTACGGGTATCCATCACTGCATTCCTTCGACAGTCTATAGCGCTGTATACCATTAAGGGCAACTGTACCCATTTTTGTTACGTTTTTACGAGCCAGAAAAAAATTAAGGGTTGGTAGACTCAAAATCGGCACCCCCCAAAATACGGCCCTCACTACAGTCAAAAAATGGAAAGAAAATTAGATTTACCTTAACGAAATATTGGCTTTTCTTTGCTCAATTCAAAAATTTGATATTTAACGGTTTTTATTTTATTATTCGTCTAGTAAAAAATTTGGTCCAAAACCATGCTAAAAACATTTAAAGAACTATGCTAAAAAATTATGTCTGAGATAGATTTAATTTTCTAAATCTAGGGGGAAATATTGTTGTGTCTTCCAATGGTACTGTTATATTAGCTGGAACCCATGCAAGAAGTGAAGTTTGGTTAATGCTAATGAAATAAAACAAAATAGGATGAAAATATAATAGTTTAGAAACAAATTTCGGCTATATATTTGCAAATTAGGGGAGGGGCAGAGCATAGCATATATCAAATAGGTAACCTAACCTAGGTACCTTATTCCCCTAAACCCCAAAAAACAAAAGTTTAAATATTTTAAACGCAATGACAAACGACGGTTTGCAATCCAATTCTCTATTGAAAGAAACCCGGTTGACTAGTTTCTTAAGCATCTTCCCTATATAATATATCGCGTGGGTTCCAGCTAATACAACAGTACCTTTCCAATTTTTTCAATGGATATAACAAAGACATTTTCAATGAAAATATCCCCAAAGGGGTGTTTTTTTTAATCAGGGGGGATGACTTCAAACCTCCAAATTGACGCACCTGTCTACACATTTTATATTATTCACTGCTTCCTCAATTATATGAGCGGACATATTATTCCGAACACAAATAAACAAGTAAGTTAAACATAAGTATTAAAGCTAAAAATATTTTTTCTTAACTAGTCTGCGATTTTAATGCGTTGGTATTTTTACTAGAGATGAAGGCCCCTACGCGTGCCCTCTATGGATAAAAAATCCAAGAATTTCTGGCTTTTCCTGGATTAGAAAATTGGAGGGCTACTTAATCGTAATATTATCGTGGAGTAGCAATGGGATATACTTTTCTGTCTTGAAGAAGCAACACAATAAGGGTAAACATCGCCACCCCTCCCAACCCCTCAGTGACAACAACCTCCTTGATAATATCAGTATAACAAAACATTCTTTCTAGACCACATGATTCCACATCGAGAACATATTAGATTCTAAAAATAATACTATTAATTAAATGGTCGCACGCTCAGGATGTTTACTCAAAAAGTGTATAGTTTTTTTTTGTTTTTTTTTTGTGCTGACAATTGCCAATACCGCAAAAAAGCCTATTTTCGGACCGTAGAATTTCAATTAATTAGATATATTGTATGAAAATTAAGAGTTAAAATTAAGATGATGAAAACTGAAGTTTTTCTCAGCAGGAAAAAACCATTTAAACAACAGCTATTCTAAACGTCGCCTTTATTTACAAAAACACCATAAAGGACATATAGGATGAAAACCACAAAAAAAAATCAAGAAGAACCTTGTTGACTATGGTCAGGGAAATCTAGAATCAATTTGCTCAGCCAACCAAAGGTAAAGCTGCGTATGTATATTTGTACACCTGCATATGGCAGGCGGATAAGTAAAAGATTACCCTTCTGAGATTGGTCTGAAGAACCCCCCCTAAAAAAAATCAAGGTGTAACAAGATATTTTTGGTGTTCTAAGCCCTACTCCTGGAAAACTCCTCAGATTCCCTTCCCCCATGGATAGGGCCTGTTAGCCCGTATGTACTGGTTCTAATAAAAGGCCTAAATGCCCAACTGACCAAATATAGCCTCAGTTTTGGATGGCTAATACTCTTGCGCACAAACTCTTCTGAACTGAATACTGTAATACCAAAAGAGCAGTACCATCAATTCCCCATTTAAAACTGATTCCAAATATAACCATTGCTACCATGAAAATTGCATTTCTTTAGCTTTTCCCTGCTTCTGGCGTATGGTAGCAGTGTAGTTTATTCTCCCTTTTGAACCAAACGCTAAAATAAGTAAATTTGTACTTCAAGACATTCAGAAAATTTTTATTCAATGTATTTTTTAGAGGTGTTATCAATAAAATGCACAACAGCCCCCCCCCCCATGCATGGATATAGATCATGTGCACTTTTTTTTTCTTTTTTTTAATGACATTATGAACCAACTCTTGATTAGAATGCAAACCAACAAAATTAGCCAACTCTATACAGCCTAAGGCTCTAGCTAGGCATTGTTTAAGCTCCGCAGACCCGTGGCGGCTGAGTTTTCCGTCACGGAACCACGCAACTGACCCCACCCAAGCCGAACGATTAGCGATACCAGAATTCGAATCCCAGTCACAAAATCCAGTGTGCCATCCATTTCGCTATGGTGGCTGACACCCTATCGGGGAAACAATTTTCTTTATATACTTCTTTTTAATTTCACTGGTATGAACAAGCGCGGATTAATTTCAGGAGGAGGGGCCAAAATCTGTTTAGACAGAAAAAACACAATTTATAAGAATATTATGGGGAAAATGCAAAAATTATGGAGTAAGGGGTCAGAGCAGTAGACCCTCCAACTTATGTACCAGGGCCTGAAGCCCTGTTTCTTAAAAAAATTCCTTTTTACCCTAAAAAAGAAAAAAAAATTATGAAAGCAGTTAAACCTAGGTTTAGGGTACTTACGTATTATCCCGACCCCAGTCAAGAATTTCGATCTGTATGATCTGACAAAAACCGGTTGGTCTGTCAGTAGGCTATAATTAGCGTAGTCTCATTGAGAATAACTATGGTGCTGGTATATTTTTATTAAATATTTAATATATAGAGGTGATTAGGTCAGGTATTTAAAATAGTGAGTTCTGGGCGGCCTGCTTTAAATAATTTTTCTTCTGTTGTTTCTATAATTTTGTTAATAGAGTGTTATATTTTCATCATTTTTTTGGTATATTTCATTAGGACTAACTTAACTTCACTTGTTGAGTGGGGTCAGGATAATACGTAAGTATCCTAGGTTAGTTTAGGCGAAGTTGTAGAATAGCGGATCTCCAGAAGTAAACACCTTAATAAAATAGAGGTAGTGCCTAAGTGCGCGATAAAGGACAGCATCAAAATGTCAAACATGCTATTGACAAACAGGTTTCCGCTGACTAGAAGGGTATAAACAAAAGGTTTGTAACTGCGGGAACTATATTTAAACTTTAGTTTTTTGGGGTAAAAGGGGGCTAAAAGGTACCTAGGTTGGTTTAGGTTACGTATTTAATATATGCTATGCTTTACCCCCCCCCCCCTAATGTGCAAATATATTGCCCAAATTTATAAAAAGTATCAATATATTGCCCAAAGTACCTGCAAAAGTATCAATTGATCATATAATTAAGAAATCGTCAATTCTTATGTTATTTTTTCATATAGCCTAGGGCTAAATGATCCCATTAGGAGGGGGACTGATAATGAATTTGTCAAAAACGCGGAGAAAACCATGAAAGCAAGGGCGAATCTCCAGATTTTTTTTTGGGGGGGGGGGGGGGAGAGGGGTCCATATCTCGATAGTCAAAGAGCATGGAATGTATAATTTTTTTTCTCCAAATTATTGGGGGGGGGCAGCTGCCTCCCCCCCCCCAAACGACGCCCTGCACGAAAGTGAGCATAAAATTAGCATTCTAAAAATCTCTCTTTTTGTTGTAGCATGTGTCCTTCTGGAGACCCGCTAGGCAATTCTACACCTTTAACTCACTCTTTCCCTTAATCTAAAATGCACTTTTTGCCCCTCCCCCAGCAGTTTTGTGAGTTGGCGTAACTGAAGAACAATTTGCAGGAAGAATTTTCCAGGATAAGCGAAAAGCAAGGTTGAGATTACTTATGGCAGACATCAGACAGGAATAAAGAATATTTAGTATCTGATTCACAATTAGGCCTAGGTAAAAATGGAGTTTATATTTCTGGCCTAGCTAAGAAATGGAATTGCACCCTGAATCCAAATAGCCTATAGCCTAGCATTCATTTGCGTTGAAAATAAGCCCCAGCTCCCATGAAGTGCAAATAGGCAATATAGGTTAGGTTATATATACAATTCAGGGTATATACGAACTTGTCATTAGGGGGTGGTGGTAAAGTTCATTTCCGACGCAAAAGAACGTTATATCTGGATTGAGGATGCAATTCTGACTCTAAAAGTATGTCTATTTCTTAGCTAGGTCAGTAGCCTAAGCTAATTTAAACTCCTCCTTGTTTACCCACATGCTTCATAACATGGGCGCCCATAAGCTGAATTCCAGGGGGGGGAGCAAACCTCGTCTAATTGGCACTTTTAATGCTATATAATAGAAGTCTTAGAACAAAAATATAAAAGTAAGGCAGCATCATTCAGCCAGGGGCCCCCCCCCCCTTATGGGTTCCCATGCTTCATAACGTAAAATTTGAAAAATAAAACCCAGAAAAGTCTTGCCCCATTAGTGATTGACTGTGAAGGTAGCAATTATTGTGTTTGAAAAGATCATTGAATGGGGAATCGGTTTTTTCTATCTGACTTCTGTCCTATAAATAACCTTAACCAAAAGCAGCCGATCTAAAATTTGAACAAATACCATCGCACCCTTAGCCCCTCCTTATCGTCGGTTCTGTTTAAAATCTAGATATTTTGATGAAAAAAATTAATGTGTTTTATTTATTGCCATCACTCGAACCCGCTAAAATTTCTGGCAAGTTTCCTAGTCTTAGACCGAGGCATATCGATACAAACATAACTTACTTTCAGTACCTTACTCCGATAAATGTTATAATCTCATAAAAGTGTAAGCGCTATGAAGTCTATCTCATCACTAACTTCCATTTACAGTAAATAATGATATAATTGCGAATGCCACCAAGGAGACTAGGAGTTCCACCAATCAGAAATGAGATAAGTGAGCGTATTTATAGTTGATATGTTCTGGAAAATTAACGAAATTCCGGTTTTGATAGTGATGTAGTCAAAATATCAACAATTTTTGGCTGTCAAAAATCAAAACACAATCCAGAAACAATTGTTTTGAGTTTGACGCACAACATTAGATTATAGGCTATGCAATATGAATTTTTGAGCTATCCAGCTCTTGTGGTGAGGGGAAACATTGTCATAGATCTATTATCTATTCGATCTTTGGTACTTATCTGGGTACTTGTTTAGTGTCCAGTAAACACGCGATAAGTGAAGTTTCGTTAATGCTAATGAAATAAAACAAATTATGATAAAAATATAATAGTTCAGAAACAAATTTGGGCAATATATATGTGCACATTAGGGGTGGGGATGGGGGTAAAGCATAGCATATATTAAATACATAACCTAGGTAACGTTTTTTGCCCCTTCAACCCCAAAAAACTAAAGTTTAAATCTTTGTCACGGAGTGAGCAATACCTTACTAGGCAGCAAAAACCTGTTTTTCATATAGCATCTTTGAGATTTTGATGCGGTCTCTCTCGTGTGTTTACTGGATTCTAAACAAGTACCTTTATCTGTTAGCCAGTACATACTCGAGAATTTGGATATACAGGTACGGGGTTGAAACAACTGAGACGCTTTAGAGATAGATAGGATATGTAGGTTCTTCAAAATACCTTGCCGGGACATACTTTACCCTGTAGACCAAGGGCACCCGCAGAAAATTTTCCAGGGGGGGGGGGGAGATACCAGAAGTCTTTCATTTATGTTATTTTACTGTGTTCATGGCCGTATGTTTGGCTCTAAAATACACTTATCTATCTATCTATCTAATATGCAGAATAATTATACCAAACACACTTTGCATGCTGACCCGCTATACTGCACCCTCACCCCCCCCCCCCCCCTAATGTACAAATCTAAAGCCCAAATTTATTTCTAAAGTAACAAAGAAACTAACGAGAAAACCGATGTGTTTTCGAATTTTACACTGCGTAAACTTGAGTGAGTGGCGCATAATACACAAGTACCAAAGTTCCTTCCCCCAACGGAAATTAAAAAAGTAAACCTCGAATAAAATTGTCAAATTTGGAAAGCCTTTCTTCCACGGGAGATCATATTTCAAACAGTGAGTTGTACAAAAATGTGATTCTATACCGGTATAGAAAAACCCAGAGTTGACTATAACAAAAGAATGGTTACTATTTTACTAATATTTTTACTATTTACTATTAATTTTACTATTCAATTTAAGCCATTTATTTGTAATTTATTAGAAGATCAATATCTTTAATTCACAAATTCAGGTATCTTGACTAAATTACCGTTCAGGTTTAAGCTAAAAGTTAAGTTTCATTATTATGAATGAAAAGCAAGCAAAATTCCTAATAGGATAAGACCTTATAGAATACAGCCAGTGGAATAGACACAGGATGATCATTATAGACTTAAGCAAAATTAGAATCTTACCCCTTAACTAGGATTATATTTTTAAAATTAAGGAAAAGAATAAAAAAAAAAAATTAGATTTACGTTTCTAGCTTGACAAAATATGAGCAAAAACCAAGATCAAACTGACTCCTGGTAAGACACGAAGCTGTATATATATAAAACTTTCTTTGTTTATTAATTCCAAAATGCGGTAAGCTTTATCAAAATTGTCGCATTGTTGCTAGGGCATAAGAATGCTCTTGAGAGCATTTACTCTGCACCCCAAATCGGGTTCCGGTTTCGGTCTCCTTTAGATATATAAATAATGACCTATATTGAGTTAATCTAAGATCAAAGAGTTCAATTTAATTCTGAATTGATTCTAAACAAGTTTCATAGCAGTTCTTAAAGACAAAACAAAAACAAGAAATTCTTTTTCTTTGATTAGTTGTTACACTTCTATTTTCTTCCTACTCTGGTCTAAATTCAAGGGGGGTGGGAACATGCCCCTGCCCCCCCCCTGTGGGCGCCCATGCTGTAGACCCATCCCTGGAAGTTTCATTTTCCTAACCTAACCCCTTTCCATGATAGCCAAAAGTAGCTAAGTAGAATTTTACCCTTATATGCATTTCAGACTATACTCCTATGTCGTCAAGCTAGTAGTCATGTTCCGTCAAGCTGATAATGCCTATGGTTGTTTAACCGGCAAACAGGACAAAATACTTATTAGGAAATTGGAGCTCCTAGTCCCCTTCCTGCCAATACCCTTACTTTGTAGTTATATACCTTGGGTCACGCTCAGTCACTCTCAGCCCTGGTATTCAACTTAAGAAGGGAGGATGTCACAAGTCTCCCTAGGTAGAAAACCTTGTCTATATATATTTTGTATGACTATCTAGTAGTATAACCCTACCTTAAAATACGTGGCTTATAGTAAGTTCTTCTGTTTTGAAACATTTTATAATGTATTAGCTTTAACAGGTTGTCGCCATCAAGTCCGTATTACAGGGTTTGACTCCCCCGCCCCCCGAAACTTTTTCTGACTCGTAAAAACGTAAAAAAATATGTATAAACAAATTCCCATGCATTTTTAAAGTTTTTGTAACCCCTCCCCCCCCCTAAGATAATCCTGGATGCGCCTTTGGTCGCCATAGAGTAAAATATACCTGCTGCTAGTAAACTTCAAATTTACTCTACTAAAGTATTATTTGATTATACGCAAATAACCTATAGAAGAGGCAGTTAATCCAATGATTTGTTCTGCCTTCTTCACGATTCAATCACAAAATTTGAAGACTATTTGTTTGTTTGTTTGTAATAATTGTTTGTTTGTTGTAATATTTGTTTGTTTGTCAGTAACACAGCGTTGAAACCTGAATCGTCCGACAAAAATAAGTTACATTTCAGCTTTGGTTTTCAAAAGGTGTTTAGTAACATATTTTAGAAAAAACTACATTTCACCCCCTTAGCTTCGGAAATTCGAAAAGCAGTATATTGCACAACATAAGTTTTGGTAAAGTTCTAAATGAGGGGCTTTTTGCCATCTTGGAAAGTAGTTGAACTAAAAATAAAGCTTTCAGGAATGAATCCAGGACCCAAAATATGTTTCTTGGAAAGGTGTTTTCAATCTAATATCTCTATCCTTTCCTCATTTCTAGAGCATGGAAAAGTGCATAGAAGAGAGGCTTAAAAAAATTTCATCTAACTCAAGTACTTTCTAAAATGGCAAAATGCCCCTCATCTAGAAGTTTACTAAAGTTTCACTTAGGAGCGAACAAATTGGACGAAAATTTATTTTCGGGTTTTCGATTATAATTAACAGAAAGTGGTTTGTGCTACGAAGGTTTATATTTAAGCTCATAAAAAAAAAGATTTTTTTTTTTTTAATAAAAAAAAAAAATAATCAAAAGCCCCGAATTCAATCTCTTTCAGCATGTTGAGAAAATGAAACATAACGCATTTCGAAAAAAGAATTCTTACTATTGTGAGGCACAAATAAGACATAAGAAGGCGGGTTGAACCACCCGTTTGAACATTTCCCCGTATAATAGAGCTATGTTGTATTTTCATTTTGAAAAAGATTTTACCTACCACCTTTTGAGTTGCTGCCACCCCTCATACCTCATACCACCCCTCATACCTCGAGGAATGTAATGTGAACAGAAATCAATGCCTTTGATTTCTCAATGCCATTCGTTGCAACTTTAATATGAATATAAACAGATCAGGATCCCTAGATATCCTTTTGAACGATCCCACATCAGTGAGAAGGGTAATGGAGCTGAAAAGTGTTGAACATATGGTTGTCACGGCGCGTCTGTGGTCCCCAAACCTGATACAAACAAAGATAGTGCTCTACAATGTCCCTAAATCGTTTCTAAACTCAGACCTGATGGAATCATTGATGAACGAAAAAGGTGAATGTATTCCGGTTTCTAGTGTCCATACCCTTGGTCGCGAAATCACTGAAACCTCAAACTTTAAAACAGTGTTGTTTGAGCTTCAAGGACAATTTAATATTGACAAAGTGTTCCTCTTTGGCCAACAAAAATCTTTCAAGCCATGCAAAGAAAAGCCATTACAGTGTACTAAATGTCAAAGGCTTGGGCACACAGATAAATACTGCAGAGAGGATTCCAACATTTGTAAGATTTGCCTAGGCAAGGACCATAATGAGACAAACTGTCAATTTGACCCAATATGTACTAATTGTAAGGGCAAACACCAGTCCCTAGATATAGGAAACTGTCCCAAATATAAACAAAAAGCAGAGATACTAAGAAGGGCAAAAGAGCAAAAACTTCCAATCCCTTTTGTAGCAATGCAAGTCCCAAGGACATCAATAGTCCCCCGTCCCCCAACCGGCCCCAGGCCACCAACAGCCCCTGAACCACCAACAGGCCCGAGGCCACCAGCAGCCCCCAGACCATCAGCAGCCCCAAGGACACCAACAGTTTCCAACGCTTCCCCTAGTGTTGAAAATTTTCAGAATAATCTCATCCGAGATAAAACTAATCCATGGTTCCCCTTGATACCAATTGCCCCCGAAAACAACCATGAAGAACCCCCTTTTGGAAAATCTTGCGGAAGGAAAGACATCAAGACCAACAAAACTACTTGGAATTACTCCCCAAAGACTTCACACAGTAACTCCACATGCTTTGGAGCATGAATCAACCGTATGCTTTAAATTAGCCAGCTTTACAGTTACCTCTATACTCATCTCTCAATTAGAGTTACCCAATCAGTTGAAATGCATTATTCTGAAAAATTTGGCAAAAACCCACTTCGGCGAGACCATAGTTTCAGAAGCAGAAATTCAACTTGAGAGTGTCTTAAACCAACATAGGCCTCAGAGCTTAATTGAGTCAAGTCAATCACTCAACAGCAACAGTCAACAATGACTTGCCCATAACTGTAGTATTCCCGTGCATACTAGCAGACGTAGACCTAACCCCCGCCTTTTGTGAAACACTGCTCTCTCATTAGAATTAACTTACAAGAAGATATAACATTACGACCTGATCCATCCTGCTTTCCTAACCAAAGTGACCCAAACCCCACCCCTCCTACACTGAAGCTAGCTACCAAGATTTTTCCACAGTTTCCTAACATCATACTTTGCAATGCCCAGTCGCTTGAGAACAGAATTGATATTCCGGACAGTCACATGCGAGATAATAATGTCGGTGTTGCATTCATAACTGAAACCTGGAATGTCTGCCGAGACCGTGTTTTGCTTACTGGCTGCTCATCTGAGTTTGTGACCCGTCATGATCGTGAAATAAATAGAACAGGTGGTGGTGTTGGTATTTTCTGGCGTAAGGATGTTCCTGCGTCTGTGCTTTCAAATTTTGAACTAAAAGACAATGAATTTGAAGTGATATGGCTTTACTGCAAACCCGTAAAGCTTCCCCGGTCAACCTCTTGTATAATTTTTGGATTAGTGTATTACTCTGAGAGCTCACGCTGCCGCAACGAACTCGTTTCATACCTGCAACATTCTATTGATTGGATCAGATCCAAATATTCTGCCCCTGGCATTTGTATTCTTGGTGATTTTAACCAGACCAGTAAATCATGGCTTAGCTCATCATTTTGCCTAAAACAAGTGGTGAAAACTCATACGCATAATTCGGGCAGTACCCTAGATCTAATCCTCAAAAACTTTGATAGTTATTATATTGATCCAAAAACCCTTAATCCCTTGGGCAAGGCAGGCCATTTGATTATTTTATGGAAAGCCAAGCATGCAATGCCTAAACCAAAGTACCAAAAAGTTACCTATCGTCCTTTATTAGATTCCAGTATACGCTCATATGGTCTGTGGTTGACTGAAGAACCATTTGATGAAATGTACGCTGAAAGCAACATTCACAAGAAAGTTGATATATTCAGTAGCCTTCTATATAAAGAGTACCTTGACCGATTCCCTGTAAAAAAAATGTATAAAGTGTGAAAGTGACAAGCCCTGGATAACCTCATAATTAAAACAGCTTATCCGCGAACGATCACAAGCTTCTGATAGAGAAAGTCTAGCTGCTAAAAAGCTGAGGAATAGAATAGTGAAAGAAAACCGTATAGCTAAAGTTAACTATGTTAAAACCAGATTTAACCTCTATTTTCTACTAACCCCAGGCAGTGGCACAAATCTGTAAAAAGGATAGCTGGGAAGATTCGAAGTGACTACCTTCTTATTTATAAAGACGACGAAAATAAGCTCTCAGCTGAGGATGTTAATATGATTTTCAGCTCAATATGTAGTACCCACCCTGCCCCATCCAAAAGTGAACTTGCTAGAATTCTTGAACAGTGCCCACCAAGCCAGACCCCAACCCTTGAAGAATACTCAGTCTACAAAGAACTGCTCAAACTCAAACCCAACTCTTTCAACTACCCCGGTGAACTACCTGTAAAATTAATTCGTGAATATGCTATTTTTATCGCTAGACCATTTCTTCACACCCTGAATTCTTATTTTGCTGAAGGAGTATTTCCTTCGGTTTGGAAAACTGCATATATGAGAGTTATACCCAAAACTAAACATCCTAAATCTCCAGAAGAACTGGGGCCTATATCTCTCATCCCTGCCTTCACAAAAGTGTTTGAGGCATTTATTGCTCAAGCGACACTCAATGAGATTTCCACAAACATTGATAAATACCAGTACGGGGGTCTCAGTGGCTGCAATACCACAATTTATCTAGTGTGCCTGCATGATACTTTAGTAAAATGGCTTGACCAAAAAGATACCATCGTTGATGTTGCCATGGTGGATTTTCGAAAGGCTTTCGACCTAATCTCCCACGATTGAGATTAATGGAGGAAGAATCGTATGAATGAAAAAAAAAAAGATTTTAGGAAAAAGGTAGATAAAATGTACTAGGAGAAAAAATTATGTATGTGAGGAATTATAAAAGTGGAAATCTATGGAACGTCGAATAAGAGGTAAGATAGATAGGTAGTAAAGTGAAGGAATAATAGAGAAATAGGGACAAATTAGATTGCGAATAAGCAAGGATTTTTAGATAAAAGAAAAGAAGAAAGAAACAGGATTGATTTTTTTTTTCTTTCAGGAGTACGAAAAGGAAACAATAACCAGTGATTCTATCCATTACATGAAGTATCACCAACCTATTATTAAGAAAACTAAAAAAAAGAGGAAACGCAGAAAGGAGGACCAAATACCACTGGATAAAAGAAAGAAAAGAAGAAGAATTTAAAATATTAATTAAAAAATGATTTTGTACTTTTTCAATATTATAGTCTATTTTTGATTAAAAAAAAAAAAAAATCTCCCACCCTATTGCTCTAATGAACCTAAAACTAATGGGGGCGAATAGACTAACAGTTCAACTAATGACTGAATTCCTGTTTAATGGAACACAATGTGTGTTTCCTCTATTTGAGGTTGATACTCTGTCCTCTTCTCGTAAAATTACGTGTGGTGCCCCTCAAGGCACCAGATTAGCCGGGCTGATATTTTTGGCTGTGATAAATTTTGTGCTGAGGAGTTATGACCAAATATATATATTTGTCGATGACCTTTCAGTTTTACTTAACTATGAAGCTAAAAATTCAAGTGTTACCCCTTGTTTCCCCCATGACCTGATAGAAATGTTGAATAAGGAGGTTGAGCAAGCTAATCTAACCATAAACTCCATCAAATCAAAAGTTATTCAGTTTAACCCTCTAAAGCGTGATCTTGATGTACCAAACTCTCTTGTTTCCCCTGTCTAACAGTGCCAAATTACTAGGTGTAATATCATCATCGGACTGTAAATTCAACACCCATGTGGAATCAGTGGCATCGAAGGCTTTTAGTGCCCTTCTAACCATTATTACAATGAAAGGTGTTGGTTTTTCCAGAGACCAGTTAAGAACTGCCTTCGTTACCTATGTCCACCCTCACCTAGAATATGCCTGTCCAGTTTGGGGTCCTGCAGTGCAAAATTCACCATCCTTATCTGAAATGCTGGAAAATGTACAAAAACACACAGTTAAAGTGATTCTTGACAGGAACTACATAAACTAGGAGGAAGGACTTAGAACAATTGACCTACCATCGTTTTCCGAATTAAGAGATAAATTGATAATGAATTTTGGTATATTCCTACTAAACAACAAACACCATCGATTCATACTACCCCCTGATGCCCCTATCAATATGAAGACACGGACCCAACTCAAACTGTTACCACCAATGTGTCACACTTGAAGGCTTGAAGACTTTCTCGTGTCGTTTTTTTTTTTACCAAAATGTATAACAAGAGCTGATATTTTTACCCTTTTTTTTGTCTTTATTTGAGTTTGTAAAAATCTGTGTAATTTAGCAAGTTCTACGAAACAGATTTATGAATAAACATGTACCTACCTACCTACCTATCTACCTTTTAAACGGCAGAGCATCATATGTGCTTTACTGAATATTAATGTAAAAAAACAAAGTTTTTCCGAGGGAAGTAAAGAGGGAACTTAAAGAGCGAAGTAGAGAGCGTTACTTTTCAACGAGGGAGTCTATCACACATATATCAATAACACTAATGCAAATAAATCAACTGGTGATATTCACCTATATTTGTAGGATTACAGAAAACTAGCGCTTTACTGAAAACACAAAACAATACAGGAGTTTTGTTACGGTAAACGTAAACCTTTTAGGGACACTTTTAACAGTATAAAAATAAAGCATTTTTATATTGTTATTTTTTTCGTTTAATTTGGCATTACTTCTGCACAATGAGCTCAGTTCAATGATTGACCGTAGTTTTGGATCTGAAAAGGACATTTCATGATTATTTTGTGGACAGGTTCGAAGTGAAGGAATCTTATTAGTATTAGGACTACAAACTCGCTTTAAAATTTGTGTTAAATCTTAAAATCTTCCGTTTTATAGAGAGAAATAACTGGATTTCCAGAGTTCATATTACGGTTGATATGTTGTACATTTTGAGTAAAAGTAGGTGAGACCAAGATGTTACCTGATAAATCAATCCATTATTTTATATGCTGTGTAATGACTTTGAACTTATTATTGTTATGCCTAAGTTTTTAAGATAATTTTAATTATATACTGAAAGTTACTGATTTCTCGTTTTTAAAAGCCAGAATATAATTTGTACTTAACTGAAAAAAATTATTTTAAATGTTTTCACTTATAACTTTAAGAAAACAAAAATTAACTAAGATTTTGATTCCCTTTGATTAATTCCCTTTTTAAGAATCAAAAGTTATCCAATGGCAACTAGCCTTCTTAAAACCCTCTTTTCCCCAAAATGGATCCAATCGAATTATTTATATAACCATTTTATTCAAAATACACCAAAGATTATATAACAACAGCTCTAGAGATAATACGCCGCCCTAGAAGCTTGGGGCAAGTGTTGTAAATTTTGTCCCGGGGAAATAAGTAGGGTGTTATTAATTAGTCCGAAACTTACAAGACCAGTCCAGAATTAAGCGAACAAAAACGTTATATTTTGCAACTAGATATGAGCCAAAACTTGTCAAACAGGTTAATAACCTGTAGCTTAAAGGTATCTGGGATCTCGTCCAGTATCGGTTACATTATTAGAGGTATCAAAGGTAACTCGTTTGCATAAAGCTAACTTAATGATGATTTGAATAATAGGGATGAGACAGAGCTCGATAATATTTTTATTTTTAATTGGATTGTATGAAAGTGGTAAAAAGGGTTAAAACTGCTTACCAGTTAAGGTAAGTATAAGGGGGTGGTAACTCTCACGCAAATTAATATAAATGTTGGAATAAAATCATTGGTATCAATCTATGGAAACGGTTAGTGATGACAAGAAGATTTTGTGTCTAAACTTGGCTTTACCTCTTGGCTGTATTCTGTATGATACATAAATACCAATTGAGCAGTTTTGCAAATATAAAATATGCTTTAGTATTGGAGTACGCTAAAGAGTTGAAACTAATAGAATCGTATGCGCCAAGATGACCTTGTGACATGACCTAGCTTTACTTCTCGGCTGTGTTCTGTATAATGCATAAGTACCAATTGAGCAGTGGTGTCAATATAAAATATGCTTTAACATTGAAGAATGCTAAAAAGTTGAAACTAATAGAGCCGTAGGCGCCAAGAAAAGATCACGTGACTTGACTTAGCTCTCACTTCTTGGCTGTGGTCGCTATAATAGACAAGTACATAATGCGGGATATGGGCGATATAAAATATTCTTTAGCATTGGAGTATGCTAAAAAGTTGAAACTAATAAGGTTGCAGATGCCAAGAAAAGAATTTTAATATAGAAATTCAGAACAATCCTTAGAAATACCTAGAAATCAACAAGTGAGATGGTTATGGATTTGAACTATCAAGGACCGCAACCACCAATTAACCCAACCACCAAGGACCTCAACCTCGAAGGGCCCCTCTCCCCAACCCACAAATGCCTCCCTCCCTCCAGCTTTTTGGGGCCCCTCCACCCCCCATTTTTTCTTAAGTTTTTTTTAACTTTTTTTTAACTTTATTTTTCAATATAGTATTTTTTTTGTGTTCAACTTTTTTTACATGTCTTAAAATAAGATGAAACATACTTAAAACAAAAATATTCACATTTAGTATTTTACAAATTCAAAATGAGAATGATATAAATATGTTAGTCATGACCTTTACTATTAGAAAAATAATGTTTGCAGTAGCACTTTTTTTACTGAATTTTTTTTGGACTTTCAGCCCTTATTTTTCTTAAATGACATGAAATATGCTTGCGTGTGTACCAATGGTACTAAGCAGTACTTTTCAAGAGACATTATTCTATCATTTCCCTCATAAGACTGTCATATCATCACTTATAAGAGATATTACTTTATTAATCTCAACTTTATGCATACCCCAATACTAATCAATACTTTTCAAAAGACAGTATTCCATCATTTCCATCTTAGGGGTGTCATATCATCACTTAGAATAGATATATATTTTATTAATTTTGACTTTATGCATACCCTAATACTAAGCAATACTTTACAAAAGAGATACTCTTCATTTCCATCAAAGGGGTGTCATATCATCACTTGGAATAGACATTACTTTATTAATTTCAACTTTCTTCATACTCCAAATCTAAGCAATACTTTTCAAAAGACGTTGTTCTATCATTTCCCTCAAAGGGATGTCATATCATCACTTATAATAGATTTTACTTTAATAATCTCAACTTTATGCATACCCCAATACTAATCAATACTTTTCAAAAGACAGTATTCTAACATTTCCATCATAGGGGTGTCATATCATCACTTAGAATAGATAGATATTTTATTAATTTCGGCTTTATGTATACCCTAATACTAAGCAATACTTTACAAAAGACATTATTCTATCACTTCCATCATAGGGTTGTCATATCATCACTTAGAGTAGACATTACATTATCAATTTTGACTTTATGCATACTCCAATACTAAGCAATACTTTTCAAAAGGCATTATTCTATAATCTCCCCCGTAGGGCTGTCATTTCATCACTTAGAATAGACATTATTTTATTAATTTCAGCATTATGTATACCCCAATACTAAGCAATACTTTTCAAAAGACATCATTCTATCATTTCCCCCATAAGAATGTCTTATCATCACTTATAATAGATATTACTTTATTGATTTTGACTTTTTGCATACCCCAATACTAAGCAATACTTTTCAAAAGACACTATTCGATCATTTCCATCATAGGGCTGTTATATCGTCACTTAGAAGAGACATAATTTATTATTTTGTGTTTATGCATACCCCATTACTAAGCAATGCTTTTCAAAAGACATTTGAAATGCATCTGATTTTACTAATAATATTTGATTTTTATAATAAAGTTGGGTTTTAGTTTTCAGAAATAGGAACATCCACGTTTAAAATACATCTGATTTTACGAATAATATTTGATTTTCTAACAAAGCTGGGTTTTAGTTTTCGGAAGTAAGAACATCTACGTTTAAAATACATCTGGTTTTATTAAAAATATTTAATTTTTAAATATCCACGTTTAAATAAAATCTGATTTTATTAATAATATCTGATTTTTTTAAAATAAAGTTGGATTATAGTTCTCAGAAATAAGAACATCCACGTTTAAAATACACCAGATTTTATTAATAATATTTGATTTTTTTTTAACAAAGTTGGGTTCTAGTTTTCAAAAATAAGAAAATCCAAGTTTGAAATACATCTGATTTTATTGATAACATTTAATTTTTTGATAAAGTTGGGGTTTAGTTTTCAGAAATAAGAACATCCACGTTTAAAATACATCTGATTTTATTAATAATATTTGATTTTCTTAATAAAGTCGGGTTTTAGTTTTCAGAAGTAAGGACATTCATGTTTAAAATACGTCTGATGTTAATAATAATATTTGATTTTTAATAAAGTTGGATTTTAGATTTCAGAAATAATTATAAATAAAGTGAAACTTTTGATCTTCATGGAAAACAATCGCAGTCATAGTATTACTTTTTCTATCTTCCATCTAAAAATTTAGAATAGAACTTTAAATTTCTTTATTTCTTTGGGGAACTTAAGAACTGAAGTGGAAGATTTTTATTTTCTCTGTAGAAATTAGAATTGAATTGTGTTCTTTGGTAAAATTCAGTAGAGAACTTGAACTTTTCTTGACTTCGTTGAGAAAATTTGAAATTGAACTATAACTTTTTATCTTCCGGGAAAATATTCACAAGTATGGTATTAATTTTTCTATCTTCCACCGAAAAATTTAGAATTGAACTTTAAATTTCTTTATGTCTTTTGTGAAATAAAGAACTGAAGTGGAAGATTTTTATTTTCTCTGTAGAAATTAGAATTGAATTGTGTTCTTTGGTAAAATTCAGTAGAGAACTTGAACTTTTCTTCACTTCATTGAGAAAATTTTAAATTGAACTAGAACTTTTTATCTTCCGTGAAAATAATCACAAGTATGGTATTAATTTTTCTATCTCCCACCGAAAAATTTAGAATTGAACTTTAAATTTCTTTATGTCTTTGTGAAATAAAGAACTGAAGTGGAAGATTTTTGTTTTCTCTGGAGAAATTAGAATTGAAGTGTGTTCTTTGGTAAAGTTCAGAAGAGAAGTTGAACTTTCCTTGACTTCGTTGAGAAAATTTTAAATTGAACTAGAACTTTTTATCTTCCGTGAAAATATTCACAAGTATGGTATTACTTTTTCTATCTTCCACCGAAAAATTAGAATTGAACTTTAAATTTATTTATGTCTTTGTGAAATAAAGAACTGAAGTGGAAGATTTTTGTTTTCTCTGGAGAAATTGGAATTGAAGTGTGTTCTTTGGTAAAGTTCAGAAGAGAACTTGAACTTTTCTTCACTTCGTTGAGAAAATTTTAAATTGAACTAGAACTTTTTATCTTCCGGGAAAATATTCACAAGTATGGTATTACTTTTTCTATCTTCCACCGAAAAATTTAGAATTGAACTTTAAATTTCTTTATGTCTTTGTGAAAAAAAGAACTGAAGTGGAAGATTTTTATTTCTCTGGTGAAATTAGAATTGAATTGTGTTCTTTGGTAAAATTCAGTAGAGAACTTGAACTTTTCTTCACTTCGTTGAGAAAATTTTAAATCGAACTAGAACTTTTTAACTTCCGTGAAAATATTCACAAGTATGGTATTAATTTTTCTATCTCCCGCCGAAAAATTTAGAATTGAACTTTAAATTTCTTTATGTCTTTGTGAAATAAAGAACTTAAGTGGAAGATTTTTGTTTTCTCTAGAGAAATTAGAATTGAAGTGTGTTCTTTGGTAAAATTCAGTAGAGAACTTGAACTTTTCTTCACTTCGTTGAGAAAATTTTAAATTAAACTAGAACTTTTTATCTTCCGGGAAAATATTCACAAGTATGGTATTACTTTTTCTATCTTCCACCGAAAAATTTAGAATTGAACTTTAAATTTCTGTATGTCTTTGTGAAATAAAGAACTTAAGTGGAAGATTTTTGTTTTCTCTGGAGAAATTAGAATTGAATTGTGTTCTTTGGTAAAATTCCGAAGAGAACTTGAAATTTTTTATCTTCAGTGAAAAATTTAGAACAGTATTTTAAATTTTTCATCTCTTCGAGACAGATCTGAACTAAAGTGGAAAATTTTTATATTATTTGGAAAAATAGAAATGATCAATGGCTAATTTCTTTTTCATTGAGAAAATTCAGAAGAGAACTTGAACTTTCCTTCACTTCGTTGAGAAAATTTTAAATTGAACTAGAACTTTTTATCTTCCATGAAAATATTCACAAGTATGGTATTACTTTTTCTATCTTCCACCGAAAAATTTAGAATTGAACTTTAAATTTCTTTATGTCTTTGTGAAATAAAGAACTGAAGTGGAAGATTTTTATTTCTCTGGTGAAATTAGAATTGAATTGTGTTCTTTGGTAAAATTCAGAAGAGAACTTGAATTCTTCTTCACTTCGTTGAGAAAATTTTAAATTGAACAAGAACTTTTTATCTTCCGGGAAAATATTCACAAGTATGGTATTACTTTTTCTATCTTCCACCGAAAAATTTAGAATTGAACTTTAAATTTCTTTATGTCTTTGTGAAATCAAGAACTTAAGTGGAAGATTTTTATTTTCTCTGGTGAAATTAGAATTGAATTGTGTTCTTTGGTAAAATTCAGTAGAGAACTTGAACTTTTCTTCACTTCGTTGAGAAAATTTTAAATTGAACTAGAACTTTTTATCTTCCGTGAAAATATTCACAAGTATGGTATTACTTTTTCTATCTTCCACCGAAAAATTTAGAATTGAACTTTAAATTTCTTTATGACTTTGTGAAATAAAGAACTTAAGTGGAAGATTTTTATTTTCTCTGGTGAAATTAGAATTGAATTGTGTTCTTTGGTAAAATTCAGTAGAGAACTTGAACTTTTCTTCACTTCGTTGAGAAAATTTTAAATCGAACTAGAACTTTTTAACTTCCGTGAAAATATTCACAAGTATGGTATTAATTTTTCTATCTCCCGCCGAAAAATTTAGAATTGAACTTTAAATTTCTTTATGTCTTTGTGACATAAAGAACTTAAGTGGAAGATTTTTGTTTTCTCTAGAGAAATTAGAATTGAAGTGTGTTCTTTGGTAAAATTCAGTAGAGAACTTGAACTTTTCTTCACTTCGTTGAGAAAATTTTAAATTAAACTAAAAGTTTTTATCTTCCGGGAAACTATTCACAAGTATGGTATTACTTTTTCTATCTTCCACCGAAAAATTTAGAATTGAACTTTAAATTTCTTTATGTCTTTGTGAAATAAAGAACTGAAGTGGAAGATTTTTGTTTTCTCTGGAGAAATTAGAATTGAATTGTGTTCTTTGGTAAAATTCCGAAGAGAACTTGAACTTTTTTATCTTCAGTGAAAAATTTAGAACAGTATTTTAAATTTTTCATCTCTTCGAGACAGATCTGAACTAAAGTGGAAAATTTTTATATTATTTGGAAAAATAGAAATGATCAATGACTAATTTCTTTTTCATTGAGAAAATTCAGAAGAGAACTTGAACTTTCCTTGACTTCGTTGAGAAAATTTTAAATTGAACTAGAACTTTTTATCTTCAGTGAAAATATTCACAAGTATGGTATTACTTTTTCTATCTTCCACCGAAAAATTTAGAATTGAACTTTAAATTTCTTTATGTCTTTGTGAAATAAAGAACTTAAGTGGAAGATTTTTATTTTCTCTGGAAAAATTAGAATTGAATGTGTTCTTTGGTAAAATTCAGTAGAGAACTTGAACTTTTCATCACTTCACTGAGAAAATTTTAAATTGAACTAGAACTTTTTATCTTCCGTGAAAATATTCACAAGTATTGTATTACTTTTTCTATCTTCCACCGAAAAATTAGAATTGAACTTTAAATTTCTTTATGTCTTTTTAAAATAAACAACTTAAGTGGAAGATTTTTATTTTCTCTGGATAAATTAGAATTGAATTGTGTTCTTTCGTAAAATTCAGTAGAGAACTTGAACTTTTCTTCACTTCCTTGAGAAAATTTTAAATTGAAATAGAACTTTTTATCTTCCGTGAAAATATTCACAAGTATGGTATTACTTTTTCTATCTTCCACCGAAAAATTTAGAATTGAACTTTAAATTTCTTTATGTCTTTGTGAAATAAAGAACTGAAGTGGAAGATTTTTATTTTCTCTGGTAAAATTAGAATTGAAGTGTGTTCTTTAGTAAAATTCAGAAGAGAACTTGAACTTTTCTTCACTTCGTTGAGAAAATTTTAAATTGAACTAGAACTTTTTATCTTCCGGGAAAATATTCACAAGTATGCTATTACTTTTTCTATCTTCCACCGAAAAAATTTAGAATCGAACTTTAAATTTCTTTATGTCTTTGTGAAATATAGAACTTAAGTGGAAGATTCTTATTTTCTCTGGATAAATTAGAATTGAATTGTGTTCTTTGGTAAAATTCAGTAGAGCACTTGAACTTTCCTTCACTTCGTTGAGAAAATTTAAAACTGAACTAGAACTTTTTATCTTCCGTGAAAATATTCACAAGTATTGTATTACTTTTTCTATCTTCCACCGAAAAATTTAGAATTTAACTTTAAATTTCTTTATGTCTTTGTGAAATAAAGAACTTAAGTGGAAGATTTTTGTTTTCTCTAGAGAAATTAGAATTGAAGTGTGTTCTTTGGTAAAATTCAGTAGAGAACTTGAACTTTTCTTCACTTCGTTGAGAAAATTTTAAATTAAACTAAAAGTTTTTATCTTCCGGGAAAATATTCACAAGTATGGTATTACTTTTTCTATCTTCCACCGAAAAATTTAGAATTGAACTTTAAATTTCTTTATGTCTTTGTGAAATAAAGAACTGAAGTGGAAGATTTTTGTTTTCTCTGGAGAAATTAGAATTGAATTGTGTTCTTTGGTAAAATTCAGAAGAGAACTTGAATTCTTCTTCACTTCGTTGAGAAAATTTTAAATTGAACTAGAACTTTTTATCTTCAGTGAAAATATTCACAAGTATGGTATTACTTTTTCTATCTTCCACCGAAAAATTTAGAATTGAACTTTAAATTTCTTTATGTCTTTGTGAAATAAAGAACTTAAGTGGAAGATTTTTATTTTCTCTGGAAAAATTAGAATTGAATGTGTTCTTTGGTAAAATTCAGTAGAGAACTTGAACTTTTCTTCACTTCACTGAGAAAATTTTAAATTGAACTAGAACTTTTTATCTTCCGTGAAAATATTCACAAGTATTGTATTACTTTTTCTATCTTCCACCGAAAAATTAGAATTGAACTTTAAGTTTCTTTATGTCTTTTTAAAATAAACAACTTAAGTGGAAGATTTTTATTTTCTCTGGAAAAATTAGAATTGAATGTGTTCTTTGGTAAAATTCAGTAGAGAACTTGAACTTTTCATCACTTCACTGAGAAAATTTTAAATTGAACTAGAACTTTTTATCTTCCGTGAAAATATTCACAAGTATTGTATTACTTTTTCTATCTTCCACCGAAAAATTAGAATTGAACTTTAAATTTCTTTATGTCTTTTTAAAATAAAGAACTTAAGTGGAAGATTTTTATTTTCTCTGGATAAATTAGAATTGAATTGTGTTCTTTGGTAAAATTCAGTAGAGAACTTGAACTTTTCTTCACTTCCTTGAGAAAATTTTAAATTGAACTAGAACTTTTTATCTTCCGTGAAAATATTCACAAGTATGGTATTACTTTTTCTATCTTCCACCGAAAAATTTAGAATTGAACTTTAAATTTTTTTATGTCTTTGTGAAATAAAGAACTGAAGTGGAAGATTTTTATTTTCTCTGGTAAAATTAGAATTGAAGTGTGTTGTTTAGTAAAATTCAGAAGAGAACTTGAACTTTTCTTCACTTCGTTGAGAAAATTTTAAATTGAACTAGAACTTTTTATCTTCCGGGAAAATATTCACAAGTATGCTATTACTTTTTCTATCTTCCACCGAAAAAATTTAGAATTGAACTTTAAATTTCTTTATGTCTTTGTGAAATATAGAACTTAAGTGGAAGATTCTTATTTTCTCTGGAGAAATTAGAATTGAATTGTGTTCTTTGGTAAAATTCAGTAGAGAACTTGAACTTTCCTTCACTTCGTTGAGAAAATTTAAAATTGAACTAGAACTTTTTATCTTCCGTGAAAATATTCACAAGTATAGTATTACTTTTTCTATCTTCCACCGAAAAATTTAGAATTTAACTTTAAATTTCTTTATGTCTTTGTGAAATATAGAACTTAAGTGGAAGATTTTTGTTTTCTCTGGAGAAATTAGAATTGAATTGTGTTCTTTGGTAAAATTCGGTAGAGAACTTGAACTTTCCTTCACTTCGTTGAGAAAATTTAAAATTGAACTAGAACTTTTTATCTTCCGTGAAAATATTCACAAGTATGGTATTACTTTTTCTATCTTCCACCGAAAAATTGAGAATTGAACTCTAAATTTCTGTATGTCTTTGTGAAATAAAGAACTTAAGTTGAAGATTTTTGTTTTCTCTGGAGAAATTAGAATTGAATTGTGTTCTTTGGTAAAATTCCGAAGAGAACTTGAACTTTTTTATCTTCAGTGAAAAATTTACAACAGTATTTTAAATTTTTCATCTCTTCGAGACAGATCTGAACTAAAGTGGAAAATTTTTATGTTATTTGCAAAAATAGAAATGATCAATGACTAATTTCTTTTTCATTGAGAAAATTCAGAAGAGAACTTGAACTTTCCTTGACTTCGTTGAGAAAATTTTAAATTGAACTAGAACTTTTTATCTTCCGTGAAAATATTCACAAGTATGGTATTACTTTTTCTATCTTCCACGAAAAATTAGAATTGAACTTTAAATTTCTTTATGTCTTTGTGAAATAAAGAACTTAAGTGGAAGATTTTTATTTTCTCTGGAGAAATTAGAATTGAATTGTGTTCTTTGGTAAAATTCAGTAGAGAACTTGAAATTTTCTTCACTTCGTTGAGAAAATTTTAAATTGAACTAGAACTTTTTATCTTCCGTGAAAATATTCACAAGTATGGTATTACTTTTTCCATCTTCCATCGAAAAATTTAGAATTGAACTTTAAATTTCTTTATGTCTTTGTGAAATAAAGAACTTAAGTGGAAGATTGTTATTTTCTCTGGAGAAATTAGAATTGAAGTGTGTTCTTTGGTAAAATTCAGTAGAGAACTTGAACTTTTCTTCACTTCGTTGAGAAAATTTTAAATTGAACTAGAACTTTTTATCTTCCGTGAAAATATTCACAAGTATCTTCCGTGAAAATATTCACAAGTATGGTATTACTTTTTCTATCTTCCACCGAAAAATTAGAATTGAACTTTAAATTTCTTTATGTCTTTGTGAAATAAAGAACTTAAGTGGAAGATTTTTATTTTCTCTGGAGAAATTAGAATTGAATTGTGTTCTTTGGTAAAATTCAGTAGAGAACTTGAAATTTTCTTCACTTCGTTGAGAAAATTTTAAATTGAACTAGAACTTTTTATCTTCCGTGAAAATATTCACAAGTATGGTATTACTTTTTCCATCTTCCATCGAAAAATTTAGAATTGAACTTTAAATTTCTTTATGTCTTTGTGAAATAAAGAACTGAAGTGGAAGATTTTTATTTTCTCTGGTGAAATTAGAATTGAAGTGTGTTCTTTGGTAAAATTCAGAAGAGAACTTGAACTTTTCTTCGCTTCGTTGAGAAAATTTTAAATTGAACTAAAACTTTTTATCTTCTGGGAAAATATTCACAAGTTTGGCATTACTTTTTCTATCTTCCACCGAAAAATTTACTGAAATATTCCAACTCTTGCATTTCAATGAAAGAAATTCAAAATGAACTTTGAAAAATCAAGAAAATGTAACTGTGACAAGGTAAACCACAACCAAACACTACTGAAATATTCCAACTCTTGCTTTTCAACGAAAGAAATTCAAAATGAACTTTGAAAAATCAGGCCTTTGGGGCGCCAGGGGCCCTTTGGGGAGCCCGGGGGAGGGGCCCTTCTGTGTCTCAATGCACAAAAAAACATTAAAAAATGGGGAGGGGAGGGGGGAGGGGAGGAGGGGAGGGGAGGAGGGGTAGGGGAGGTGACGGTGAGGAGGGGGGAGGGGAGGGAGGGAGAGGGAGGGGGTGCAACCTTTGGGGACCGGGGGGTTCCTTCGGGATTGGGGTATGGGGATCGGAGCCCTTTGGGTCGGGGTAGGGCAATCGGGGCCCTTTGGGGTTGGGGTAGAGGACCTCACGACACTGTTCAAATAGAACTTGTTTACTATAACGACCACACTCAAAACCTCTTCTAAAACCTTTTCTAAAATCATCTTTTAAAATGTCTCTAACTTTTTTGCCGAAATAATTCCCTAAAATGTTTAAAACTGTTTCGCCCAAATAATCCCCTAAAAGTAATTTCTGTGTGTTCCTTTTGTTTTTGGCATCCCTGCGCTGTCACATTTCAAATTTCTAGGAAACCCTTTCCTACGTTAATCTCTTCATCTCATAAATGTTCCTAGCTACACTATTAAGGTTTCGTTAGAATATTATCTCTCCGACTTAAAGCTCAGTGAAGCCGTATTTAAAAATAGAATTTCTATCTCTTTAGACTCCCGCATAATTCCAAGATAACAAATGATGTCATTTCTAATTCCTGACACTAAAGATCAATGAAGCCCTATTTAAAAATAGAATATTAATTTTTCTCTCTGACCTAAAGAACGTTTATCCCTCAGACCTAAGATTAAAGAAGCCATAATGTTTGTTTCTTAATTCCCCTTTCGTGAACCAATAATTCCCCCGCAGATTATGTAAATCAATTTCTCAGGTTAGGTTAGCCTAAAGATCAAAGAAACCATAATGTTTCTTAATTCCCCTTTCGTGAATCAATACATTCCGCTGCCGATTATGTAAATCAATTTCTCAGGTTAGGTTCGCCTAAAGATCAAAGAAGCCATGTTTGTTTCTTAATTCCCCCTTCGTGTGTTTCTTAATTCCCCCTTCGTGAATCAATAATTTCCCCGCCGATTATGTAAATCAAGTTCTCAGGTTAGGTTAGCCTAAAGATCAAAGAAACCATGATTGTTTCTTAATTCCCCTTTCGTGAATCAATACATTCCCCCACCGATTATGTAAATCAATTTCTCAGGTTAGGTTAGCCAAACAACAATGAAGCCATGTTTGTTTCTTAATTCCCCATTCGTGAACCAATAATTCCCCCACCGATTATGTAAATCACCCCAATGTCATTACACCTGGACAAACAACAGCAAATAAATCGACCTTGAAACATCCATCAAAGTGAGAAAATTCCTGTTTTTCCATTCTCACTGACAATGAACCATAAAACATCCATCAAAGTGAGAAAGTTCCTGTTTTTTCATTCTCACTGACAAAAACCATAAAACAGACATGAATTGCTGTTGACATCCATGAAAAACATCAAATAAATTGACCAACACCCATAACCATCCAAGAAAACATCCATCAATGTGAGAAAGTTCCTGTTTTTCCATTCTCACTGACAACGAACCATAAAACAGACATAAATTGCTATAAAACATCCATCAAAGTGAGAAAGTTCCTGTTTTTTCATTCTCACTGACAAAAACCATAAAACAGACATGAATTGCTGTTGACATCCATGAAAAACATCAAATAAATTGACCAACACACATAACCATCCAAGAAAACATCCATAAAAGTGAGAAAGTTCATGTTTTTTCAAGTGAGAAAATTCCTGTTTTTTCATTCTCAGTGAGAAAACCATAAACCACGTGGTCCTGTGACGACTATAAGATAGCCTTCTACTGATGGCTCCTTGCCGGCTTGCGTATTGTCATATTTTGTGTGTATTGGACCCATTTTTCGGCTAATCAATTTATTAGGATATTACTTCTCTGATTTTATATCATACCATATTTTTACTTTTGCTTAAATCAAAATGCTAAGATCTCACAGGTCGTTGATCTCAAACAAAAGCGCTCAAACTTAAATTGTCCTGCCCAGAAGGGCATTAAACAGAGGTTCGTATTCTCGTCTGAGTCGCTAGATCACTGATCAGAGCCGAATGAATATTCTTATTCAGAAAATAGTAAAATTGGAGTCCCTAAATTCTTGTCGAAAAAATCGTTTTTGCCAGAAGACACAGTATCTTAAGACAATGAGTAGCCGGAAACTGGACATTTTAGAGGCTATTTAGGTAATAAATTTATGCCTCCATTCGAAATTGAGCTGCTCATGTCCCTGAAAAACACACACTCACACAAAAATTAAATGAAAGTATTGCAAATCATTTCACTGACTTTCACTTAACCAAACATGTCCCTGAAAAAGCACACATTCACACAAAAATTAAATGGAAGTATTGCAAATCATTTCACTGATTTTCACTTAACCAAACATGTCCCTGAAAAAGCACACACTCACAAAAAAAATTAAATGGAAGTATTGCAAATCATTTCAATGATTTTCACTTAACCAAACATGTCCCTGAAAAAGCACGCACTCACACGAAAATTAAATGGAAGTATTGCAAATCATTTCACTGATTTTCACTTAACCAAACATGTCCCTGAAAAATCACACACTCACACAAAAATTAAATGGAAGTATTGCAAATCATTTCACTGATTTTCACTTAACCAAACATGTCCCTGAAAAAGCACACACTCACACAAAAATTAAATGGAAGTATTGCAAATCATTTCACTGATTTTCACTTAACCGAACATGTCCCTGAAAAAGCAAACACTCACACAAAAATTAAATGGAAGTATTGCAAATCATTTCACTGATTTTCACTTAACCAAACATGTCCCTGAAAAAGCACACACTCACACAAAAATTAAATGGAAGTATTGCGAATCATTTCACTGATTTTCACTTAACCAAACATGTCCCTGAAAAAGCACACACTCACACACAAATTAAATGGAAGTATTGCAAATCATTTCACTGATTTTCACTTAACCAAACATGTCCCTGAAAAATCACACACTCACACAAAAATTAAATGGAAGTATTGCAAATCATCTCACTGATTTTCACTTAACCAAAAATGTCCCTGAAAAACCACACACTCAAACACAAATTAAGTGGAAGTATTGCAAATCATTTCACTGATTTTCACTTAACCAAACATGTCCCTGAAAAAGCACACACTCACACAAAAATTAAATGGAAGGATTGCAAATCATTTCACTGATTTTCACTTAACCAAACATGTCCCTGAAAAAGCACACACTCACACAAAAATTAAACGGAAGGATTGCAAATCGTATTACTGATTTTCACTTAACCAAACATGTCCCTGAAGAAGCACACACTCACACAAAAATTAAACGGAAGGATTGCAAATCCTATTACTGATTTTCACTTAACCAAATTTGGTTGGTCCATGATTATTTATTTTTCTAAGAAGGAGTAATCATCGCTATGATAGAAGTAAGCAAAATAACTATTAAACTAATAATCATCGTATATTATATTCACAACTATTAAAATAATATTTTTTAATCCTTAAACAATATACATAATAAAAAACTTGTTATTGTCCAAACTAATTTGCAAAGCGAAAAAGGTCTGCTTCTTTATAATTAACCTACTGTTGCTACCATTCTTGTTTGATGCCTGGTAGCTCCTTGCCTCCTCGCGTATTACAATTATAAAGATAGAAAATTGAATTAAGGGCCAAGCTCTTGCTAATTTCTGTCATTTATTCCATTCTTCTGTAACAAAATGCCATTGTAAATATAAAAAGTGACTCAGAGTTAACGGCCAATTCCTACCACGAAATTTTGCAGAATCTGGCCTTTAATCTTTGTCTTATTCTGGTATTGCAATACTTTTTTCTCTAGGGCAGTAATATCATCTGGTTTCTATTTAGGCAATGAATCTATACCTTCAATGGGAAGGAATAGCAGTACATGTTCCTGTTTATATACATCACAGAGAAAAAGAATATGAACGGAAACTTCACAAATCCTTTCACCGATTTTTATTTAATTAAAGTTGTTTGTTCCCCTGTATATTGCTTTTTCTAAGAACGGATTATCATTGTTATAAGGCTATTTCTTTTGCTCTAGTTTTAAGTCATCCATCCAAGTATGTATAATTGTTTTTATAGGATTTCTAAGAGAATTTGGAAACCTTATATGAGGTGGAAAGCCCCACCGTAAGCCTGATTCAGCTTTGTACAAAAGTTATAGACTAGAAAAAATATAAAAAAAATTTAATTGGTAAGGAGAAGAATTTTGTAATTTTTTGGTAAATCCAAACCATGTAAATAAAAAGAATAAAAATGTTATAGGGTACAACAGAGCGGAAGTAAAGGCTTAATACAAGTATGTATGTTCTTTAAAAGGGGACTGCAATCTGGTCAGTCCATTGCAGTAGATGATATAGTCTATCTTTCACTGAAGACTAGATATTTATGGAATATGTATGAAATGTGTTTTAATAATCTTATATTTTAGTCCTGTATGCATTTCTTTATTCGTTAGTGCCTATTTTTTTCTTACTCGAACCGTAAAGTCATATTTCAATCAAAGAGAAAACAAATACTGTCCTGTGATTCTGTGTTAAAAAGTGTGTTTTTATTTCATTGGCTTGATTCTGTGTCGGTAATTGTCAGTTTTTTTGCCAATCACATTATTCCGTAAGTGTGTGCCGAAATAAAACCTATATAATCCTTCCTTTTTACTAGTATTTACGGGGTCTTGATGCGTCAAATTTTGAGCCAGTCAAAAGAGCACAAAACATATTTGGTTCTTCAGCATAAAATTTCAAACCAATAACAAGGTTGACAAGTTCTTAATTCACAACGTTTTTAATAATAAAATTCTTTCTTTTCCTGTGTTTCAATCCTCTGACTGCGCGTGATAATTGCATGAAATATGTTGCCTGAATCGGCTCGAACGTGTCACTCGTCTGTCACCTTTATAAATAATTTTTGTTCTTTTCCCCTTAGGGTAGGTTTAACCAGGCATGTCGGAATCTGTTTAACTTTTGCTGTTTTGTTTTTTTTTTTTCAACTTGGGTCATTTGTCATTAAGGTTTCCTCCCTTTAGCTATGTTTCACTTTTTAGTTTTTTAACTAGAGTTTGAATAATTTGTTCATCACCCACTTTCCTCACCCTCTTTTACCGCCATGAGAGCCATTGTGGAGTTAGAGTCTTGTGTTTATTTATATATTTTTTACTTCTGAATAAAACCAAACCATCTTATTCAACCTCAGATTATGTTGTCTGTATTTAAAGCATTACATTAAAGACAGCTCTCTTCAAAAATGCTGTAGTATTTCTGTTCGGTTTCAGCATTTAATACTCAAACTGTAGTATTATAAAAACTTGGTCATTTTACAAAATTAAACCATGACTGTTAACCAAAAATACCATATTGCAGCACCTTAAAGTCTGAGGTACTTACAAAAGAAGCAAACAGGAATAGGAGGTCAGGGCGTTAGCCACGGTTGCCAAAATGACTAAAACACGAAATTGTGCAATACCCGCAGCAATGTGGTACTTCTCCGGCAATTTTTATTGAACCTTCTTTGCCCCCTTTAACAAATTTTGACTGTTTTCCCTCCAGCCATTCCAAGAAAATCTTCCCGTAAACTGACCCTGATGTTACTAATTATCATAACACTTTGGCTACTTAACTTCTAATGGCCTTTTCCATGCCCACAGCATTGATGCGTGCTTGCAAAGTATTAACACAGATATTACATTTGTACAATTTTAGGTTTTTTTTTCTCAAATTATTACCTTCACATTACATTTAAAAAAGGATTATTTTTACAAAACTTTTTTCGAAAAATCGTACATAACCTTACTACAATAAGTTCTTTCAAGCACCCTAACGAACTGCATGCACGTGCAGCAGTACACCCTTGGCTGCTTAAAACAAGGAAAAACCCTCTGCTGGTTTAAGTCGCTAGGAAAAAAAAACAGACAGTAAAAGAACTGGTTTTGTTTTATTAAAACCAGGATGACCTTCAAATTTCCACAGCTTCACAGTAGAAAACTTGATAATTTCAGTTATATCATATACTGTCTCCTATATTTTCAACTTAAAAACCGGTCTGAACAACGGATCGACTAGGTGAGGGGCCATTGGATTTTTTATTTGCGGGGCCCCCTCTATATATTAAATTTTAATATGAATATGAATATGATTCAAAATCAAACAGTTCGTGGTAACGAACTGTAAGTAAGGAGCGACCCGGCTCAATGGTAACCGAAACTCTAAAAAACCGAATTTTTATACCAATAGATACATCAAAAGAATCAGATTTTAATGATGATTTCAAAAATATATAAGTTTCATCAAGTCTTACCTATCAAAAGTTACGCGCCTGAGAAAATTTGGCTGATTTTAGAAAAAAGGGGAAAAGACCCCTAAAAGTTATAGAACCTTAATGAAAATCACACCATCATATTCAGTGGATCTGAGAACCCTACTGTAGAGGTTTCCAGCACCTATCTACAAAAACGTGGAATTTTGCATTTTTTGCCAGAAGAAAGATCACGGATGCGTGTTTATTTGTTTTTTTTTGTTTTCTTTTTTTTTCCCGGGGGTGATCGTATCGACCCAGTGGCCCTAGGATATCGTGGGAGGGCTCATTGGAACGGAAATTAAAAGTTCTAGTGCCCTTTTTATGTGACTAAAAAAATGGATGGCAACTAGGCCCCCTCCCACGCTCTTTTTTTTCGCTGTTGCTTGTAATTCTAGCTGCTGATTATCTTCTAACTGCATACTTCTTTGTTCTCGCGGTCGTATATCTTCTAACCAGATATTTCTCTGTTCTTGATTTTCATTCGCTTTGATCCTCATTTTCGCGCGTCTTGTAACCGCATATTTTTTTTTATTATTATTATTTTTTTTTTTCACTTTCGTCTTTGAGTCGTTGTGATTCTCATCGCCACTTATCTTTTAACTGCATATTTTTATATTCTAAAATTTCATTTTTAACTTGTTCTAATTGTCGGTTTCGCCAATATTTAAAATATATATCTCTTTAATTTTCATTTCCGCTTATCATTGCTTCAGACATTTTTTCAGTGCCTTTTGCCTTTGTTGCTCGGATTTGTCTTGTCACTTTTGGTGGTCTAGGTTGTTCATTATCACCCGTCGTACACTTACATTTCTCAGGTCGTTCTCTTGATCTTGTCTTATTTAACGGGCCAGTTTGTTCATTTTGAGCTTACGGTTTTGTCCTCTTTTGTTCTTTTTGTACTCATTTTGTGCTAACGCTAAAATACATTTGCATCCCCTAGATATTATGAAACTGCTGAAAATGGCTTTTGAAATTTACATCACCGAATATGGGTATATGAATTTATATATTTCTAAATTTTTGTTCTGCAAATGCTTCTAAAACGGTTTTAAAATCTATTACCCTTGTGTCTTCACTTACTGTCAATATGATTGATAAACTATTTAGTCTATCCTGACTTATTGTTGATATCATGCAGTATTTTTTATTGGTTTTAGCCTGGAAAATGATCTTTTTACCCAAGTAACACTTACTGGAATTGTTAAGAACATTTCATAATTTTGAAAATCAATTGTTTATTTTGATGTTGGCGCGGGGCCCTTTCAAACGCGGGGCCCGATTGTGCCCAGTCGTTCCAATCGCCCTTTTTCCGGCCCTACGAACAAGTAAAAGTAACGTGACACCTTGGAGTCACATTTTTTTTATCCAGTTTAAAACGTACTTTGAATCTTGGTTCAAAACACGGTTGTGGAGGTTGAAGCTGGTGCCCTTAGAGGTTGATCTGAGGTTAGATGCTACTCTGTAGAGATTACTCCTTTATGCTTAAACACCTGTGAAGCAGGAAAGCTCGTATCAGTAACTCCAAAAGGAACAAGAGAGATTAGGTTCCTATGTTAGGTAAAAGGTGTGCTTTAATTTCAGTGGTATACATCTTTACTGAAAAAATATAAATGTTTTTACTTTTATAACTTTAATAAATCAAATACTATTAACAGTTTGATTACTAAATATCAGTATATGTATATTAAACTGAAAATGCACATTCATTTGTATTTCTTCAGTAAAGTGCAAATTTTGTTCTGGCCTTGGAAGTCATAGGGGTTTTGCGCCCAACTTATGTTAATTTCTGCTCGTTTTGAGTTTGACTCGGTTAATTATTGTAATTTCTTTTCGTTTTGGGTTTCATTTATTTATCGATGCTGATTTGTGGTAGTTTCACGCTTGGTAGATTATTTAATTTTATTTTTGCTCATTTTTCGTTTAATGGAGTTCTTTACTTTTCTTTGAAAAACTTATTTTGTAGAAAAAGTTTGTTAAATTAATTTCTGTTCGTTTTATATTGACAGTCTTTTTCAGGGAAAAAGAAAATAATACTTTAAATCTTTTCGTTTTTTAAGACTTTATAGTTCGGCCTGCTATTTGTATGCTGCAGAAAAATTTTCAGCAATTTTTAACAACATACACCCTTTTAAAAATCTTGACACAAATAGTATTGTTTAATTTAGTTTCATACCTCCTCTAGTTGACCTGAAATGAAAAACTTGATAACATTCGCAAAAAAATCTGTTTACTTTCTTTGATAGCTTGTGCTATTTTGATTTGGTTAAATTTTAAGAGCAGAAATGGGAGGGTTGGCGTGGGAGGGTGGGCGTGGGAGGGTGGGAGTGGAAGGGAGATTAGTTGCCCTCAAACCACTTGCGACTATTAAAAAGGGCATCAGCCATTTCTATTTTCAATCGAATCAGCCCTTTTCAAAGTTCCCACGACAACTCCTTCGATACGAAGTGCCCTGGTCTAAAAAAAAAACAACAACAAAAAATAATACATTATACCCACTTCGATCTTTACTATAAAATGTCAAGCCTTCCAATCACTTTCGACTATTAAAAAGGGCACTAGGCCTTTTGATTTCCAATCGAATGAGCCCTTTTGGAAACGAAAACGCTTTCTATAAACACCTTATATGCCCACAGGGCATAAATTACAACCCTAAGGTCTGTTAGGGTGGTTGTCATCCTCTAAGACCGAATTTCCAGAACTTTCAACTACGTTAAACACCATAGCTATCTCAAAATTTTGATTGTATGTGTTTGGGGAAATGTTGGGCGTGAGAGGGGTGTTACTCGCCTTCCAATCACTTTCGACTATTAAAAAGGGCATAAGCCACTCCAATTTACGATTGAATGAGCGCTTTTCGAAGTTTCTACGACAACTTCTTCGATACGAAGTGCCCTGCTCTAAAGGAAAAAATTAATGAATAATACATTGGGCCAACATCGTTCTTATATTCCCCCAGGGTATAACTTAAAACCCTTGCCCAGAGGGTTGTGGGGGAGTGTCCCCCTCTTCACTTAGTCCCCGTTTCTTGTCTCGTTCTCGAGTGTCTCCGTTCTTTATTTAGGCAGCGCGATCCTGCTGCTTATGATTTATACAACAACTTTCTATATAAACCTTATATGCCCAAAGGGCAAAATTTACAATCCTTGCATTGAGGGCTCTGAGGGGATTATCATCCTAAAAGACCCAATTTCCAGAACGTTCAACTACGTTGAACAAAATGGATATCTCAAAATTTTGATTGGATGTGTTTTGGAGAAAGGAGGGCGTGAGAGGGGCGTTAGTCGCTATCCAATCGCTTTCAACTATTAAAAAGCCACTAGCCCTTTCAATTTCCAATTGAATGAGCCCTTTTGAAGTTTCTATGACATCGCTTTCAACAAAACTTTATATGCCCCAGAGCATAACTTACAACCCTTGCCCAGAGGGCTGCGGGGGAGGGGTTGTCATCCTTAAAGACCTAATTTCCAAAACTTTCAACTGCGTTGAATAAAATGGCTATCTAAAAATTTTGATTGGATGTGTTTGGGGAAAAGGTAGGCGTGAGAGGGGGGCTAGTTGCCCTCAAATCACTTTCGACTATTAAAAAGGGTACTATCCCTTTGAATTTCAAATCGAATGAGCCCTTTTTCAAGGTTCTATGACAAAGATTTCAATAAAAACCTTATATGCCCCCAGGACATAGCTTATAATCCTTGCCCTGAGGGTTGCGGGGGAGTGTCCTCCTCAAAATATATTTTCTATCTAGAAATCAACTAGGCTGAACAAAATGGCTATCTCAAAATTTTTATTGGGTGTGTTTGGGGGAAGGATGGGCGTGGAGGGGAGGCTAGTTGCCCTCCAATCACTTTCGACTATTAAAAAGGGCCCTAGCCCTTTGAATTCCCAATCGAGTAAGCTTTTTTGAAGTTTCAACGACAATTCCTTCTTTAAAAACCTTATATGCCCCCAGGGCATAACTTAAAACCCTCACCCTGAGGGCTGTTGGGTAGTGTCCTCCTCGAAAACATATTTTCTATCTGGAAATCAATTATGCTGAACAAATTGGCTATCTCAAAATTTTGATTGGATATGTTTGGGGAATGATGGGCGTGGGGGGGGCTAGTTACCCTCCAATCACTTTCAAATATTAAAAAGGGTACTAGCCCTTCGAATTTCCAATCGAATGAGCCTTTTTTGAAGTTTCTACTACAACACCTTCTATAAAAACCTTATATGCCCCCAGGGCATAACTTAAAACCCTCACCCTGAGGGTTGTGGGGGAGTGTCCTCCTCAAAAACATATTTTCTATCTGAAAATCAACTACGCAGAACAAAATGGCTATCTCAAAATTTTGATTTTAATGTGTTTGGGGGAATGAAGGGTGTGGGGGGGCTAGTTTCCCTCCAATCATTTCCGACTATTAAAAAAGGTACTAGCCCTTCGAATTTCCAATCGAATGAACCTGTTTTGAAGTTTCTACGACAAAGCCTTCTATAAAAACCTTATATGCCCCCAGGGCATAACTTAAAACCCTTGCCCTGAAGGTTGTGGGGGAGTCTCCTCCTCAAAAACATATTTTCTATGTGGAAATCAACTACGCTGAACCAAATGGCTATCTTAAAATTTGATTGGATCTGTTTGGGGGAATGATGGGCGTGGAGGAGGCGCTAGTTGCCCTCCAAGTACTTTCGACTATTAAAAAGGGCACTATCCCTTTGAACTTCCAGTCGAATGAGCCTTTTTTGAAGTTTCTATGACAACGCCTTCTATAAAAACCTTATATGCCCTCAGGGCATAAATTAAAACCCTTGCCCTGAGGGTTGTGGGGCAGTATCCTCCTCAAAAACATATTGTCTATTAGGAAATCAACTACGCTGAACCAAATGGCTATCTCAAAATTTTGATTAGATGTGTTTGGGGGAATGATGGGCGTGGGGGGGGGCTAGTTGCCATCCAATCCCTTTCGACTATTAAAAAGGGCACTATCCCTTTGAACTTCCAGTCGAATGAGCCTTTTTTGAAGTTTCTACGACAATGCTTTCTATAAAAACCTTATATGCCCCCAAGGCATAAATTAAAACCAATGCCCTGAAGGTTGTGGGGGGAGTGTCCTCCTCAAAAACATATTTTCTACCTGGAAATCAAATACGCTGAACAAAATGGCTTAAAAACCCTTGCCCTGAGGGCTGTTGGGGAGTGTCCTCCTCAGAAACATATTTTCTATCTGGAAATCAACTAAGCTGAACAAAGTGGTTATCGCAACATTTTGATTGGATGTGTTCGGGGATATGATTGGCGTGGGGGGGGATAGTTGCCCTCCAATCTCTTTCGACTATTAAAAAGGGCACTAGCCCTTTGAATTTCCAATCGAATGAGTCTTTTTGAAGTTTCAACGACAACGCCTTCTATAAAAACCTTATATGCCCCAAGGGCATAACTTAAAACCCTTACCCCAAGGGTTGTGGGGGAATATCCTCCTCAAAACATATTTTCTTAATAAAATATAACGCAGAACAAAATGGCTTTCTCAAAATTTTGATTGGATTTGTTTGGGGGAATGATGGGCGTGGGGGGCTAGTTGCTCTCCAATCAATTCCGACTATTACAAAGGGTGCTAGCCCTTCGAATTTCCAATCGAATGAGCCTTTTTTGAAGTTTCTACGACAACGCTTTCTATAAAAACCTTATATGCCCCCAGGGCATAACTTGAAACCCTTGCCCTGAGGGTTGTGGGGGAGTATCCTCCTCAAAAAAATATTTTCTATAAGGAAATCAACTACGCTGAAACAAATGGCATTCTCAAAATTTTAATTGGTTGTGTTTGGGGGAATGATGGGCGTGGGGGGGCTAGTGGCCCTCTAATCACTTTCGACTATTAAAAAGGGTACTAGCCCTTCGAATTTCAAATCGAATGAGCCTTTTTTGAAGTTTCTACGACAACGCTTTCTATAAAAACCTTATATGCCCCCAGGGCATAACTTGAAACCCTTGCCCTGAGGGTTGTGGGTAAGTATCCTCCCCAAAAACATATTTTCTACTTGAAAATCAACTACGCTGAACAAAATGGCTATCTCAAAATTTTTATTGGATGTGTTTGGGTGAAGGATGGGCACGGAGCGTGGGGGGGGGCTAGTTGCCCTCCAATCACTTTCGATTATTAAAAAGGGCACTAGCCCTTTGAATTTCCAATCGAATAAGCTTTTTTTGAAGTTTCTACGACAACGCCTTCTTTAAAAACTTTGTAAGCCCCCAGGGCATAGCTTAAAACCCTTCCCCTGAGGGCTGTGGGGGAGTGTCCTCCTCAGAAACATATTTTCTATCTGGAAATCAACTAAACTGAACAAAGTGGCTATCGCAAAATTTTGATTGGATGTGTTTGGGGAAATGATGGGCGGGGGGGGGCTAGTTGCCCTCCAATCACTTTTGACTATTAGAAAGGGAACTAGCCCTTTAAATTTCCAATCGAATGAGCCTTTTTTAAATTTCTACGACAACGCCTTCTATAAAAACCTTATATCCCCTAAGGGCATAACTTAAAACCCTTGCCCTGAGGGTTGTGGGGGAGTATCCTCCTCAAAAACATATTTTCTATTAGGAAATAAACTACGCTGAACAAAAGGGCCATCTCAAAATTTTGATTGAATGTGTTTGGAGGAATAATGGGCGTGGGGGGGCTAGTTGCCCTCTAGTCACTTTCGAATATTAAAAAGGGTACAGGCCCTTCGAATTTCCAATCGAATGAGCCTGTTTTGAAGTTTCTACGACAACGCCTTCTATAAAAACCTTATATGCCCTCAGGGAATAACTTAAAACTCTTGCCCTGAGAGTTGTGGGGGAGTGTCCTCCTCAAAAACATATTTTCTACCTGAAAATCAACTACGCTGAACAAAATGGCTATCTCAAATTATTTATTGGATGTGCTTGTGGGAAGAATGGGCGTGGAGTGGGGGGGGGGCTAGTTGCCCTCCAATCACTTTCGATTATTAAAAAGGGCACTAGCCCTTTGAATTTCCAATCGAATAAGCTTTTTTTGAAGTTTCTACGACAACGCCTTCTTTAAAAACTTTGTAAGCCCCCAGGGCATAGCTTAAAACCCTTCCCCTGAGGGCTGTGGGGGAGTGTCCTCCTCAGAAACATATTTTCTATCTGGAAATCAACTAAACTGAACAAAGTGGCTATCGCAAAATTTTGATTGGATGTGTTTGGGGAAATGATGGGCGGGGGGGCTAGTTGCCCTCCAATCACTTTCGACTATTAAAAAGGGCACTAGCCCTTTAAATTTCCAATCGAATGAGCCTTTTTTAAATTTCTACGACAACGCCTTCTATAAAAACCTTATATCCCCTAAGGGCATAACTTAAAACCCTTGCCCTGAGGGTTGTGGGGGAGTATCCTCCTCAAAAACATATTTTCTATTAGGAAATAAACTACGCTGAACAAAAGGGCCATCTCAAAATTTTGATTGAATGTGTTTGGAGGAATAATGGGCGTGGGGGGGGGCTAGTTGCCCTCTAATCACTTTCGAATATTAAAAAGGGTACAGGCCCTTCGAATTTCCAATCGAATGAGCCTGTTTTGAAGATTCTACGACAACGCCTTCTATAAAAACCTTATATGCCCCCAGGGCATAAATTAAAACCCTTGCCCTGAGAGTTGTGGGGGAGTGTCCTCCTCAAAAACATATTTTCTACCTGAAAATCAACTACGCTGAACAAAATGGCTATCGCAAATTATTTATTGGATGTGCTTGTGGGAAGAATGGGCGTGGAGTGGGGGGGGGCTAGTTGCCCTCCAATCACTTTCGATTATAAAAAAGGGCAATAGCCCTTTGAATTTCCAATCGAATAAGCTTTTTTAAGTTTCTACGACAACGCCTTCTTTAAAAACCTTATAAGCCCCCAGGGCATAGCTTAAAAACCCTTGCCCTGAGGGCTGTGGGGGAGTATCCTCCTCAGAAACATATTTTCCATCTGGAAATAAACTAACCTGAAAAAAGTGGCTATCGTAAAATTTTGATTAGATGTGTTTGGGGAAATGATGGGCGTGGGAGGGGGGGGCTAGCTGCCCTCCAATCACTTTCGACTATTACAATGGGCACTAGCCCTTTGAATTTCCAAACGAATGAGCCTTTTTGAAGTTTTTACGACAAAGCCTTCTATAAAAACCTTATATGCCCCCAGGGCATAACCTAAACACCCTTGCCCCGAGGGTTGTGGGGGAGTGTCCTCCTCAAAAACATATTTTCTATCTGGAAATCAACTACGCTGAACCAAATGGCTATCTCAAAATTTGATTGAATGTGTCTTGGGGAATGATAGACGTAGAGGGGGGGAGGCTAGTTGCCCTCCAAGCACTTTCGACTATTAAAAAGGGCACTAGCCCTTTGGATTTCCAATCGAATGAGCCTTTTTTGAAGTTTCTACGACAAACACCTTCTATAAAAATTTATATGCTCCCAGGGCATAAATTAAAACCCTTGCCCTGAGGGCTGTGGGGGAGTATCCTCCTCAGAAACATATTTTCTATCTGGAAATAAACTAACCTGAAAAAAGTGGCTATCGTAAAATTTTGATTAGATGTGTTTGGGGAAATGATGAGCGTGGGAGGGGGGGCTAGCTGCCCTCTCCCACGGCATAAATTAAAACCCTTGCCCTGAGAGTTGTGGGGGAGTATCCTCCTCAAAAACATATTTTCTACTTGGAAATCAACTACGCTGAACAAAATGGCTATCTCAAAATTTTTATTGGATGTACTTGGGGGAAGGATAGGTGTTGAGGAGGGGGAGGTGGGGCTAGTTGCCCTCCAATCCCTTTCGATTATTAAAAAGGGCACTAGCCCTTCGAATTTCCAATCGAATGAGCCTGTTTTGAAGTTTTCTACGACAACGCCTTCTATAAAAACCTTACCCCCAGAGCATACCTTAAAACCCTTGCCGTGAGGGCTGTGGGGGAGTTTCCTCCTCAAAAACATATTTTCTATCTGGAAATCAACTACGCTGAACAAAATGGCTATCTCAAAATTTTTATTGGATGTGCTTGGGGAAGGATGGGTGTTGAGGGGGGGAGGGGGGGCTAGTTGCCCTCCAATCACTTCCGACTATTACAAAGGGTACTAGCCCTTCGAATTTCCAATCGAATGAGCCTGTTTTGAAGTTTCTACGACAACGCCTTCTATAAAAACCTTAACTGCCCTCAGGGCATAACTTAAAACCCTTGCCCTGAGAGTTGTGGGGGAGTATCCTCCTCAAAAAAATATTTTCTACTTGGAAATCAACTACGCTGAACAAAATGGCTATCTCAAAATTTTTATTGGATGTGCTTGGGGGAAGGATGGGTGTTGAGGGGGGGGGGAGGGGGGCTAGTTGCCCTCCAATCACTTTCGATTATTAAAAAGGGCACTAGCCCTTTGAATTTCCAATCGAATAAGCTTTTTTTAGTTTCTACGACAACACCTTCTTTAAAAACATTATAAGTCCCCAGGGCATAGCTTAAAACCCTTACCCTGAGGGCTGTGGGGGAGTGTTCTCCTCAGAAACATATAATCTATCTGGAAATCAACTAAGCTCAACAAGTGGCTATCGCAAAATTTTGATTGGATGTGTTTGGGGAAATGATGGGCGTGGGGGGGGGGGGTGGCTAGTTGCCCTCCAAACACTTTCGAATATTAAAATGGGCACTAGCCCTTTGAATATCCGATCGAATGAGCCTTTTTGAAGTTTCTACGACAACGCCTTCTATAAAAACCTTATATGCCCCCAGGGTATAACTTAAAAACCTTGTCATGAGGGTTTTGGGGGACTATCCTCCTCAAAAACGTATTTTCTATCTGGAAATCAACTACGCTGAACAAATGGCTATCTCAAAATTTTGATTGGATGTGTTTGGGGGAATGATGGGCGTGTGGGATGCTAGTTACCCTCCCATCACTTTCGACTATTAAAAAGGGTACTAGATCTCTCAATTTCCAATCGAACGAGCCCCTTTTGAAGTTTTTACGACTACCTCTTCTATAAAAACCTAATATGCCCACAGGGCATAACTTAAAATCCTTGCCCTGAGGGTTGTCGGGGAGTGTCCTCCTCAAAAACATATTTTCTACCTGGAAATCAACTAGGCTGAACAAAATGGCTATATCAAAAGTTTGATTGGATGTGTTTGGGGGAATGATTTCCGTGGGGGATGCTATTACCCTATTAAAAAGGGTACTAAACTCTCAATTTCCAATCGAGTGAGCCCCTTTTGAAGTTTCAACGACGACCCCTTCTACAAAAACCTAATATGCCCACAGGGCATAACTTAAAACCCTTGCCCTGAGGATTGTGGGGGAGTGTCTTCCTCAAAAACATATTTTCTATCTGGAAATCAACTACGCTGAACAAAATGGCTATCTCAAAATTTTGATTGGATGTGTTTGGGGGAATGATGGGCGTGGGGGAGGCTAGTTACCCTCCCATCACTTTCGACTATTAAAAAGGGCACTAGTCCTTTGAATTTCCAATCGAATGAGCCTTTTCTGAAGTTTCTACGACAAAGCCTTATATAAAAACCTTATGTGCCCCCAGGGCATAACCTAAACACCCTTGCCCCGAGGGTTGTGGGGGAGTGTCCTCCTCAAAAACATATTTTCTATCTGGAAATCAACTACGCTGAACCAAATGGCTATCTCAAAATTTGATTGAATGTGTCTTGGGGAATGATAGACGTAGAGGGGGGGGGAGGCTAGTTGCCCTCCAAGCACTTTCGACTATTAAAAAGGGCACTAGCCCTTTGGATTTCCAATCGAATGAGCCTTTTTGAAGTTTCTACGACAACACCTTCTATAAAAACTTATATGCTCCCAGGGCATAAATTAAAACCCTTGCCCTGAGGGCTGTGGGGAGTATCCTCCTCAGAAACATATTTTCTATCTGGAAATAAACTAACCTGAAAAAAAGTGGCTATCGTAAAATTTTGATTAGATGTGTTTGGGGAAATGATGAGCGTGGGAGGGGGGGCTAGCTGCCCTCTCCCACGGCATAAATTAAAACCCTTGCCCTGAGAGTTGTGGGGGAGTATCCTCCTCAAAAACATATTTTCTACTTGGAAATCAACTACGCTGAACAAAATGGCTATCTCAAAATTTTTATTGGATGTACTTGGGGGAAGGATAGGTGTTGAGGAGGGGGAGGTGGGGCTAGTTGCCCTCCAATCCCTTTCGATTATTAAAAAGGGCACTAGCCCTTCGAATTTCCAATCGAATGAGCCTGTTTTGAAGTTTTCTACGACAACGCCTTCTATAAAAACCTTACCCCAGAGCATACCTTAAAACCCTTGCCGTGAGGGCTGTGGGGGAGTTTCCTCCTCAAAAACATATTTTCTATCTGGAAATCAACTACGCTGAACAAAATGGCTATCTCAAAATTTTTATTGGATGTGCTTGGGGAAGGATGGGTGTTGAGGGGGGGGAGGGGGGGCTAGTTGCCCTCCAATCACTTCCGACTATTACAAAGGGTACTAGCCCTTCGAATTTCCAATCGAATGAGCCTGTTTTGAAGTTTCTACGACAACGCCTTCTATAAAAACCTTAACTGCCCTCAGGGCATAACTTAAAACCCTTGCCCTGAGAGTTGTGGGGGAGTATCCTCCTCAAAAAAATATTTTCTACTTGGAAATCAACTACGCTGAACAAAATGGCTATCTCAAAATTTTATTGGATGTGCTTGGGGGAAGGATGGGTGTTGAGGGGGGGGGGAGGGGGCTAGTTGCCCTCCAATCACTTTCGATTATTAAAAAGGGCACTAGCCCTTTGAATTTCCAATCGAATAAGCTTTTTTTAGTTTCTACGACAACACCTTCTTTAAAAACATTATAAGTCCCCAGGGCATAGCTTAAAACCCTTACCCTGAGGGCTGTGGGGGAGTGTTCTCCTCAGAAACATATAATCTATCTGGAAATCAACTAAGCTTAACAAGTGGCTATCGCAAAATTTTGATTGGATGTGTTGTGGGGAAATGATGGGCGTGGGGGGGGTGGCTAGTTGCCCTCCAAACACTTTCGAATATTACAAATGGGCACTAGCCCTTTGAATATCCGATCGAATGAGCCTTTTTGAAGTTTCTACGACAACGCCTTCTATAAAAACCTTATATGCCCCAGGGTATAACTTAAAACCTTGTCCTGAGGGTTTTGGGGGACTATCCCCTCAAAAACGTATTTTCTATCTGGAAATCAACTACGCTGAACAAATGGCTATCTCAAAATTTTGATTGGATGTGTTTGGGGGAATGATGGGCGTGTGGGATTCTAGTTACCCTCCCATCACTTTCGACTATTAAAAAGGGTACTAGATCTCTCAATTTCCAATCGAACGAGCCCCTTTTGAAGTTTTTACGACTACCTCTTCTATAAAAACCTGATATGCCCACAGGGCATAAATTAAAATCCTTGCCCTGAGGGTTGTCGGGGGAGTGTCCTCCTCAAAAAACATATTTTCTACCTGGAAATCAACTAGGCTGAACAAAATGGCTATATCAAAAGTTTGATTGGATGTGTTGGGGGAATGATTTCCGTGGGGGATGCTATTACCCTATTAAAAAGGGTACTAAACTCTCAATTCCAAGTCGAGTGAGCCCCTTTTGAAGTTTCAACGACGACCCCTTCTATAAAAACCTAATATGCCCACAGGGCATAACTTAAAACCCTTGCCCTGAGGATTGTGGGGGAGTGTCTTCCTCAAAAAACATATTTTCTATCTGGAAATCAACTACGCTGAACAAAATGGCTATCCCAAAAATTGATTGGATGTGTTTGGGGGAATGATGGGCGTGGGGGGGTCTATTTGCCCTCCAATCACTTTCGACTATTAAAAAGGGCACTAGTCCTTTGAATTTCCAATCGAATGAGCCTTTTCTGAAGTTTCTACGACAAAGCCTTATATAAAAACCTTATGTGCCCCAGGGCATAACCTAAACACCTTGCCCGAGGGTTGTGGGGAGTGTCCTCCTCAAATTTTTTTCTATTTGGAAATCAACTACGCTGAACAAAATGGCTATTTCAAAATTTTGATTGGATGTGTTTGGGGAAATGATGGGCGTTGGGGGGCTAGTTGCCCTCCAATCATTTTCGACTATTAAAAAGGGTACTAGCCCTTCAAATTTCCAATCGAATGAGCCTGTTTTGAAGCTTCTACGACGACCGCTTCTATAAAAACCTTATATGGCCCCAGGGTATAACTTAAAATCCTTTCCCTGAGGGTTGTGGGGGAGTGTCCTCCTCAAAAACATATTTTCTATTTGGAAATCAACTACGCTGAACAAAATGGCTATCTCAAAAATTTGATTGGATGTGTTTGGGGGAATGATTGGCGTGGGGGGGACTAGTTGCCCTCCAATCACTTTCGACTATTAAAAAGGGCACTAGAACTCTCAATTTCCAATCGAATGAGCCCCTTTTGAAGTTTCTACGACGACCCCTTCCATATGAAGTGCTCTGCTCTAAAGGAAAAAAATAATACATTATACACTGTGCCAACATCGTTCTTATATGCCCTAAGGGCATAACTTAAAATCCTTCCCCCGAGGGTTTTAGGGGAGTGTCCTCCTCAAAAACATATTTTCTATTTGGAAATCAATTACGCTGAACAAAATGGCTATCTCAAGATTTTGATTGGATGTGTTTGGGGGAATGATGGGCGTAGGGGGCTAGTGACCCTCCAATCACTTTCGACTATTAAAAAGGGTACTAGCCCTTCGAATTTCCAATCGAATGAGCCTGTTTTGAAGTTTCTACGACAACGCTTTCTATAAAAACCTTATATGCCCCAGGGCATAACTTGAAACCCTTGCCCTGAGGGTTGTGGGTAAGTATCCTCATCAAAAACATATTTTCTACTTGAAAATCAACTACGCTGAACAAAATGGATATCTCAAAATTTCTATTGGATGTGTTTGGGTGAAGGATGGGCATGGAGTGTGGGGGGGGGGCTAGTTGCCCTCCAATCACTTTCGATTATTAAAAAGGGCACTAGCCCTTTGAATTTCCAATCGAATAAGCTTTTTTTGAAGTTTCTACGAAAACACCTTATTTAAAAACTTTGTAAGCCCCCAGGGCATAGCTTAAAACCCTTCCCTGAGGGCTGTGGGGGAGTGTCCTCCTCAGAAACATATTTTCTATCTGGAAATCAACTAAACTGGACAAAGTGGCTATCGCAAAATTTTGATTGGATGTGTATGGGGAAATGATGGGCGGGGGAGGGGGCGCTAGCTACCCTCCAATCACTTTTGACTTTTAGAAAGGGAACTAGCCCTTTATATTTCCAATCGAATGAGCCTTTTTAAATTTCTACTACAACGCCTTCTATAAAAACCTTATATCCCTCAGGGCATATCTTAAAACCCTTGCCCTGAGGGTTGTGGGGGAGTATCTCCTCAAAAACATATTTTCTATTAGGAAATAAACTACGCTGAACAAAATAGCCATCTCAAAATTTTGATTGGATGTGTTTGGAGGAATAATGGGCGTGGAGGGGGGCTAGTTGCCCTCTAATCACTTTCGAATATTAAAAAGGGTACAGGCCCTTCGAATTTCCAATCGAATGAGCCTGCTTTGAAGATTCTACGACAACGCCTTCTATAAAAACCTTATATGCCCCCAGGGCATAAATTAAAATCCTTGCCCTGAGAGTTGTGGGGGAGTGTCCTCATCAAAAACATATTTTCTACCTGAAAATCAACTACGCTGAACAAAATGGCTATCTCAAATTTTTTATTGGATGTGCTTGTGGGGAGAATGGGCGTGGAGTGGGGGGGGGCTAGTTGCCCTCCAATCACTTTCGATTATTAAAAAGGGCAACAGCCCTTTGAATTTCCTTTCGAATAAGCTTTTTTAAGTTTCTACGACAACGCCTTCTTTAAAAACCTTATAAGCCCCAGGGCATAGCTTAAAACCCTTTCCCTGAGGGCTGTGGGGGAGTATCCTCCTCAGAAACATATTTTCTATCTGGAAATAAACTAACCTGAAAACAAATGGCTATCTTAAAATTTTGATTAGATGTGTTTGGGGAAATGATGGGCTTGGGAGGGGGGCTAGCTGCCCTCCAATCACTTTCGACTATTACAATGGGCACTAGCCCTTTGAATTTCCAAACGAATGAGCCTTTTTGAAGTTTTACGACAAAGCCTTTTATAAAAACCTTATATGCCCCAGGGCATAAACTAAACACCCTTGCCCCGAGGGTTGTGGGGGAGTGTCCTCCTCAAAAACATATTTCTATCTGGAAATCAACTACGCTGAACCAAATGGCTATCTCAAATTTGATTGAATGTGTCTTGGGGAATGATAGACGTAGAGGGGGGGGGGGCTAGTTGCCCTCCAAGCACTTTCGACTATTAAAAAGGGCACTAGCCCTTTGAATTTCCAATCGAATGAGCCTTTTTTGAAGTTACTACGACAACGCCTTCTATAAAAACTTATATGCCCCCAGGGGCATAAATTAAAACCCTTGCCCTGAGAGATGTGGGGGAGTGTCCTCCTCAAAAACATATTTTCTACTTGGAAATCAACTATGCTGAACAAAATGGCTATCTCAAAATTTTTATTGGATGTGCTTGGGGGAAAGATGGGTGTTGAGGGGGGGGGGGCTAGTTGCCCTCCAATCACTTTCGATTATTAAAAAGGGCACTAGCCCTTTGAATTTCCAATCGAATAAGCTTTTTTTAGTTTCTACGACAACACATTCTTTAAAAACATTATAAGCCCCCAGGGCATAGCTTAAAACCCTTACCCTGAGGGCTGTGGGGGGAGTGTTACTCCTCAGAAACATATAATCTATCTGGAAATCAACTAAGCTCAACAAGTGGCTATCGCAAAATTTTGATTGGATGTGTTTGGGGAAATGATGGGCGTGGGGGGGGGTGGCTAGTTGCCCTCCAAACACTTTCGAATATTAAAATGGGCACTAGCCCTTTGAATATCCGATCGAATGAGCCTTTTTTGAAGTTTCTACGACAACGCCTTCTATAAAAACCTTATATGCCCCCAGGGTATAACTTAAAAACCTTGTCCTGAGGGTTTTGGGGGACTATCCTCCTCAAAAACGTATTTTCTATCTGGAAATCAACTACGCTGAACAAATGGCTATCTCAAAATTTTGATTGGATGTGTTTGGGGGAATGATGGGCGTGTGGGATGCTAGTTACCCTCCCATCACTTTCGACTATTAAAAAGGGTACTAGATCTCTCAATTTCCATCGAACGAGCCCCTTTTGAAGTTTTTACGACTACCTCATCTATAAAAACCTGATATGCCCACAGGGCATAAATTAAAATCCTTGCCCTGAGGGTTGTCGGGGAGTGTCCTCCTCAAAAACATATTTTCTACCTGGAAATCAACTAGGCTGAACAAAATGGCTATATCAAAAGTTTGATTGGATGTGTTTGGGGGAATGATTTCCGTGGGGGATGCTATTACCCTATTAAAAAGGGTACTAGAAACTCTCAATTTCCAATCGAGTGAGCCCCTTTTGAAGTTTCTACGACGACCCCTTCTATAAAAACCTAATATGCCCACAGGGCATAACTTAAAACCCTTGCCCTGAGGATTGTGGGGGAGTGTCTTTCTCAAAAACATATTTTCTATCTGGAAATCAACTACGCTGAACAAAATGGCTATCCCAAAAATTTGATTGGATGTGTTTGGGGGAATGATGGGCGTGGGGGGGTCTATTTGCCCTCCAATCACTTTCGACTATTAAAAAGGGCACTAGTCCTTTGAATTTCCAATCGAATGAGCCTTTTCTGAAGTTTCTACGACAAAGCCTTATATAAAAACCTTATATGGCCCCAGGGCATAACCTAAACATCCTTGCCCCGAGGGTTGTGGGGGAGTGTCCTCCTCAAATTTTTTTCTATTTGGAAATAAACTACGCTGAACAAAATGGCTATTTCAAAATTTTGATTGGATGTGTTTGGGGAATGATGGGCGTTGGGGGGCTAGTTGCCCTCCAATCATTTTCGACTATTAAAAAGGGTACTAGCCCTTCAAATTTCCAATCGAATGAGCCTGTTTGAAGCTTCTACGACGACAGCATCTATAAAAACCTTATATGGCCCCAGGGTATAACTTAAAACCCTTTCCCTGAGGGTTGTGGGGGAGTGTCCTCCTCAAAAAACATATTTTCTATGTGGAAATCAACTACGCTGAACAAAATGGCTATCTCAAAATTTGATTGGTTGTGTTTGGGGGAATGATTGGTGTGGGGGGGACTAGTTGCCCTCCAATCACTTTCGACTATTAAAAAGGCACTAGAACTCTCAATTTCCAATCGAATGAGCCCCTTTTGAAGTTTCTACGACGACCCCTTCCATATGAAGTGCCCTGCTCTAAAGGAAAATAAATAATACATTATACACTGTGCCAACATCGTTCTTATATGCCCTAAGGGCATAACTTAAAATCCTTCCCCCGAGGGTTTTGGGGGAGTGTCCTCCTCAAAAACATATTTTCTATTTGGAAATCAATTATGCTGAACAAAATGGCTATCTCAAAATTTTGATTGGATGTGTTTGGGGGAATGATGGGCGTGGGAGGCTAGTGGCCCTCCAATCACTTTCGACTATTAAAAAGGGTACTAGCCCTTCGAATTTCCAATCGAATGAGCCTGTTTTGAATTTCTACTACAACGCCTTCTATAAAAACCTTATATGCCCCCAGGGCATAACTTGAAACCCTTGCCCTGAGGGTTGTGGGTAAGTATCCTCCTCAAAAACATATTTTCTACTTGAAAATCAACTACGCTGAACAAAATGGCTATCTCATAATTTCTATTGGATGTGTTTGGGTGAAGGATGGGCTTGGAGTGTGGGGGGGGGCTAGTTGCCCTCCGATCACTTTCTATTATTAAAAAGGGCACTAGCCCTTTGAATTTCCAATCGAATAAGCTTTTTTGAAGTTTCTACGACAACGCCTTCTTTAAAAACCTTATAAGCCCCCAGGGCATAGCTTAAAACCCTTGCCCTGAGGGCTGTGGGGGAGTGTCCTCCTCAGAAACATATTTTCTATCTGGAAATCAACTAAACTGGACAAAGTGGCTATCGCAAAATTTTGATTGGATGTGTATGGGGAAATGATAGGCGGGGGAGGGGGGCTAGCTACCCTCCAATCACTTTTGACTTTTAGAAAGGGAACTAGCCCTTTAAATTTCCAATCGAATGAGCCTTTTTTAAATTTCTACTACAACGCCTTCTATAAAAACCTTATATCCCCTCAGGGCATAACTTAAAACTCTTGCCCTGAGGGTTGTGGGGGAGTATCCTCCTCAAAAACATATTTTCTATTAGGAAATAAACTACACTGAACAAAATGGCCATCTCAAAATTTTGATTGGATGTGTTTGGAGGAATAATGGGCGTGGGGGGGGGCTAGTTGCCCTCTAATCACTTTCGAATATTAAAAAGGGTACAGGCCCTTCGAATTTCCAATCGAATGAGCCTGTTTTGAAGATTCTACGACAACGCCTTCTATAAAAACCTTATATGCCCCCAGGGCATAAATTAAAACCCTTGCCCTGAGAGTTGTGGGGGAGTGTCCTCCTCAAAAACATATTTTCTACCTGAAAATCAACTACGCTGAACAAAATGGCTATCTCAAATTTTTTATTGGATGTGCTTGTGGGAAGAATGGGCGTGGAGTGGGGGGGGGGGGCTAGTTGCCCTCCAATCACTTTCGATCATTAAAAAGGGCTATAGCCCTTTGAATTTCCTTTCGAATAAGCTTTTTTAAGTTTCTACGACAACGCCTTCTTTAAAAACCTTATAAGCCCCCAGGGCATAGCTTAAAACCCTTTCCCTGAGGGCTGTGGGGGAGTATCCTCCTCAGAAACATATTTTCTATCTGGAAATAAACTAACCTGAAAAAAATGGCTATCTTAAAATTTTGATTAGATGTGTTTGGGGAAATGATGGGCTTGGGAGGGGGGCTAGCTGCCCTCCAATCACTTTCGACTATTACAATGGGCACTAGCCCTTTGAATTTCCAAACGAATGAGCCTTTTTGAAGTTTTTACGACAAAGCCTTCTATAAAAACCTTATATGCCCCCAGGGCATAACCTAAACACCCTTGCCCCGAGGGTTGTGGGGGAGTGTCCTCCTCAAAAACATATTTTCTATCTGGAAATCAACTACGCTGAACCAAATGGCTATCTCAAAATTTGATTGAATGTGTCTTGGGGAATGATAGACGTAGAGGGGGGGCTAGTTGCCCTCCAAGCACTTTCGACTATTAAAAAGGGCACTAGCCCTTTGAATTTCCAATCGAATGAGCCTTTTTTGAAGTTTCTACGACAACGCCTTCTATAAAAACTTATATGCCCCCAGGGCATAAATTAAAAACCCTTGCCCTGAGAGATGTGGGGGAGTGTCCTCCTCAAAAACATATTTTATACTTGTAAATCAACTATGCTGAACAAAATGGCTTTCTCAAAATTTTTATTGGATGTGCTTGGGGGAAAGATGGGTGTTGAGGGGGGGGGGGCTAGTTGCCCTCCAATCACTTTCAATTATTAAAAAGGGCACTAGCCCTTTGAATTTCCAATCGAATAAGCTTTTTTTAGTTTCTACGACAACAAATTCTTTAAAAACATTATAAGCCCCAGGGCATAGCTTAAAACCCTTACCCTGAGGGCTGTGGGGGAGTGTTCTCCTCAGAAACATATAATCTATCTGGAAATCAACTAAGCTCAACAAGTGGCTATCGCAAAATTTTGATTGGATGTGTTTGGGGGAATGATGGGCGTGGGGGGGGGCTAGCTGCCCTCCAATCACTTTCGACTATTAAAAAGGGTACTAGCCCTTCGAATTTCCAATCGAATGAGCCTGTTTTGAAGTTTTCTACGACAACGCCTTCTATAAAAACCTTACCCCCAGAGCATAACTTAAAACCCTCGCCGTGAGGGTTGTGGGGGAGTTTCCTCCTCAAAAACATATTTTCTATCTGAAAATCAACTACGCTGAACAAATTGCTATCTCAAAAATTTTGATTGGATGTGTTTGGGGGAATGATGGGCGTGTGGGATGCTAGTTACCCTCCCATCACTTTCGACTATTAAAAAGGGTACTAGATCTCTCAATTCCCAATCGAACGAGCCCCTTTTGAAGTTTTTACGACTACCTCTTCTATAAAAACCTGATATGCCCACAGGGCATAAATTAAAATCCTTGCCCTGAGGATTGTCGGGGAGTGTCCTCCTCAAAAACCTATTTTCTACCTGGAAATCAACTAGGCTGAACAAAATGGCTATATCAAAATTTTGATTGGATGTGTTTGGGGAATGATTTGCGTGGGGGATGCTATTACCCTATTAAAAAGGGTACTAGAACTCTCAATTTCCAATCGAGTGAGCCCCCTTTTGAAGTTTCTACGACGACCCCTTCTATAAAAAACCTAATATGCCCACAGGGCATAACTTAAAACCCTTGCCCTGAGGGTTGTGGGGGAGTGTCCTCCTCAAAAACATATTTTCTATCTGGAAATCAACTACGCTGAACAAAATGGCTATCTCAAAAATTTGATTGGATGTGTTTGGGGGAATGATGGGCGTGGGGGGGTCTATTTGCCCTCCAATCACTTTCGACTATTAAAAAGGGCACTAGCCCTTTGAATTTCCAATCGAATGAGCCTTTTCTGAAGTTTCTACGACAAAGCCTTATATAAAAACCTTATATGCCCCCAGGGCATAACCTAAACACCCTTGCCCCGAGGGTTGTGGGGGAGTGTCCTCCTCAATTTTTTTTTTCTATTTGGAAATCAACTACGCTGAACAAAATGGCTATGTCAAAATTTTGATTGGATGTGTTTGGGGAAATGATGGGCGTTGGGGGGCTAGTTGCCCTCCAATCACTTTCGACTATTAAAAAGGGTACTAGCCCTTCAAATTTCCAATCGAATGAGCCTGTTTTGAAGCTTCTACGACGACCGCTTCTATAAAAACCTTATATGCCCCCAGGGTATAACTTAAAACCCTTTCCCTGAGGGTTGTGGGGAGTATCCTCCTCAAAAGCATATTTTCTATGTGGAAATCAACTACGCTGAACAAAATGGCTATCTCAAAATTTTGATTGGATGTCTTTGGGGGAATGATTGGCGTGGGGGGACTAGTTGCCCTCCAATCACTTTCGACTATTAAAAAGGGCACTAGAACTCTCAATTTCCAATAGAATGAGCCCCTTTGAAGTTTCTACGACGACCCCTTCCATATTAAGTGCCCTGCTCTAAAGGAAAAAAAATAATACATTATACACTGTGCCAACATCGTTCTTATATGCCCTAAGGGCATAACTTAAAATCCTTCCCCCGAGGGTTTTTTGGGGAGTGTCCTACTCAAAAACATATTTTATATTTGGAAATCAATTACGCTGGACAAAATGGCTATCTCAAAATTTTGATTGGATGTGTTTGGGGGAATGATGGGCGTGGGGGGGGCTAGTGGCCCTCCAATCACTTTTGACTATTAAAAAGGGAACTAGCCCTTTAAATTTCCAATCGAATGAGCATGTTTTAAGTTTCTACGACAACGCCTTCTATAAAAACCTTATATGCCCCCAGGGCATAACTTGAAACCCTTGCCCTGAGGGTTGTGGGTAAGTATCCTCCTCAAAAACATATGTTCTACTTGAAAATCAACTACGCTGAACAAAATGGCTATCTCAAAATTTTTATTGGATGTGTTTGGGTGAAGGATGGGCATGGAGTGTGGGGAGGGGGCTAGTTGCCCTCCAATCACTTTCGATTATTAAAAAGGGCACTAGCCCTTTGAATTTCCAATCGAATAAGCTTTTTTTGAAGTTTCTACGACAACGCCTTCTTTAAAAACTTTGTAAGCCCCCAGGGCATAGCTTAAAACCCTTCCCCTGAGGGCTGTGGGGGAGTGTCTTCCTCAGAAACATATTTTCTATCTGGAAATAAACTAAACTGAACAAAGTGGCTATCGCAAAATTTTGATTGGATGTGTTTGGGGAAATGATCGGCGGGGGGGGGGCTAGTTTCCCTCCAATCACTTTTGACTATTAGAAAGGGAACTAGCCCTTTAAATTTCCAATCGAATGAGCCTTTTTTAAATTTCTACGACAACGCCTTCTATAAAAACCTTATATCCCCTCAGGGCATAACTTAAAACCCTTGCCCTGAGGTTTGTGGGGGAGTATCCTCCTCAAAAACATATTTTCTATTTGGAAATCAACTACGCTGAACAAAATGGCTATCTCAAAATTTTGATTGGATGTGTTTGGGGGAATGATGGGCGTGGGGGGGCTAGTGGCCCTCCAATCACTTTCGACTATTAAAAAGGGTACTAGCCCTTCGAATTTCCAATCGAATGAGCATGTTTTTAAGTTTCTACGACAACGCTTTCTATAAAAACCTTATATGCCCCCAGGGCATAACTTGAAACCCTTGCCCTGAGGGTTGTGGGTAAGTATCCTCCTCAAAAACATATTTTCTACTTGAAAATCAACTACGCTGAACAAAATGGCTATCTCAAAATTTTTATTGGATGTGTTTGGGTGAAGGATGGGCATGGAGTGTGGGGGGGGGGCTAGTTGCCCTCCAATCACTTTCGATTATTAAAAAGGGCACTAGCCCTCTGAATTTCCAATCGAATAAGCTTTTTTTGAAGTTTCTACGACAACGCCTTCTTTAAAAACTTTGTAAGCCCCCAGGGCATAGCTTAAAACCCTTCCCCTGAGGGCTGTGGGGGAGTGTCCTCCTCAGAAACATATTTTCTATCTGGAAATCAACTAAACTGAACAAAGTGGCTATCGCAAAATTTTGATTGGATGTGTTTGGGGAAATGATGGGCGGGGGGGGGCTAGTTGCCCTCCAATCACTTTTGACTATTAGAAAGGGAACTAGCCCTTTAAATTTCCAATCGAATGAGCCTTTTTTAAATTTCTACGACAACGCCTTCTATAAAAACCTTATATCCCCTCAGGGCATAACTTAAAACCCTTGCCCTGAGGGTTGTGGGGGAGTATCCTCCTCAAAAACATATTTTCTATCAGGAAATAAACTACGCTGAACAAAATGGCTATCTCAAATTTTTTATTGGATGTGCTTGTGGGAAGAATGGGCGTGGAGTGGGGGGGGGCTAGTTGCACTCCAATCACTTTCGTTTATTAAAAAGGGCAATAGCCCTTTGAATTTCCAATCGAATAAGCTTTTTTAAGTTTCTACGACAACGCCTTCTTTAAAAACCTTATAAGCCCCCAGGGCATAGCTTAAAACCCTTGCCCTGAGGGCTGTGGGGGAGTATCCTCCTCAGAAACATATTTTCTATCTGGAAATAAACTAACCTGAAAAAAGTGGCTATCGTAAAATTTTGATTAGATTTGTTTGGGGAAATGATGGGCGTGGGAGGGGGTTTAGCTGCCCTCCAATCACTTTCGACTATTACAATGGGCACTACCCCTTTGAATTTCCAAACGAATGAGCCTTTCGACAAAGCCTTCTATAAAAACCTTATATGCCCCCAGGGCATAAACTAAACACCCTTGCCCCGAGGGTTGTGGGGGAGTGTCCTCCTCAAAAACATATTTTCTACTTGGGAATCAACTACGCTGAACAAAATGGCTATCTCAAAATTTTTATTGGATGAGCTTGGGGGAAGGATGGGTGTTGAGGGGGGGGGGGGGCTAGTTGCCCTCCAATCCCTTTCGATTATTAAAAAGGGCACTAGCCCTTTGAATTTCCAATCGAATAAGCTTTTTTTTAGTTTCTACGACAACACATTCTTTAAAAACATTATAAGCCCCCAGGGCATAACTTAAAACCCCTACCCTGAGGGCTGTGGGGGAGTGTTCTCCTCAGAAACATATAATCTATCTGGAAATCAACTAAGCTCAACAAGTGGCTATCGCAAAATTTTGATTGGATGTGTTTGGGGAAATGATGGGCGTGGGGGGGGGGGCTAGTTGCCCTCCAAACACTTTCGAATATTAAAATGGGCACTAGCCCTTTGAATATCCAATCGAAAGAGCCTTTTTGAAGTTTCTACGACAACGCCTTCTATAAAAACCTTATATGCCCCAGGGCATAACTTAAAAACCTTGTCCTGAGGGTTTTGGGGGACTATCCTCCTCAAAAACGTATTTCCTATCTGGAAATCAACTACGCTGAACAAAATGGCTATCTCAAAATTTTGATTGGATGTGTTTGGGGGAATGATGGCGTGGGGGGGGGGGGTGGGGCTAGCTGCCCTCCAATCACTTTCGACTATTAAAAAGGGTACTAGCCCTTCGAATTTCCAATCGAATGAGCCTGTTTTGAAGTTTTCTACGACAACGCCTTCTATAAAAACCTTACCCCCATAGCATACCTTAAAACCCTTGCCGTGAGGGTTGTGGGGGAGTTTCCTCCTCAAAAACATATTTTCTATCTGGAAATCAACTACGCTGAACAAATGGCTATCTCAAAATTTTGATTGGATGTGTTTGGGGGAATGATGGGCGTGTGGGATGCGAGTTACCCTCCCATCACTTTCCACTATTAAAAGGATACTAGATCTCTTAATTTCCAATTGAAAGAGCCCCTTTTGAAGTTTTTACGACTACCTCTTCTATAAAAACCTGCTATGCCCACAGGGCATAAATTAAAATCCATGCCCTGAGGGTTGTCGGGGAGTGTCCTCCTCAAAAACATATTTTCTACCTGGAAATCAACTAGGCTGAACAAAATGGCTATATAAAAATTTTGATTGGATGTGTTTGGGGGAATGATTTGCGTGGGGGATGCTATTACCCTATTAAAAAGGGTACTAGAACTCTCAATTTCCAATCGAGTGAGCCCCTTTTGAAGTTTCTACGACGACCCCTTCTATAAAAACCTAATATGCCCCCAGGGTATAACTTAAAACCCTTTCCCTGAAGGTTGTAGGGGAGTGTCCTCCTCAAAAACATATTTTCTATGTGGAAATCAACTACGCTGAACAAAATGGCTATCTCAAAATTTTGATTGGATGTGTTTGGGGGAATGATTGGCGTGGGGGGGGGACTAGTTGCCCTCCAATCACTTTCGACTATTAAAAAGGGCACTAGAACTTTCAATTTCCAATCGAATGAGCCCCTTTTGAAGCTTCTACGACGACCACTTCTATAAAAACCTTATATGCCCCCAGGGTATAACTTAAAACCCTTTCCCTGAAGGTTGTAGGGGAGTGTCCTCCTCAAAAACATATTTTCTATGTGGAAATCAACTACGCTGAACAAAATGGCTATCTCAAAATTTTGATTGGATGTGTTTGGGGGAATGATTGGCGTGGGGGGGGGGACTAGTTGCCCTCCAATCACTTTCGACTATTAAAAAGGGCACTAGAACTTCAATTTCCAATCGAATGAGCCCCTTTTGAAGTTTATACGACGACCCCTTCCATATGAAGTGCCCTGCTCTAAAGGAAAAAAATAATACATTATACATTGTGCCAACATCGTTCTTATATGCCCTAAGGGCATAACTTAAAATCCTTCCCCCGAGGGTTTTGGGGGAGTGTCCTCCTCAAAAACATATTTTCTATTTGGAAATCAATTACGCTGAACAAAATGGCTATCTCAAAATTTTGATTGGATGTGTTTGGGGGAATGATTGGCGTGGGGGGGAGACTAGTTGCCCTCCAATCACTTTCGACTATTAAAAAGGGCACTAGAACTCTCAATTTCCAATCGAATGAGCCTGTTTTGAAGCTTCTACGACGACCACTTCTATAAAAACCTTATATGCCCCCAGGGTATAACTTAAAACCCTTTCCCTGAAGGGTGTAGGGGAGTGTCCTCCTCAAAAACATATTTTCTATGTGGAAATCAACTACGCTGAACAAAATGGCTATCTCAAAATTTCGATTGGATGTGTTTGGGGGAATGATTGGCGTGGGGGGGACTAGTTGCCCTCCAATCACTTTCGACTATTAAAAAGGGCACTAGAACTCTCAATTTTCAATCGAATGAGCCCTTTTCCAAGTTTTTGCGACAACTCCTTCGATACGAAGTGCCCGGCTGAAGAAGAAAAACACATTGTGCCCACATCGTTCTTTACTTAGGCAGTGCTAGCTCTCTGCCTATGAAATCTTAAGCCAGTACAAGGAATGAAACGTTTTTGAGACACAAGATTCTTTTCAAGTTGTCCTGTTGTTTCTCTGTGGTTGTGCTATTGCCAAACTTAGAAAGATACCGACCTATAATGCTCGCGTTGTTTTTTAAACGATTGAAGTAACGCGTTTATTTACTACGATGTTCCTACAAATGTACGTCCTGTGCGAAGTGCAGACATGATCATTTTTTTTTTTTTTTATTAAACTTTTGTGCCTTTTATAGTAGTTTTTACTGACAAAATGATACATCTTATTCATTTGGATTGGCAACTCTGCAAGTAGACAGGTGGCACTCCAACAATGGAATTAAAATACGGAGCGAATTATTGAAATGAATTCTCTCTGTCCATTTTAAATTCCAAACCGATGGAATCCCTTCTCTTATTTTATCTTTTTCCGTAATGTTTATGGCTTCTTATTTCAAATAGTCTTTACATACTTCCTCCTATTTTCAAGTGAAATATATCAATAACAAACCTTCACAATTACTGTTATCCAAATTCTAGTAACAGAACCTATATGCCACGGTTGGGGTTACTTAGAGGCTTGGTTGATGGATCTGTTTTCAGGGGATTAGCTTTGGGGCCGTTCGCGCTAGTGAATAAGGCGTATAATTTACAAAATTCTGCGCCCTCTACACGAGAATCTGTGGTAAAATTTGTACACGCTTATCTTAGTGTGTTAAAAATTAACAGAAGCGAGTCCTATTTTCTGTGCTACCAATTATACGTGGGCTATTCAAAGCCAATAGGCAGCCGACTTTCGCGTCACGAGTATGTTTAAGAACGAAAAGAATTTAGTTTTTAAATATACTCGTGGGGCCTTTTGTGGGGCATCAAACCCCACAAAAGGCATCCAGAAGAAAATAAAATCAATAATATATCAGTTCGTCTGGTACGAAAAACCCCAGTAATAACCTATCTAGTACTTCTAAAAACTCATGAAAAAATACATTGAAATTGCTGTTGTTTTCAATTACACATGAAAATATACATTGGAATTGCGCAAGAAAAACCCACATTTTTTAATTGTTTGATTGACGTGTTTGGGGAGATTACGTTCCTTGGCACCTTTTCAGAGCATGTACTTATGGATACCTTTCCATGCAAGATGGTTAAACATGCTTTTACAATCGGAAATGTTTTATTAACATTTGCAAAAGGGGGTAATGGGATTTGCGAATTTGGAGTGTAGGATTTGACTTGAAATAAAAATTTTTAACAAGAAATGACTGAAAAGTGTTTTGGAGGAGATGGGGTGATTGTGTACTGTATAATACACAAGTGATGTTTTGGACAGTGTTGTCAATTTTAAATAGTTTAGAAATAAAAAAATTTAACAAGAAATGGCTGAAAAGTATTTTGAGGGAGATGGGTTGCATGGAGGGTTGAGTTCCACGAGGGTTCAGTTAAAGAGGGTACAGTTACACGGGAGTTTAGTTAAATGGGGTCGAGTTGCACGAAGGGTTCAGTAGCACGAGGGTTCAGTAGCACGAGGGTTCAGTAGCACGGGGATTCAGTTGTACGGGGTTTCGGTTATACAGGGGTTCAGTTGCATGGGGGTTCAGTTGCAGGGGGGTTTAGTTAAATGGGGCTTGAGTTGCACGGGGGTTTAGTTAAATGGGGCTTGAGTTGCACGGGGGTTTAGTTAAATGGGGCTTGAGTTGCACGGGAGTTGAGTTGCACGAGGGTTCATTTGCACGGGGGTTACGAGGGTTCAGTAGCACGAGGGTTCAGTAGCACGGGGGTTCAGTTGTACGGCGTTTCGGTTATACAGGGGTTCATTTACATGGGGGGTTCAGTTGCACGGGGGTTTAGTTAAATGGGGCTTTGGGAGCATGCACGAAATTATATAACTCAACATCCGTTTTTTATTCGTCCTTGAAATCCCGTATAAAATGTTCATGCATTGGAATTTAATTTTCATTATTTTCACCAGTAAATTCCAATTTCAGGGGGACTTAGCCCTCTCCCCCCTCCAACAACACAAGCCGTAAAATATGATGTGTATACTCGATAGAAAACGCTAAGTATGCTTTTTTCTATTATGTAAAACAAAAACTCTCTCATCCACTGCTGTGTTACGATCATAATTCCTTACTTTTAATTATTTCGTTCAAAAAATGCCCCTTTTTCCCAATTATCAGAAAATATTTTTTCCAGTCTAAAAACCACATGTGTTTATAATTACGGAGAGTCCCTTTTGAAGTCAGAGTTTAAACGTGTCTTATCTGAGTTATGAAAACAAAAGGTTGATGATTAAGACAAGGATTTGTGTAATTCTAATCGCTTTGGCCATTCAAAAAGCGAGGATTTCTGTTAAATAAATAATTCTTATACATTTTAAAATAGCTTATTTCGTTCCAAAGCTTGGCTTTTTTCATAACCAAAGGTTCACATTTGACCCAAAGAAATGTATTTTCTATAATTTTCTTAAAATAACTAGTGTTTACGTTCAAAGAAAGCTTTTCATAACAAAGGTTCAATTACAAGAAATGATTTCTATAATTTTAAATAACTAGGTTTAGTCAAAAAAGTATAGTTAGTTTTGAAATGGCTTATTTCGTTCCAAAGCTGCGCTTTTTCATAACCAAAGGTTTACATTTGACCCAAAGAAATGTATTTTCTATAATTTCCTTACAAAAACTAGTGTTTACCTTCAGAAAAAGCTTTATAGTTTAGTTTTTACGGAAATGGCTTTTTTTCGTTCCAATGCTGGGCTTTCTCATAACCAAAGGTTCACATTTGACCTAAAGAAATGTATTTTCTATAATTTCCTTACAAAAACTAGTGTTCACGGTCAAAAAAGCTTTATAGTTTAGTTTTTACGGAAATGGCATATTTTCGTTCCAAAGCTTGGCTTTTTCAGGGCTTGAGATGCACGGGAGTTGAGTTGCACGAGGGTTCAGTTGCACGGGGGTTCGGTTACATGCGGATTGAGTTACACGGGGTTTAGTTAAATGTGGTTGAGTTGCATAGTCTCGTTGGAAAAAATTGGAGTTCATACTTAAACAGTTCTATTAAGAGCTATTGCTATGGAAATGGCTCATTTTTGAATCGAAACTAGGCTTTTCTGACTGAAGATACACATTATAATCAGAGAAATGTGTTTTGATAGTATTTTCTATATTTTCGTTGGAAAAAATTGGAGTTCATACTTAAACAGTTCTATTAAGAGCTATTTTATGGAAATGGTTTTATGAGGGCTGGCGTATCTGATGAAATAATTTAGGTCGTATGATCAATTTAATTTATTTTTTAATTCAGTAGTTTTTCAGTAAGGACACTCGATATCCTAAAAGTGTTTGATTCAAACTTTTACCTTGAGCATCTATGCTGTTAGCAGAATTTCAAAAAAGGAACGTTTATGAGTGCTGGCGTATCTGATGAAATAATTTAGGTCGTATGATCAATTTAATTTATTTTTTAATTCAGTAGTTTTTTTCAGTAAGGACACTCGATATCCTAAAAGTGTTTGATTCAAACTTTTACCTTGAGAATCGATGTTGTTGGGTCCCAGTCCACCAGCCAGAATGGTTGAAATCCACTAGCTCAGAAGTGGGGTCTTAGTCCACCAGCCTGAATGGTTGAAATTCACTAGCTCAGAATTGGGGTCTTAGTCCACCAGCCTGAATGGTTGAAATTCACTAGCTCAGAATTGGGGTCTTAGTCCACCAGCCTGAATGGTGGAAATTCACTAGCTCAGAATTATGGTCTTAGTCCACCAGCCTGAATGGTTGAAATTCACTAGCTCAGAAGCCTGAATGGTTGAAATTCACTAGCTCAGATTTGGGGTCTTAGTCCACCAGCCTGAATGGTGGAAATTCACTAGCTCAGAATTGGGGTCTTAGTCCACCAGCCTGAATGGTTGAAATTCACTTGCTCAGAATTGGGGTCTTAGTCAATGTTCAGATTGGAGCGTTGGGGTCCGACTATCTGGGCTTTATTTGTCAAGGCCTGAATGCTAAGCGATGGACATTAGCTCGATTGGGATCCCGATTGTGAAAATGGAAAACAAAAAACAAAAATATATTGTCGGTATGTGTGTAGAGCATGGCATGGTTACCGCTAGGGTAACAGTCTAACCGTTGACGGTTTTAGGTATCCGTGAATAAGTTCTAAGGCGAGAGTGGAAGTTGGGACAAATTTTTGGAGGTGCCCACCTCACCTGCCCAGAGTCTCAGGCAAGTGACCCTAAATTTGAAATAGTGGAAATTGGCTCAGATTTTCTAAACTGAGCTGAGACAATGAATAGATACTATGGGAAAGTGATTGGAGACGCTGGGCATCCGTGAACAAGTGCTAAATTGAGAGAGGAATTTTGGGACAATATTTGGGGGCACCCACCCGCCCAGAGTCTCCGGCAAGTGAGCCAAAAATTTAAAAAACACAAAATTATTTTTTCTGTTCAATTATTTTCAGTGTAAGCCAATATAATTACCTCATTCTTTTATTCTAACTTAACTTGTAGGAATAGGACTTCTAGAATAAGGATTCATTCCCTCGACTAAATCAGTTTTTTCATGTAAAATGGTGAACAAAAGACTATTAATTCTCCGTATTCTTCTTCTTCTTCTTCTTATCTAGCTAAACGTTGCGCTGTGTTTGTCACACCAACTAGTAAATATTTATCGGGCTTTTATTTTTTCCGTTCAATTATTTTCAGTGTAAGCCAATATAATGCTAGGGGGAGTAAAAATGGTAGTTATTTAGTACCCGGTAAACAGGTGACTTGATATGCTTCATTAGAAGTAGGTTATTGCTAATGATACCTCCTCGACAGATATTTTTATGGCTCTAACAATTGTACTCTATGCTTGCCCAGAGACACGATGTGGCTTCCCACTATTGCTCTATGGCCGCTTATCGACACTGCCTAGTTTATTGCATGTATTAAATCAGTATTTTTTACACAGTGGAACGATAAACACAAACTAATATCTCTAAAAAAGTGAAGATGGAGCATTTTAATAAAGTGTGTTCACATAACAAGGTTATTGTAGCATTGAATGCCAACATGGATAAGTATTTAAACTATGAAACAAGTACAAGTGGAAGCACTATTGGAAATGTATGCATGCATTGTCATGACAGTAAGGAATTAAATTTCTTTGGAATACCGAAAAAATTCAACTCTTATGTTGGTGGTTATGCGAGATTGAGATCTCCAGAGATGATTGCACTCAAAGAGAACGCCAACATAAAAATAATCGTTGATGATAGAGGACAACTCCTTGCTACTGTTGCAGGTAACACACTACCTACTGATACATCCAATCGTCACCTTTCGGGTATTAGCATTCAACGGAAGATCAATAAAAGAAAGGCCTACTCTTCTACTAATATCGCAAACCATATCTTGTCTTCGTGCCGAAACTGTTACCTGTGTAAAAATAATGTGATAATAGACAGTGAAATTGCCAGAAAAATAAAAAGGGCATTGTCAGAAAATATCACTATGGAATATAAAGATGAATCGATGAAAAACAAAGCACCAGCAAACATTGCTACCATTGATCAAACAGTCAATGAACCAAATAATACCAAGGATGAAAATCATATTGAGCCTGTTGATGAGACACCAGTAAAAATTGTGTATGACTCAAAATGGAATAATGATTATTCTACTGATTACGAACTAAGAGAAGACAATAGCTATAATATCAAGAGAGAACAAGGTGAACTATTTTATGGAACAGATTAAAAATGTCTAAAGTTAATCATTGATATTAATAATGTATCATAATATATTTTTTGTATTAATATTCTACATAGCATTATTTCATTAAAAATATATTATGCATTACATTGTTATGTGTTCATTATTTTTAGAGTAAGCTAGCATATCAAACGTTTAGAATGTCTAATAAAACGTCGGAGATGTAAGAAAAGGAATTTGCATACATCTATTGTCAGACACATGGGATAACATTGACAAAATCTTGGTATCAGAATGAATAAATTATTTTTCAACATCCGTTATTGGATATGTCATTATGAAAAAATTGTAAGTAAGTAAGTAACAAACTCTTTCTTGAAGTCACCTCTTGGATACACAATACAGAAATTTCATTAAAGAAATTATGAAAAAAATTGTAAGCAAGTAACAAACTCTTTCTTGAAGTCACCTCTTGGATACACAATGCAGAAAATTTATTTAAGAAATTATCAAAAATTGTAAGTAAGTAGCAAATTCTTTCTTGAATTCGCCTCATGGATAAATAAAAAAGACATTTCATTCAAGAAATTATGACAAAATTCTAAGTAAGTAACAAACTCTTTCTTGAAGTTACCTCTTGGATACACAATGCAGAAATTTCATTTAAGAAATTATGAAAAAATTGTAAGCAAGTAACAGACTCTTTCCTGAAGTCACCTCTTGGATACACAATGCAGAAACTTCATTTAAGAAACTATGAAAAAATTGTAAGTAAGTAAGTAACAAATTTTTTCTTGAAGTCACCTCTTGGATACACAATACAGAAACTTCATTTAAGAAACTATGAAAAAATTGTAAGTAAGTAAGTAACAAATTCTTTCTTGAATTCGCCTCTTGGATAAACAAAAAAGTCATTTCATTCAAGAAACTATGACAAAATTCTAAATAAGTAACAAACCCTTTCTTGAATTCACCATTGGGTTGCACAATACAGAAATTTAATTCAGGAAACTATGAAAAACATTGCAAACAAACTCTTTCTTGAACTCGCTTCCTGGACAGACAATACAGCAATTTCACTCAAGAAATTATGAAAAAATTGTAAGTAAGTAACAAACTCTTTCTTGAATACACCTCTTGGATACCCAATACGGAAATTTCATTCAAGAAATTATGAGAAAATTCTAAGTAAGTAACAATCTCTTTCTTGAAGTCCCCTCTTGGATACACAATACGATACGGAAATTTCATTCAAGAAATTATGAGAAAATTCCAGGTAAGTAACAATCTCTTTCTTGAAGTCCCCTCTTGGATACACAATACGGATATTTTATTCAAGAAATTATAAAAAAAGGGGAAGTAAGTAACAAACTCATTATTGATTTCACCTCTTGGATACAAAAAAAAGACATTTCATTCAAGAAATTATGACAAAATTCTAAGTAAGTAAAAAACTCATTCTTGAATTCGCCGTTTGCATGCACAATACAAAAATTTCATTCTATGGGACCTCTACACGTGATTAAACACGTTTTGAAACTACATGCTAGTTGCTTGCCTTTCCTTGGTACCTTTCCAGACGAGCGGGGATTCCCGAGTGGTTCCTACACATTGCGAAAACGAGGTAAAAGTTTGAATCAAAAACTTTTAGAATATCGAGTGTCCTTACCAAAAGTCGACAGGAATACCACCCCCCCCCCTCCGGCGAAAAAATTATAAGTAAGTAAGTAAGTAACAAATTCTTTCTTGAAGTCACCTCTTGGATACACAATACAGAAATTTCATTCAAGAAATTATGAAAAAAATTGTAAGTAAGTAGCAAATTCTTTCTTGAATTCACCTGCTGGATAAACAAAAAGACATTTCGTTCAAGAAATTATGACAAAATTCTAAGTAAGTAACATTTATTGTTTTCACTTTCTTGGATATACAATACGGAAATTTCGTTCAATAAATTATGAAGAAATTGTAAGCAAGTAACAAACTCTTTCCTGAAGTCAAGTCTTGGATACACAATGCAGAAACTTCATTTAAGAAACTATGAAAAAATTGTAAGTAAGTAAGTAACAAATTCTTTCTTGAATTCGCCTCTTGGATAAACAAAAAAGTCATTTCATTCAGGAAATTATGACAAAATTCTAAATAAGTAACAAACCCTTTCTTGAATTCGCCATTGGGTTGCACAATACAGAAATTTAATTCAGGAAACTATGAAAAACATTGCAAACAAACTCTTTCTTGAACTCGCTTCCTGGACAGACAATACAGCAATTTCACACAAGAAATTATGAAAAAATTGTAAGTAAGTAGCAAACTGTTTCTTGAATTCTCCTCCTGGATGCACAATACAGATATTTCATTCAAGAAATTATAAAAAAAAATTGTAAGTAAGTAACAAACTCTTTCTTGAATACACCTCTTGGATACCCAATACGGAAATTTCATTCATGAAATTATGAGGAAATTCTAAGTAAGTAACAATCTCTTTCTTGAAGTCCCCTCTTGGATACGCAATACGATACGGAAATTTCATTCAAGAAATTATGAGAAAATTCCAGGTAAGTAACAATCTCTTTCTTGAAGTCCCCTCTTGGATACACAATACGGATATTTTATTCAAGAAATTATAAAAAAAAAGGGAAAGTAAGTAACAAACTCTTTATTGATTTCACCTCTTGGATACAAAAAAAAAGACATTTCATTCAAGAAATTATTACTAAATTCTAAGTAAGTAAAAAACTCATTCTTGAATTCGCCGTTTGCATGCACAATACAGAAATTTCTTTCTATGGGACCTCTAAACGTGATTAAACACGTTTTGAAACTACATTTATTCAAGAAATTATGAAAAAATCGCAAGTAAGTAACAAACTCTTTCTTGAATTCCCCATTTGGATGCACAATACAGAAATTTAATTCAAGAAATTATGGAAACAAAATGTAAGTAAGTAAGTAACAAACTCTATGATTTTTCTGCATCAATTGTCGGATATGTTGAATAAAATATGCAAAATCGACATAGCTTTATTTCATTTTTTCAGGTTAATTTAGACGAGGTTACGTGCGCGCACGTAGACTTAGAATTTTGTCATAATTTCTTGAATGAAATGTCTTTTTTTTGTATCCAAGAGGTGAAATCAATAAAGAGTTTGTTACTTACTTTCCCTTTTTTTATAATTTCTTGAATAAAATATCCGTATTGTGTATCCAAGAGGGGACTTCAAGAAAGAGATTGTTACTTACTTAGAATTTTCTCATAATTTCTTGAATGAAATTTCCGTATTGGGTATCCAAGAGGTGTATTCAAGAAAGAGTTTGTTACTTACTTACAATTTTTTTTATAATTTCTTGAATGAAATATCTGTATTGTGCATCCAGGAGGAGAATTCAAGAAACAGTTTGCTACTTACTTACAATTTTTTCATAATTTCTTGAGTGAAATTGCTGTATTGTCTGTCCAGGAAGCGAGTTCAAAAAAGAGTTTGTTTGCAATGTTTTTCATAGTTTCCTGAATTAAATTTCTGTATTGTGCAACCCAATGGCGAATTCAAGAAAGGGTTTGTTACTTATTTAGAATTTTGTCATAATTTCCTGAATGAAATGACTTTTTTGTTTATCCAAGAGGCGAATTCAAGAAAGAATTTGTTACTTACTTACTTACAATTTTTTCATAGTTTCTTAAATGAAGTTTCTGCATTGTGTATCCAAGAGGTGACTTCAGGAAAGAGTTTGTTACTTGCTTACAATTTCTTCATAATTTATTGAACGAAATTTCCGTATTGTATATCCAAGAGTGTGAAAACAATAAATGTTACTTACTTAGAATTTTGTCATGATTTCTTGAACGAAATGTCTTTTTGTTTATCCAGCAGGTGAATTCAAGAAAGAATTTGCTACTTACTTACAATTTTTTTCATAATTTCTTGAATGAAATTTCTGTATTGTGTATCCAAGAGGTGACTTCAAGAAAGAATTTGTTACTTACTTACTTACTTACGATATTTTCGCCGGAGGGGGGGGGTATTCCTGTCGACTTTTGGTAAGGACACTCGATATCCTAAAAGTGTTTGATTCAAACTTTTACCTTGTTTTTGCAATGTGTAGGAACCAGTGGGGAATCCCCGCTCGTTTGGAAAGGTACCAAGGAAAGGCAAGCAAATAGCATGTAGTTTCAAAACTTGTTTAATCACGTGTAGAGGTCCCATAGAATGAAATTTCTGTATTGTGCATGCAAACGGCGAATTCAAGAATGAGTTTTTTACTGACTTAGAATTTTGTCATAATTTCTTGAATGAAATGTCTTTTTTTGTATCCAAGAGGTGAAATTAGTAATGAGTTTGTTACTTACTTCCCCTTTTTTTATAATTTCTTGAATAAAATATCCGTATTGTGTATCCAATAGGGGACTTCAAGAAAGAGATTGTTACTTACTTTCCCTTTTCTCATAATTTCTTGAATGAAATTTCCGTATTGTGTATCCAAGAGGGGACTTCAAGAAAGAGATTGTTACTTACTTAGAATTTTCTCATAATTTCTTGAATGAAATTTCCGTATTGGGTATCCAAGAGGTGTATTCAAGAAAGAGTTTGTTACTTACTTACAATTTTTTCATAATTTCTTGAGTGAAATTGCTGTATTGTCTGTCCAGGAAGCGAGTTCAAGAAAGAGTTTGTTTGCAATGTTTTTCATAGTTTCCTGAATTAAATTTCTGTATTGTGCAACCCAATGGCGGATTCAAGAAAGGGTTTGTTACTTATTTAGAATTTTGTCATAATTTCTTGAATGAAATGACTTTTTGTTTATCCAAGAGGCGAATTCAAGAAAGAATTTGTTACTTACTTACTTACAATTTTTCATAGTTTCTTAAATGAAGTTTCTGTATTTTGTATCCAAGAGGTGACTTCAAGAAAGAATGTGTTACTCACTTACTTACAATTTTTTCATAGTTTCTTAAATGAAGTTTCTGCATTGTGTATCCAAGAGGTGACTTCAGGAAAGAGTCTGTTACTTGCTTACAATTTTTCCATAATTTCTTAAATGAAATTTCTGCATTGTTTATCCAAGAGGTAACTTCAAGAAAGTGTTTGTAACTTACTTAGAATTTTGTCATAATTTCTTGAATGAAATGTCTTTTTTATTTATCCATGAGGCGAATTCAAGAAAGAATTTGCTACTTACTTACAATTTTTGATAATTTCTTAAATGAAATTTCTGCATTGTGTATCCAAGAGGTGACTTCAAGAAAGAGTTTGTTACTTACTTACAATTTTCTTTCATAATTTCCTTAATTAAATTTCTGTATTGTGTATCCAAGAGGTGAATTCAAGAAAGAGTTTGTTACTTACTTACTTACAATTTTTTCATAATGACATATCCAATAACGGATGTTGATAAATAATTTATTCATTCTGATACCAAGATTTTGTCAATGTTATCCCATGTGTCTGACAATAGATGTACGCAAATTCCTTTTCTTACATCTCCGACGTTTTATTAGACATTCTAAACGTTTGATATGCTAGCTTACTCTAAAAATAATGAACATATAACAATGTAGTGCATAATATATTTTTAATGAAATAATGCTATGTAGAATATTAATACAAAAAATATATTATGATACATTATTAATATCAATGATTAACTTTGGACATTTTGAATCTGTTCCATAAAATAGTTCACCATGTTCTCTCTTGATATTATAGCTATTGTCTTCTCTTAGTTCGTAATCAGTAGAATAATCATTATGACTGAAGTCATACACAATTTTTACTGGTGTCTCATCAACAGGCTCAATATGCTTTTCATCCTTGGTATTATTTAGTTCATTGACTGTTTGATCAATGGTAGTAATGTTTGCTGGTGCTTTGTTTTTCATCGATTCATCTTTATATTCCATAGTGATATTTTCTGACAATACCCTTTTTATTTTTCTGGCAATTTCACTGTCTATTATCACATTATTTTTACACAGGTAACAGTTTCGGCACGTAGACAAGATATGGTTTACGATATTAGTAGAAGAGTAGGCCTTTCTTATATTGATCTTCCGTTGAATGCTAATACCCGAAAGGTGACGATTGGATGTATCAGTAGGTAGTGTGTTACCTGCAACAGTAGCAGGGAGTTGTCCTCTATCACCAACGATTATTTTTATGTTGGCATTCTCTTTGAGTGCAATCATCTCTGGAGATCTCAATCTCGCATAACCACCAACATAAGAGTGGAATTTTTTCGGTATTCCAAAGAAATTTAATTCCTTACTGTCATGACAATGCATGCATACATTTCCAATAGTGCTTCCACTTGTACTTGTTTCATAGTTTAAATACTTATCCATGTTGGCATTCAATGCTACAATAACCTTGTTATGTGAACACACTTTGTTAAAATGCTCCATCTTCACTTTTTTAGAGATATTAATTATGTGTTTATCGTTCCACTGTGTAAAAAATACTGATTTAACACATGCAATAAACTAGGTAGTGTCGATAACCGGCCATAGAGCAATAGTGGGAAAGCCACATCGTGTCTCTGGGCAAGCATAGAGTACAATTGTTAGAGCCATAAAAATATCTGTCGAGGAGGTATCATTAGCAATAACATACTTCTAATGAAGCATATCAAGTCACCTGTTTACCGGGTACTAAATAACTACCATTTTTACTCCCCCTAGCATTATATTGGCTTACACTGAAAATAATTGAACGGAAAAAATAAAAGCCCGATAAATATTTACTAGTTGGTGTGACAAACACAGCGCAACGTTTAGCTAGATAAGAAGAAGAAGAAGAAGAATACGGAGAATTAATAGTCTTTTGTTCACCATTTTACATGAAAAAACTGATTTAGTCGAGGGAATGAATCCTTATTCTAGAAGTCCTATTCCTACAAGTTAAGTTAGAATAAAAGAATGAGGTAATTATATTGGCTTACACTGACAATAATTGAACAGAAAAAATAATTGTGTGTTTTTTAAATTTTTGGCTCACTTGCCGGAGACTCTGGGCAGGTGGGCGCCCCCAAATATTGTCCCAAATTCCTCTCTCAATTTAGCACTTGTTCACGGATGCCCAGCGTCTCCAATCACTTTCCTAATAGTATCTATTCATTGTCTCAGCTCAGTTTAGAAAATCTGAGCCAATTTCCACTTTTTCAAATTTAGGGTCACTTGCCTGAGACTCTGGGCAGGTGAGGTGGGCACCTCCAAAAATTTGTCCCAACTTCCACTCTCGCCTTAGAACTTATTCACGGATACCTAAAACCGTCAACGGTTAGACTGTTACCCTAGCGGTAACCATGCCATGCTCTACACACATACCGACAATATATTTTTGTTTTTTGTTTTCCATTTTCACAATGGGGATCCCAATCGAGCTCATGTCCATCGCTTAGCATTCAGGCCTTGAAAAATAAAGCCCAGATAGTCGGACCCCAACGCTCCAATCTGAACATTGACTAAGACCCCAATTCTGAGATAGTGAATTTCAACCATTCAGGCTGGTGGACTAAGACCCCAATTCTGAGCTAGTGAATTTCCACCATTCAGGCTGGTGGACTAAGACCCCAATTCTGAGCTAGTGAATTTCAACCATTCAGGCTGGTGGACTAAAACCCCAATTCTGAGCTAGTGAATTTCAACCATTCAGGCTGGTGGACTAAGACCATAATTCTGAGCTAGTGAATTTCCACCATTCAGGCTGGTGGACTAAGACCCCAATTCTGAGCTAGTGAATTTCAACCATTCAGGCTGGTGGACTAAGACCCCAATTCTGAGCTAGTGAATTTCAACCATTCAGGCTGGTGGACTAAGACCCCACTTCTGAGCTAGTGGATTTCAACCATTCTGTCTGGTGGACTCGGACCCAACAACATCGATTCTCAAGGTAAAAGTTTGAATCATACACTTTTAGGATATCGAGTGTCCTTACTGAAAAAAACTACTGAATTAAAAAATAAATTAAATTGATCATACGACCTAAATTATTTCATCAGATACGCCAGCACTCATAAACGTTCCTTTTTTGAAATTCTGCTAACAGCATAGATGCTCAAGGTAAAAGTTTGAATCAAACACTTTTAGGATATCGAGTGTCCTTACTGAAAAACTACTGAATTAAAAAATAAATTAAATTGATCATACGACCTAAATTATTTTATCAGATACGCCAGCCCTCATAAAACCATTTCCATAAAAATAGCTCTTAATAGAACTGTTTAAGTATGAACTCCAATTTTTTCCAACGAAAATATAGAAAATACTATCAAAACACATTTCTCTGATTATAATGTGTATCTTCAGTCAGAAAAGCCTAGTTTCGATTCAAAAATGAGCCATTTCCATAGCAATAGCTCTTAATAGAAGTGTTTAAGTATGAACTCCAATTTTTTCCAACGAGACTATGCAACTCAACCACATTTAACTAAACCCCGTGTAACTGAATCCGCATGTAACCGAACCCCCGTGCAACTGAACCCTCGTGCAACTCAACTTCCGTGCAACTCAAGCCCTGAAAAAGCCAAGCTCTGGAACGAAAATATGCCATTTCCGTAAAAACTAAACTATAAAGCTTTTTTGACCGTGAACACTAGTTTTTATAAGGAAATTATAGAAAATACATTTCTTCGGGTCAAATGTGAACCTTTGGTTATGAAAAAGCCCAGCTTTGGAACGAAAATATGCCATTTCCGTAAAAACTAAACTATAAAGCTTTTTTTGAAGGTAAACACTAGTTTTTGTAAGGAAATTATAAAAAAAAACATTTCTTTGGGTCAAATGTGAACCTTTGGTTATGAAAAAGCGCAGCTTTGGAACGAAAATAAGCCATTTCCGTAAAAACTAAACTATAAATCTTTTTTGAACGTAAACACTAGTTATTGTAAGAAAATTATAGAAAATACATTTCTTTGGGTCAAATGTGAACCTTTGGTTATGAAAAAGCGCAGCTTTGGAACGAAAATAAGCCATTTCCGTAAAAACTAAACTATAAAGCTTTTTTGAACGTAAACACTAGTTATTGTAAGAAAATTATAGAAAATACATTTCTTTGGGTCAAATGTGAACCTTTGGTTATGAAAAAAGCCAAGCTTTGGAACGAAATAAGCTATTTTAAAATGTATAAGAATTATTTATTTAACAGAAATCCTCGCTTTTTGAATGGCCAAAGCGTTTAGAATTACACAAATCCTTGTCTTAATCATCAACCTTTTGTTTTCATAACTCAGATAAGACACGTTTAAACTCTGACTTCAAAAGGGACTCTCCGTAATTATAAACACATTTGGTTTTCAGACTGGAAAAAAGATTTTCTGATAATTGGGAAAAAGGGGCATTTTTTGAACGAAATAATTAAAAGTAAGGAATTATGATCGTAACACAGCAGTGGATGAGAGAGTTTTTGTTTTACATAATAGAAAAAAGCATACTTAGCGTTTTCTATCGAGTATACACATCATATTTTACGGCTTGTGTTGTTGGAGGGGGGAGGAGGCTAAGTCCCCCTGAAATTTGAATTGACTGGTGAAAATAATGAAAATTAAATTCCAATGCATGAACATTTTATACGGGGTTTCAAGGATGAATAAAAAACGGATGTTGAGTTATATAATTTCGTGCATGCTCCAAAGCCCCATTTAACTAAACCCCCGTGCAACTGAACCCCCCATGTAACTGAACCCCTGTATAGCCGAAATGCCGTACAACTGAACCCCCCCGCTACTGAACCCTCGTGCTACTGAACCCTCGTAACCCCCGTGCAAATGAACCCTCGTGCAACTCCACTCCCGTGCAACTCAATTCCCATTTAACTAAACCCCCGTGCAACTCAAGCTCCATTTAATTAATCACCCGTGCAACTCAAGCCCCATTTAACTAAACCCCCCTGCAACTGAACCCCCATGTAACTGAACCCCTGTATAACCGAAACCCCGTACAATTGAATCCCCGTGCTACTGAACCCTCGTGCTACTGAACCCTCGTGCTACTGAACCCTTCGTGCAACTCGACCCCATTTAACTAAACTCCCGTGTAACTGTACCCCCTTTTAATGAACCCTCGTGCAACTCAACCCTCCATGCAACCCATCTCCCTCAAAATACTTTTCAGCCATTTCTTGTTAATTTTTTTTATTTCTAAACTATTTAAAATTGACAACACTGTCCAAAACATCACTTGTGTAATATACAGTACACAGTCACCCCATCTCCTCCAAAACACTTTTCAGTCATTTCTTGTTAAAAATTTTTATTTCAAGTCAAATCCTACACTCCAAATTCGCAAATCCCATTACCCCCTTTTGCAAATGTTAATCAAACATTTCCGATTGTAAAAGCATGTTTAACCATCTTGCATGGAAAGGTATCCATAAGTACATGCTCTGAAAAGGTGCCAAGGAACGTAATCTCCCCAAACACGTCAATCAAACAATTAAAAAATGTGTGTTTTTCTTGCGCAATTCCAATGTATATTTTCATGTGTAATTGAAAACAACAGCAATTTCAATGTATTTTTTCATGTATTTTTAGAAGTACTAGATAGGTTACTACTAACCCCCTCCAAAGCTTAAACTTACAGATATGTTTCTAATGAAAAGCCAAGGAGGCCTACAAATAATTAGCACAGAAGCCAAGATAAAAGAACTTCACATGAAAACAATTATCGAAGAAATCCATTTTGAAGAAACAAACCCTATGAAAAATTGGTATAATGCACGGGTGAGAAATGAAAGGAGTGACTGCCCAAATTTGGTACAAAAACATTTCGGAATTGTCAAAGAATTACTGGAAAAAAGGATCGCAGACCCTGATAGCAAAAAAAATCAACAAAACAGATATGAAACAATGGTTCATTCCGCAGGAAAACCTACCTCCAGCGAAAATTCTAGAGACGAGTGATCTTGACGACGAAAAACTGAAGAAAATGTTCGACCTGATACACTCTAGTTTCTTACCGCTGAAGGTTAAAGAGGATGCGGTTTTCGATGTTCACAAAATACTGCCAACTGAAGAGAGAAGACATAGGATAGAAGTAGAGAGCTATCTTATACTCCCACGGGGGCACCATATATGGGCATAGAGTCCCTAGGGGAAATGGATTTCTGAGAAATTGATTGCGTAATCGATTGGGAATTTGGAACACCTGTGCTGTCAGTCATTAATCAAATTGTTTCCAGGCAAAGTTTAATAATGTCTGACAGGTACTGTCAACATTTCTCCAGGAATAGATCCAAGTCATTAATGTCTTTGCCTCGGAAACAACTCTTTTGGTCGAACTCCAAAAGATATTAATAACCAAACGCCATGGAAACAATTCTCCAAGAAACACCTTAGCGATGAATTGTTTTAGCGCGGGAAAAAGGTTTCTTAGTAATTTGAAATGCGTCAGCGCAGAGATGCCAAAAACAAAAGGAACACGCTGAAATTACGTTTAGGGATTATTTGGGCGAAACTGTTTTAGACAGGTTATGGAATTATTTCGGCGAAACAGTTAGAGACATTTTAAAAGATGATTTAAAAGATGATTTTAGAAGAGGATTTGAGGGTGAAACTCTGTGGTCGTTATACTACACAAGTTCCATTTGAACAATGTTGTGAGGTCCTCTACCCCAACCCCGAAGGGTTCCGATCCCCCTACCCCAAGCCCGAAGGAAGCCCCCGGTCCTCAAAGGTCCCCCGGGCTCCCAAAGGACCACCCGACCCTCAAGGGTCCCCCAGACCCCAAAAGGACCCCCCGGGCCCCAAAGGGCCCCTCCCCCCTTGGCCCCAATGGGCCCCTCCCCTCCCTCTCCTCTCCTCCTCCCCCCCCCCTCCCATCCCCTCCCCCTCCTCCCCCTACCCCCTCCCCTCCTCCCCCTCCCCTCCCCCTTCCCCTCTCCCATTTTTTAATATTTTTTTTTGTGCATTGAGACACAGAAGGGCCCCCTCCCCCCCCCCCCCCCCGAGCCCCCCAAAGGGCCCCCGGAACCCCAAAGGCTCCTGAGCCACCATTTTAATAATTTTTTAAGGCTTTATTATATCTTTTCAGAACAAATTATTATTTTAGGGAATTATTTCGGCGAAACAGTTAGAGACATTTTAAAAGATGATTTTTGAAGAGATTTTAGAAGAGGATTTGAGGGTGAAACTCTGTGGTCGTTATAATACACAAGTTCCATTGAACAGTGTCGTGAGGTCCTCTACCCAACCCCAAAGGTTCCGATCCCCACCACCCCAACCCCGAAGGAAGCGCCCGGTCCTCAAAGGTCCCCCCAAGTTCCCAAAGGACCACCCGGCCCTCAAGGGACCCACAGACCCTCAAAGGCTCTCCCCGAGCCCCGTCTTTCGTTGATGTGTGTTTGTCTGAAACTTATGATTGGGGATATGTCAAATTACTATTTCGGACTTTTCTGAGCTAGATTTCTTAGTCTTTCGTTGGTGTGTGTTGTCTGAAACCTATGATTTGGGATGGATGGATTGCAATTTTTGACTTTTCTGAGCTGGATTTTTGAGCCGTTCATAGAGTGTGTTGTCTGAAACTTATGATTTGAGATGTGTAGTTTGCAAGTTGAACTTTTCAGAGCTATGATTCCTTAGTCTCTCATAGGCGTTTGTGTCTGAAACTTCTAGTTTGGGATGAATAGTTTGCTATTTCAGGCTTTTTCTGAGCTAAGGTTTCCTAGTATTTCGTAGGTGAATGTTGTCTGAAAACTTATGATTTGGGATGTGTAAATTACTATTTCGGGCTTTTCTAAGCTAGATTTCTTAGTCTTTTCGTTGGTGTGTGTTGTCTGAAACCTATTGATTTGGGATGGTTAATTTGCTATTTTTGACTTTTCTGAGTTAGATTTCTTAGCCGTTCATAGGTGTGTGTTGTCTGAAACTTATGATTTGGGATGGTTAATTTGCTATTTTTGACTTTTCTGAGCTAGGTTTCTTAGCCGTTTCATAGGTGTGTGTTGTCTGAAACCTATGATTTGGGATATGTAAATTACTATTTCGGGCTTTTCTGAGTTGGATTTCTTAGTCTTTCATAGGTATGTGTTGTCTGAAACCTATGATTTGGGATGTGTGTGTTGCTATTTTTTGACTTTTCATAGCCAGATTTCTTAGTCTTTCGTAGGTGTGTGTTGTCTGAAACCTATAGTTTGGGATGACTAGTTTGCTATTTTTGACTTTTCTGAGCTGGATTTCATAGCCTTTCGTAGGGATGTGTTGACTGAAACCTATGATCTGGGATGAGTGGTTTGCTTTTGGACTTTTCAGAGCTGGATTTCTTAGCCGTTCATAGGTGAGTGTTGTCTGAAACCTATGATTTGGGATGGTTAATTTGCTATTTTTGACTTTTCTGAGCTAGGTTTCTTAGCCTTTCATAGGTGTTATGTTGTCAGAAAATTATGATTTGGGATGTGTAGTTTGCTATTTCAGGCTTTTCTGAGCTAAGGTTTCCTAGTATTTCCTAGGTGAATGTTGTCTGAAACCAATAGTTTGGGATGAGTAGTTTGCTATTTCAGGCTTTTATGAGCTAGGTTTCTTAGCCATTCGTAGGTGTGTGTTGACTGAAACTTATGATTTGGGATATGTAATTTGCTATTTCCGACTTTTCATAACCGATTTCTTAGTCTTTCGTAGGTGTGTGGTGTCTGAAACCTATGATTTGGATGTGTGGGTGCTATTTTTTTACTTTTCTGAGCTGGATTTCTTAGCCTTTCATAGGTGTTGTTTGACTGAAACCTATGATTTGGGATGGTTAATTTGCTATTTTTGACTTTTCTGAGCTAGATTTCTTAGCCTTTCATAGGTGTGTGCTTTCAGAAAATTATGATTGGGAGGTGTAGTTTGCTTTTTTGGACTTTTCAGAGCTAGGATTCTTAGTCACTCATAGGTGTTTGTTGTCTGAAACTTCGAGTTTGGGATGAGTAGTTGGCTATTTCAGACTTTTATGAGCTAAGGTTTTCTTAGTATTTCGTAGGTGAATGTTGTCTGAAACTTATGATTTGGGATATGTAAATTACTATTTCGGGCTTTTCTGAGTTGGATTTCTTAGTCTTTCATAGGTGTGGTGATGTCTGAAACCTATGATTTGGGATGTGTAGTTTGTTATTTTTGACCTTTCTGAGCTAGGTTTCTTAGCCTTTCATAGGTATGTGTTGTCAGAAAATTATGATTTGGGATGTGTAGTTTGCTATTTCAGGCTTTTCTGAGCTAAGGTTTTCTAGTATTCGTAGGTGAATGTTGTCTGAAACCAATAGTTTGGGATGAGTAGTTTGCTATTTTTGACTTTTCTGAGCTAGGTTTCTTAGTCTTTCGTTGGTGTGTGGTTGACTGAAACCTATGATTTGGGATGTGTAGTTTGCTATTTTTGACCTTTCTGAGCTAGGTTTCTTAGCCTTTCATAGGTATGTGTTGTCAGAAAATTATGATTTGGGATGTGTAGTTTCCTATTTCAGGCTTTTTCTGAGCTAAGGTTTTCTAGTATTTCGTAGGTGAATGTTGTCTGAAACCAATAGTTTGGGATGAGTATTGTTTGCTATTTTTGACTTTTCTGAGCTAGGTTTCTAGTCTTTCGTTGGTGTGTGTTGACTGAAACCTATGATTTGGGATATGTAGTTTGCTATTTTTGACTTTTCTGAGCTGGATTTATTAGCCTTTCATAGGTGTGTGTTGACTGAAACCTATGATTGGGATGAGTGTTTGCTATTTTTGTCTTTTCTGAGCTAGATTTCTTAGCCTTTCATAGGTATGTGTTGTCAGAAAATAAAGATTTGGGATGTGTAATTTGCTATTTGAACTTTTCAGAGCTATGATTCTTAGTCCGTCATAGGCGTTTGTTGTCTGAAACTTCTAGTTCGGGATGAGTAGTTTTTTCTATTTCAGGCTTTTCTGAGCTAAGGTTTCTTAGTCTCTCATAGGTGAATGTTGTCTGAAACCTATGATTTGGGATATGTAAATTACTATTTCGGGCTTTTCTAAGCTAGATTTCTTAGTCTTTCATTGGTGTGTGTTGTCTGAAACCTATGATTTGGGATGGGTGGATTGCTACTTTTGAATTTTCTGAGCTGGATTTCTTAGCCTTTCATAGGTGCTTGTTGTCTGAAACCTATAGTTTGGGATGACTAGTTTGCTATTTTTTTTGACTTTTCTGAGCTAGGTTTCTTAGCCGTTCATAGATGAGTGTTGTCTGAAACCTATGATTTGGGATATGTAAATTACTATTTCGGGCTTTTCTGAGTTGGATTTCTTAGTCTTTCGTTGGTGTGTGTTGTTTGAAACCTATGATTTGGGATGGGTGGATTGCTACTTTTGACTTTTCTGAGCTGGATTTCTTAGCCTTTCATAGGTGTTTGTTGTCTGAAACCTATAGTTTGGGATGACTAGTTTGCTATTTTTGACTTTTCTGAGCTAGCTTTCTTAGCCGTTCATAGGTGAGTGTTGTCTGAAACCTATGATTTGGGATATGTAAATTACTATTTCGGGCTTTTCTGAGTTGGATTTCTTAGTCTTTCATAGGTATGTGTTGTCTGAAACCTATGATTTGGGATGTGTGGGTTGCTATTTTTTGACTTTTCCGAGCTGGATTTCTTAGCCGTTCATAGGTGAGTGCTGTCTGAAACTTATGATTTGGGATGGTTAATTTGCTATTTCCGGCTTTTATTAGCTAGGTTTCTTAGCCTTTCATAGGTGTGTGTTGTCAGAAAATTATGATTTGGGATGTGTAGTTTGCTATTTGGACTTTTCAGAGCTAGGATTCTTAGTCCATCATAGGTGTTTGTTGTCTGAAACCAATAGTTTGGGATGAGTAGTTTGCTATTTCAGGCTTTTCTGAGCTAGATTTCTTAGCCGTTCATAGGTGTGTGTTGTCTGAAACTTATGATTTGGGATATGTAAATTACTATTTCGGGTTTTTCTGAGTTGGACACTTCTAAATTTTTCCGTAGAAGATAGGAAAAGTTATACTATGATTGTGATTATTTTCCATGAAAGATAAAAAGTTTCACTTTAATTCTAAATTTTCTTAAATTCAATCCGACCTTTCTCAAAGAGATGAAAAAAATTAAAGTTCTGTTCCAAATATTTTCCCGGAAGAAGAAAAGTTCAACTTCGATTCTGAATTTTCTCAATGAAAATGAAATAAGTTATTGATCAAATCTATTTTCCCAAAATAATATAAAAAATTTCCACTTCAGTTCAGATTTTTTTCTCAAAGAGATGAAGAAATTTAAAGTTCTGTTCCAAATTTTTCATAGAAGATAGGAAAATTTATACTTTGATCGTGAATATTCGAGTTCTATTCTGAATTTTACCAAAGAACACAATTCAATTCTAATTTCCCCAATAAAAAATTTAAAGTTCAATTCTAAATTTTTCGGTGGAAGATAGAAAAAGTAATACCATACTTGTGAATATTTTTCCCAGAAGATAAAAAGTTCTAGTTCAATTTAAAATTTTCTCAACGAAGTGAAGAAGAATTCAAGTTTTCTCTTCTGAATTTTACCAAAGAACACAATTCAATTCTAATTTCAACAGAGAAATAAAAAATCTTCCACTTCAGTTCCTTATTTCACAAAGACATAAAGAAATTTAAAGTTCAATTCTAAATTTTTCGGTGGAAGATAGAAAAAGTAATACCATACTTGTGAATATTTTCACGGAAGATAAAAAGTTCTAGTTCAATTTAAAATTTTCTCAACGAAGTGAAGGAAAGTTCAAGTTCTCTTCTGAATTTTCTCAATGAAAAAGAAATTAGTCATTGATCATTTCTATTTTTCCAAATAATATAAAAATTTTCCACTTTAGTTCAGATCTGGCTCGAACAGATGAAAAATTTAAAATACTGTTCAAATTTTTCACTGAAGATAAAAAAGTTCAAGTTCTCTTCGGAATTTCACCAAAGAACAAAATTCAATTCTAATTTCTCCAGAGAAAATAAAATCTTCCACTTCAGTTCTTTATTTCACAAAGACATAAAGAAATTTAAATTTAAAGTTCAATTCCAAATTTTTCGGTGGAAGATAGAAAAAGTAATACCATACTTGTGAATATTTTCACGGAAGATAAAAAGTTCTAGTTCAATTTAAAATTTTCTCAACGAAGTCAAGGAAAGTTCAAGTTCTCTTCTGAACTTTGACAAAGAACACACTTCAATTCTAATTTCTCCAGAGAAAATAAAAATCTTCCACTTCAGTTTTAAGTTCCCCAAAGAAATAAAGAAATTTAAAGTTCTATTCTAAATTTTTTAGATGGAAGATAGAAAAAGTAATACTATGACTACGATTGTTTTCCATGAAGATCAAAAGTTTCACTTTATTTATAATTTTTCTTAAATTCAGTTCTGATTTTTCTCAAAGAGATGAAAAATTTAAAGTTCTGTTCCAAATTTTTCATAGAAGATAGAAAAAGTTATACATTGATTGTGAATATTCAACATGAAGATAAGGAACTCCAATTTAATTCTGAGTTTTCTCGAAGAAGTGCAAATTGTTCAAGTTCTCTTCTGAATTTTCTTAAAGAAGAGAAAAAAGTTAACTCAATTCTGAATTTTACCAATGAAATGAAAAAACCTTCCACTTCAGTTCTTAATTTCTGAAAGACATAAAAAATTTAAAGTTCAGTTCTAAATTTTTCTGTAGAAGATGTAGGTTCTGTATGAAAAGTTATACTATGATTGTGATTATTTTCCAGTGAAGATAAAAAGTTTCACTTTAATTCTAATTTTCTTAAGTTCACTACCGATTTTTTTTTTTTTTTTGCAAAGAGATGAAAATTTAAAGTTCTGTTCCAAATTTTTCATAGAAGATAGAAAAAGTAATACATTGATTTGAATATTCGACATGAAGATAAGGAGCATCACTTTAATTCTGAGTTTTCTCGAAGAAGTGCAAAATGTTCAAGTTCTCTTCTGAATTTTCTTAAAGAAGTGAAAAAAGTTAGCTCAATTCTGAATTTTACCAATGAAAATGAAAAAAGCTTCCACTTCAGTTCTTAATTCCTCAAAGACATAAAAAATTCAAAGTTCTCTTCTAATTTTTCCAAGAAAATAAAAAGGCTCCACTTCAGTTCTGGTTTTTTTCTCAAAGAGATGAAAAATTTAAAGTTCTTTTCTAATTTTAAATTAAATTTTAGCTCCTTTTGTCATATGGATTTACCCATCAAATTTTTAAATTAGAAAATGAGTGACTCGTTCTATTATTAAAGACAATCGTTCAAACTCGTTCATCTAACCTTCAAAAAAAAAAAAACAATAGGTTAGGTTAGGAATAAATAAATACTAATAATAAATAGAAACATTTCTACATGTTTAAGTTAGGTTAGGTTAGGTTAACTTATCATGAGTGCTCATGATAAGTTTACCTAACCTTTCCCGGTGAGTATGGTTAGGTTAGGTTAGATTAGATTAAGTTAGGTTAGATTAGGTTAGGTTAGCCTACGTACCCTTCACTTAGGTTAGCTTAGGTTAGGTGAGAGACATGCAAAAAGTTAGGTGTATGATTAGGTTAGGTTAGGTTAGATTAAGTTAGGTTAGGTTAAGTTAGGCTAGGCTAGGTTAGCCTACGTACGCGCGCGCGTACGTAGGCTAACCTAGCCTAGCCTGTTGAAATTAGAATTGAATTGTGTTCTTTGGTAAAATTCAGAAGAGAACTTGAATTCTTCTTCACTTCGTTGAGAAAATTTTAAATTGAACTAGAACTTTTTATCTTCTGGGAAAATATTCACAAGTATGGTATTACTTTTTCTATCTTCCACCGAAAAATTTAGAACTGAACTTTAAATTTTTTGTTGGGGAAATTAGAATTGAATTGTGTTCTTTGGTAAAATTCAGAATAGAACTCGAATATTCACGATCAAAGTGTAACTTTTCCTATCTTCTATGAAAAATTTGGAACAGAACTTTAAATTTCTTCATCTCTTTGAGAAAAAAATCTGAACTGAAGTGGAAATTTTTATATTATTTTGGAAAATAGATTTGATCAATAACTTATTTCATTTTCATTGAGAAAATTCAGAATCGAAGATGAACTTTTCTTCTTCCGGGAAAATATTTGGAACAGAACTTTAATTTTTTTTTTTCATCTCTTTGAGAAAGGTCGGAATTGAATTTAAGAAAATTTAGAATTAAAGTGAAACTTTTTTATCTTCATGGAAAATAATCACAATCATAGTATAACTTTTCCTATCTTCTACGGAAAAATTTAGAAGTGTCCAACTCAGAAAAGCCCGAAATAGTAATTTACATATCCCAAATCATAAGTTTCAGACAACACACACCTATGAACGGCTAAGAAATCTAGCTCAGAAAAGCCTGAAATAGCAAACTACTCATCCCAAACTATTGGTTTCAGACAACAAACACCTATGATGGACTAAGAATCCTAGCTCTGAAAAGTCCAAATAGCAAACTACACATCCCAAATCATAATTTTCTGACAACACACACCTATGAAAGGCTAAGAAACCTAGCTAATAAAAGCCGGAAATAGCAAATTAACCATCCTAAATCATAAGTTTCAGACAGCACTCACCTATGAACGGCTAAGAAATCCAGCTCGGAAAGTCAAAAAATAGCAACCCACACATCCCAAATCGTAGGTTTCAGACAACACATACCTATGAAAGACTAAGAAATCCAACTCAGAAAAGCCCGAAATAGTAATTTACATATCCCAAATCATAGGTTTTCAGACAACACTCACCTATGAACGGCTAAGAAACCTAGCTCCGAAAAGTCAAAAATAGCAACTAGTCATCCCAAACTATAGGTTTCAGACACACAAGCACCTATGAAAGGCTAAGAAATCCAGCTCAGAAAATTCAAAAGTAGCAATCCACCCATCCCAAATCATAGGTTTCAGACAACACACACCAATGAAAGACTAAGAAATCTAGCTTAGAAAAGCCCGAAATAGTAATTTAGATATCCCAAATCATAGGTTTCAGACAACATTCACCTATGAGAGACTAAGAAACCTTATAGCTCAGAAAAGCCTGAAATAGCGAAACTACTCATCCAACCGAACTAGAAGTTTCAGACAACAAACGCCTATGACGGACTAAGAATCATAGCTCTGAAAAGTTCAAATAGCAAATTACACATCCCAAATCTTTATTTTCTGACAACACATACCTATGAAAGGCTAAGAAATCCAACTCAGAAAAGTCCGAAATAGTAATTTACATATCCCAAATCATAAGTTTCAGACAACATTCACCTACGAAATACTAAGAAACCTTAGCTCAGAAAAGTCTGAAATAGCCAACTACTCATCCCAAACTCGAAGTTTCAGACAGCAAACACCTATGAATGACTAAGAATCCTAGCTCTGAAAAGTCCAAAAAGCAAAATACACCTCCCAAATCATAATTTTCTGAAAGCACACACCTATGAAAGGCTAAGAAATCTAGCTCAGAAAAGTCAAAAATAGCAAATTAACCATCCCAAATCATAGGTTTCAGTCAACACACACCTATGAAAGGCTAAGAAATCCAGCTCAGAAAAGTCAAAAAATAGCAACCCAAACATCCCAAATCATAGGTTTCAGACACCACACACCTACGAAAGACTAAGAAATCCGGTTATGAAAAGTCGGAAATAGCAAATTACATATCCCAAATCATAAGTTTCAGTCAACACACACCTACGAATGGCTAAGAACCCTAGCTCATAAAAGCCTGAAATAGCAAACTACTCATCCCAAACTATTGGTTTTCAGACAACATTCACCTAGGAAATACTAGGAAACCTTAGCTCAGAAAAGCCTGAAATAGCAAACTACACATCCCAAATCATAATTTTCTGACAACATACACCTATGAAAGGCTAAGAAACCTAGCTCAGAAAAGTCAAAATAGCAAATTAACCATCCCAAATCATAGGTTTCAGACAACACTCACCTATGAACGGCTAAGAAATCCAGCTCTGAAAAGTCCAAAAAGCAAACCCACTCATCCCAAATCATAGGTTTCAGTCAACACATCCCTACGAAAGGCTATGAATCCAGCTCAGAAAAGTCAAAAATAGCAAACTAGTCATCCCAAACTATAGGTTTCAGACAACACACACCTACGAAAGACTAAGAAATCTGGCTATGAAAGTCAAAAATAGCAACCCACACATTCCAAATCATAGGTTTCAGACAACACATACCTATGAAAGACTAAGAAATCCAACTCAGAAAAGCCCGAATAGTAATTTACATATCCCAAATCATAAGTTTCAGACAACACACACCTATGAACGGCTAAGAAATCTAGCTCAGAAAAGCCTGAAATAGCAAACTACTCATCCCAAACTATTGGTTTCAGACAACAAACATCTATGATGGACTAAGAATCCTAGCTCTGAAAAGTCCAAATAGCAAACTACACATCCCAAATCATAATTTTCTGACAACACACACCTATGAAAGGCTAAGAAACCTAGCTAATAAAAGCCGGAAATAGCAAATTAACCATCCCAATCATAAGTTTCAGACAGCACTCACCTATGAACGGCTAAGAAATCCAGCTCGGAAAAGTCAAAAAAATAGCAACCCACACATCCCAAATCATAGGTTTCAGACAACACATACCTATGAAAGACTAAGAAATCCAACTCAGAAAAGCCCGAAATAGTAATTTACATATCCCAAATCATAGGTTTTTCAGACAACACTCACCTATGAACGGCTAAGAAAGCTAGCTCAGAAAAGTCAAAAATAGCAAACTAGTCATCCCAAACTATAGGTTTCAGACAACAAACACCTATGAAAGGCTAAGAAATCCAGCTCAGAAAAATCAAAAGTAGCAATCCACCCATCCCAAATCATAGGTTTCAGACAACAACACACCACCACGAAAGACTAAGAAATCCAACTCAGAAAAGCCCGAAATAGTAATTTACATATCCCAAATCATAGGTTTTCAGACAACACTCACCTATGAACGGCTAAGAAACCTAGCTCAGAAAGTCAAAAATAGCAAACTAGTCATCCCAAACTATAGGTTTCAGACAACAAGCACCTATGAAAGGCTAAGAAATCCAGCTCAGAAAATTCAAAAGTAGCAATCCACCCATCCCAAATCATAGGTTTCAGACAACACACACCAATGAAAGACTAAGAAATCTAGCTTAGAAAAGCCCGAAATAGTAATTTACATATCCCAAATCATAGGTTTCAGACAACATTCACCTATGAGAGACTAAGAAACCTTAGCTCAGAAAAGCCTGAAATAGCGAAACTACTCATCCCGAACTAGAAGTTTCAGACAACAAACTTCTATGACGGACTAAGAATCATAGCTCTGAAAAGTTCAAACAGCAAATTACACGTCCCAAATCTTTATTTTCTGACAACACATACCTATGAAAGGCTAAGAAATCCAACTCAGAAAAAGCCCGAAATAGTAATTTACATATCCCAAATCATAAGTTTCAGACAACATTCACCTACGAAATACTAAGAAACCTTAGCTCAGAAAAGTCTGAAATAGCCAACTACTCATCCCAAACTCGAAGTTTCAGACAGCAAACACCTATGAATGACTAAGAATCCTAGCTCTGAAAAGTCCAAAAAGCAAACTACACCTCCCAAATCATAATTTTCTGAAAGCACACACCTATGAAAGGCTAAGAAATCTAGCTCAGAAAAAGTCAAAAATAGCAAATTAACCATCCCAAATCATAGGTTTCAGTCAACACACACCTATGAAAGGCTAAGAAATCCAGCTCAGAAAGTAAAAAATAGCAACCCACACATCCCAAATCATAGGTTTCAGACACCACACACCTACGAAAGACTAAGAAATCCGGTTATGAAAAGTCGGAAATAGCAAATTACATATCCCAAATCATAAGTTTCAGTCAACACACACCTACGAATGGCTAAGAAACCTAGCTCATAAAAGCCTGAAATAGCAAACTACTCATCCCAAACTATTGGTTTCAGACAACATTCACCTAGGAAATACTAGGAAACCTTAGCTCAGAAAAGCCTGAAATAGCAAACTACACATCCCAAATCATAATTTTCTGACAACATACACCTATGAAAGGCTAAGAAACCTAGCTCAGAAAAGTCAAAAATAGCAAATTAACTATCCCAAATCATAGGTTTCAGACAACACTCACCTATGAACGGCTAAGAAATCCAGCTCTGAAAAGTCCAAAAAGCAAACCACTCATCCCAAATCATAGGTTTCAGTCAACACATCCCTACGAAAGGCTATGAAATCCAGCTCAGAAAAGTCAAAAATAGCAAACTAGTCATCCCAAACTATAGGTTTCAGACAACACACACCTACGAAAGACTAAGAAATCTGGCTATGAAAAGTCAAAAAATAGCAACCCACACATTCCAAATCATAGGTTTCAGACAACACATACCTATGAAAGACTAAGAAATCCAACTCAGAAAAGCCCGAAATAGTAATTTACATATCCCAAATCATAGGTTTCAGACAACACACACCTATGAACGGCTAAGAAACCTAGCTCAGAAAAGTCAAAAATAGCAAATTAACCATCCCAAATCATAAGTTTCAGACAACACACACCTATGAACGGCTAAGAAATCTAGCTCAGAAAAGTCAAAAATAGCAAATTAACCATCCCAAATCATAGGTTTCAGACAACACACACCAACGAAAGACTAAGAAATCTAGCTTAGAAAAGCCCGAAATAGTAATTTACATATCCCAAATCATAAGTTTCAGACAACATTCACCTACGAAATACTAGGAAACCTTAGCTCAGAAAAGCCTGAAATAGCAAACTATTCATCCCAAACTAGAAGTTTCAGACGACAAACGCCTATGAGAGACTAAGAATCATAGCTCTGAAAAGTTCAACTTGCAAACTACACATCTCAAATCATAAGTTTCAGACAACACACTCCTATGAACGGCTCAGAAATCCAGCTCAGAAAAGTCCAAAATTGCAATCCATCCATCCCAAATCATAGGTTTCAGACAACACACACCAACGAAAGACTAGAAATCTAGCTCAGAAAAGTCCGAAATAGTAATTTACATATCCCAAATCATAAGTTTCAGACAACACACATCAACGAAAGACGGGGCTCGGGGAGAGCCTTTGAGGGTCTGTGGGTCCCTTGAGGGCCAGGTGGTCCTTTGGGAGCTTGGGGGGACCTTTGAGGACCGGGCGCTTCCTTCGGGGTTTGGGTGGTGAGGATCGGAACCCTTTGGGGTTGGGGTAGAGGAACTCACGACACTGTTCAATGGAACTTGTGTATTATAACGACCACAGAGTTTCACACCTCAAATCCTCTTCTAAAATCTCTTCAAAATCATCTTTTAAAATGTCTCTAACTGTTTTGCCGAAATAATTCCCTAAAATAATAATTTGTTCTGAAAAGATATAATAAAGCCTTAAAAAGTATTAAAATGGTGGCTCAGGAGCCTTTGGGGCGCCGGGGGCCCTTTGGGGGGGGGGGGGGCTCGGGGGCGGGGGCCCTTCTGTGTCTCAATGCACAAAAAAAATATTAAAAAATGGGGAGGGGGGGGGGGAGGGGGGGGGGAGGGGGAGGGGAGGGGACGGTGAGGAGGGGAGGAGGAGAGGGAGGAAGAGGGAGGGGGGGCCCTTTGGGGGTCAAGGGGGGAGGGCCCTTTGGGGCCCGGGGGGTCCTTTGGGGGTCTGGGGGACCCTTGAGGGCCGGGTGGTCCTTTGGGAGACCGGGGGACCTTTGAGGACCGGGGGCTTCCTTCGGGGTTGGGGTAGGGGGATCGGAACCCTTCGGGGTTGGGGTAGAGGACCTCACAACACTGTTCAAATGGAACTTGTGTAGTATAACGACCACAGAGTTTCACCCTCAAATCCTCTTCTAAAATCACTTTTTAAATCATCTTTTAAAATGTCTCTAACTGTTTCGCCGAAATAATTCCATAACCTGTCTAAAACAGTTTCGCCCGAATAATCCCTAAACGTAATTTCAGCGTGTTCCTTTTGTTTTTGGCATCTCTGCGCTGACGCATTTCAAATTACTAAGAAACCTGATTCCCGCGCTAAAACAATTCATCGCTAAGATGTTTCTTGGAGAATTGTTTCCATGGCGTTTGGTTATTAATATCTTTTGGAGTTCGACCAAAAGAGTTGTTTCCGAGGCAAAGACATTAATAACTTGGATCTATTCCTGGAGAAATGTTGACAGTACCTGTCAGACATTATTAAACTTTGCCTGGAAACAATTTGATTAATGACTGAAAGCACAGGTGTTCCAAATTCCCAATCGATTACGCAATCAATTTCTCAGAAATCCATTTCCCCTAGGGACTCTATGCCCATATATGGTGCCCCCGTGGGAGTATAAGATAGCTCTCTACTGATAGACCCCACCAAGTTGACTGGAATGTGCGGAAGGTGTGGAAATCAAATTGAAACACTTGAACATTTAATTCTTCAGTGCACAATTGTAAAAACAGAATTAGAAGAATTGAAACAACTGTTAGGTAGTGAAATACAAGAAAATGAGGAACTGGTCACCGCAGAAAAGGTTGTAGAATTAAAATTATGCACGGAAACCAATCAAACGAAAAAAAAACACGAAGATTTGGCATACATTTTCACACATTTCAGCTACTATGTCTGGAAAGCGAAAATGAAAGATACGAACCCAACAGAGGTAATGAAAAAGGTAAGAGTTCCCTGGAATAGGCTTGTAAATATAAGGAAAAGCAAACAGAAAGGAGAAAAGTGAAGGTAAAGGTAAACGTGAGGTTTTTTTTTTTTTAGAAGAGAGTAAAAAATGAAAAAGTTTTGTTAAAATTTATAATTAGAATTTGAAATGTTGTTATTTAAAAAAAGAATAAAAAAAATGATAAAGAAAGAAGTATTAAAAATAGGATAAAGATAAAGTTTTAAAGAGAATGGAGAAGTATTGAAAGTAGGATAATGATAATGTTTTAATCAGGATTGAGCAGCCAAAGGGAAATGAAAGATGAGTAATAAGGGTAAAGTAAATGAAGTAGGAAGATAATGAAAGATTCTACCTATTGGTATTTATTTGTAAGGTGGAGTATTTCATTTCTTTCTTACTTTTTTTTTTATTATTCTTTATTTTTTTTTTTTTTGTTGTTTTTTTTTCTTATTTGGCGGACGGGGGTAAAATTTATTTATATATCGGGGGAAATAGAGGTTGATGAAAAAGGATATGAAAAATGTAATATAAGGTCACGATAGAAGGGGTGCCCTAAAGGGGGAGGGCAGCATGAGATATCGGATGAACCTAAAAGGTATAAGAAAATTGAAATGTAGTATACCTCAATTGTATACCCTGGTATATTTTGGAATGCTCAACTTTTATAAATATTAATAAATTGAGTTTTTGAAGATTTTTTTTTATTATTATTATTAAGAAAGAGTAGGTGACATTAGATAAATTATGAGCTATTTTTAAAGAAAAGTTGAAGGTCACCGAGAGGAGAGGAGGTGGGACTAAAAGAACTTAAAAAAAAAAAGAACGAAAAGAAGAACAGTGTAATATTTTATTTTGCTAAAAATGAGTTAATGAACTGGAAAATAAATGGAATTTTGGGAGTTTTTGTTTTATTGACATTACGAGAAAGAGAGAGTAGGCTACGGACTCTGTTAATGGAACACAATGGCAGTTGTGGAAGCCACAACAACTTTAAACTTGCTGTGATAATTGAAAACATTTAGTGTACAAATTCTTCCAACGATGAACAAGCGTGGAGAATAAGAATTATACACATACAGTTTATAACTTTTTTTTTATACGTAAGCCTGAACGGTCCTTAAGCAAGTAAAGGACAAAAAGTGTGTTGTAATATCATTTCTTAGGCCCAACAAGACATCTGCTTATTTATTTTTAATTAGCCTACAGGAATAACAGACCTTTTTAGGGTCATTGTTTTTATAGCGATCATGGATTTTGATTGTCCCTTTTCTTTTTGGAGTTGTGTAATCTTATTATCAATATCAATCAATGGAATATCAGGTCAACAAAATAAAGATACAAAAAACGGTTGTTGCACCGCATGATCATCACATAATGCATCCCGTTGCATCACCTAATGGATGTGGCATTGGTGTCCGGTTATCAGAGAGTTGAAGAAATTCGAAAGAAAGATTACAAAAATATATTTTTGATGATTCTACTATTTTGGAATGTATATATTAAACTTGCAAGAAGCTTCGCCCAGCGGAGCCGAAAATTTAGTTAAAACGCCCAAATATGCAGAAACTTTTTCCTGCGATAGTTTACAGTAAAACCACTTTGGGAATGACAAGGGAGCCGAACCCTTTTTCGCTGTCTAGAAATTTGTAAAATATGGCAAAAGTTGTATAGTTTTTTGAAAATAAAGCATTAAAAGAATTTTCTTATACGATTATCCCAGCATTTAAAGAAATATCTTGACTTCCCATCTTCCTATAGTGACCATGTAACTTGCTTTTTTGAATAATTTGAGGTTTTCAGGCCCCTCCCATTCCCATTCCAATGTGTTTCCACGGCGAACATCGTTTCTATAAACATGTGAATCCTACGGAAATAAAAATGTCAAATTAATTAAGTCATGTTTCGATTTTCTTGGAAAGTTACCCTCAGGCCGCTTCAAGGATATTTATTTAAACTTTATTTTTTTACATTTGTTATTCAGCAAAAAGAGATCGTAATGTTAAAATAATAACAACCCTGGAAACGAACTACTATGCAAAGTTAAACTTCAGACTCATACAGATACCTTAATAGGAAATAAAATACCCTGTCCCCAAAAATGACATTTCAATTGGAGGCTAAGGGCCAGTATTTTTCAATTTCTGTACTTTTATAGAAATTTCTTGAATAGCACTGTTTTTTTTTTCCTTCTGGATATGAGTTAGAGACATCATTTCAGGGACCTAGGGAAATAAACCTCCAGACCCGAAAATCTCTTTCGAGGGATTCAAAATCGAAATTTGTTCGCTTTCGTCTTCCCTCCTTCAAAGGAAAATGTTTCGTTCAAGGAAAGAAAACAACCCACTCAAGGAAAAACATCTGCTCAAGGGAAAAAAACAATACTTCTTTGCAAGGCCGTATCCAGGGGGGGTTACTCGGTTTGAACCCCCCCCCCCCCCGAAATTTTTGACCGACTCGAAAATTAGTAAAACCTAGGTAAAAATCAGTAAAATTAGTCGAAAATTGAGTCAAAAATTAGTAAACCCCCCCCCCCCAAAAAAAAAAAAAAAAAAAACAAAATTAGTAAAACCCCCCCCCCTGAACAAAAATCCTGGATACGGGCCTGCTTTTTTGGTGTGCAGCTCCTCTTTGACCAGCCTATCTCTTGAATAAATTTCCCGCGCGTGTACTTAACCTAGACCAGCGGCGTATCCAGAATTTTTTTTTTTGGGGGGGGGGGGGTTACAAAAGTATTTTTTGTGGGGGGGTACAAAAAGCTTCGAAAAAAAGCATACAAAATTTGGGTGCTGGTGCATTATATGGGCCTTCTAAAAAGTTAAGTTTGGTTAATGCTAATGAAATAAAATAAAATAGGATGAATATATAATAGTTTATAAACAAATGTGGGGCTATATATTTGCACATTGGGGGTGGGGGGGGGGTGGGGGGTAAACCATAGTATATATTACTATAAACAATACTTCTAAAAAGTCAAGTTTGGTTAAAGCTAATGAAATAAAGTAAAATAGGTTGAATAATTATAATAGTTTATAAGCAAATTTGGGCTATATATTTGCACATTAAGGTGGGGGGGGAGGGGTAAAGAATTGCATATATTAAAAACCTAATCTAACCTAGTCACAACCCCCCTAAACCCCAAAAACAACAGTTAAATATCGTATACGCAATGAAAACCACGCTATAGATTGCATTACTCTGAAGCCGTCTATTGAATTAACCCGTCAAACCGGGTTTTTTCGTTACTGGTTTCCTTGTAACTGTACATATAAATCCCGAGTACCTATTTTTTTTCTTTATTACCTCCCCCCCCCCAAAAAAAAAATGCCTGCTCTGGGCTCATCTCTCCCAAAATCTCAAGATTCTTCAGATATCCCCCCTAACTTCCATATCTGTCCCGTCCTTTTTCACCCCCTCCCTCGGAATGAATTCCAAAATCTAAAAAAAGAAATATTATTATGTTTTGATTTTAAAAGCACCCTTGGAGACTAACATGCATAAACATTCCGCTATTTATCCGCTTAATCCGCTCAATTAATTATTCTCAGTGTCGGTTTGAATACAACTTCCTCAACATAGTTGAAATTCAGTTCCATAAATAGTAAATTCAGTACCGTTTGAAAACCTGTTTACTATTGCAACCCCTTCGTCTGTGGTTGAATAATATTGAAAGGAAATTGCGCATGGACGATGTAAACAATACCATTCTTATTGCGAAGATTGCGGCCTTGGTTGGATATAGAATTCCAAAACAAACTATTCTCATAAATTAGTTCCCACGGTGAAATAAGTGGATTTCTAAATGATTTTCTAAGCGCCTGTGGTTGATAATCGGATGTCAGATGCATGTGTTATCTTCAACTGATTTCTAATAACAAGAAACCAAATGGTGTTCACATTGATGAACATGTTGTAAGGAGCAATGTTTTTTCCATAGTAATTTAAATATATAAAATGAGAGGTGGTGATGAAAAGGTTCAAATTTTTGAAGATTCAAAATAATTGGCGTTATAATGATTGGAAACTATCCACGCAAAGTTATTTGCATAAAAAGGTTTGGTCCGACAAGAGGTGGAAACAATAGGGGTATCTTATCTAAGTAAAAAAAATTGCTACCAAATGTTAATAGCACCAACGAACTTCATACTTGAAATTCAGTGTGTTTTTTCAGCATTTTGTTTCTGACGTGGGGTCGTTCTGAAATTGAATTGATGTCGCAGGACATTATAAAACTGGAAATTTGATCAAAACTCTATGTATACGACCAAATCGACGAAATCCTGTAATCAAACCATGTTTATCCACTGGAAGACACATATTTGATCAAACCCGATGTTTATCATATATTTTGGCACTTTATTACTATATATAATATATATATATTATATGTATATCATAATATATATATAGATACATATATATATATATATATATATTTATATATACGCGTTATCCCGATATATATATATATATATATTATTATTTATATTTTTTTGGGGGGGGGGGGGTAGATTAAACATAGGTTATTATTATGATTTAACTCCTACCCCTGGAATTGATTGGTGAAGTCTATGAGGTGACTGGATATATCCTTTTTTTTTAAAAACCAACAGAGAGAAAAATCTCAGTGAAAAAAAAACAAACAAACAACAAACGAGACTAAGGTCAGTGGAGAGAAAAGAAAAATTTAAAACAACGCGGATATTTCGCCTGTATCCAAACAAGGCGTCTTCAGCACGAAAGAAAAACAATAGGAACAAGATTAAAAAAAAAAACAAGCTAAAACTAAAAAACTAATAAAACCACCACCAAAAAATATATATATATATATATATATATATATATATATATATATATATATATATATATATCTATATATATATATATATATATATATATCTATATATATATATATATATATATATATATATATATATATATATATATATATATATATATATATATATATATATATATATATATATATATATATATATATATATATATATATATATATATATATATATATACAGTTGGCGCAAACTGATCCACGTAGGGAAAAGATGCTGTTATATAGTTACTTCAGTGAGAACACCAGTTATTCTGGTTACTCTGTTACTCTCTTACTTCAGTTACTGTGTTACTCTGTTACTTCAGTTACTCTGGTGTTCTCACTGAAGTAACTCTATAATAGCATCTTTTCCCTACGTGGATCAGTTTGCGCCAATTGTATATATCTATTTTTTTGTGGTGGTTTTATTAGTTTTTTTTAGTTTTAGCTTGTTTTTTTTTTATCTTGTTCCTCTTGTTTTTCTTTCGTGTTGAAGACGCCTTGTTTGGATACAGGCGAAACATCCGCGTTGTTTTGAATTTTTTCTTTTCTCTCCACTGGCCGCAGTCTCGTTTGTTGTTTACTTTTTTCACTGAGATTTTTCTCTTTGTTGGTTTTTTGTCATGGCTGACCAGTTCGGCTTAAGATCCTTCATCATTTTTTTTTATCTGAAAGACATTATGTACAGGTACTTTTCCCTGTAATATATCATTTTTCTAAATATTAAAACAATTATTAATAATAAGCCTGGAATAATCTCAGTCAGTGTATTCGATGCTTCGTTTTCCCTTTGTATTTAAAATTTCACTGTGGAAAAGTGTAAACACAAACTGCACTAAGGTAAGAAGTTAAAACCTTAAAAGTTTATTGTCTCGATGCTACTATTTTGCCCGGAATAAGAGCAGTAGCGTCAATTCACAGAAATGTAGGTAGGTAATCTAGGAGGGGTAATTCTTTCTTTGTAGAGTGGGGTCAACCCCACTCTACCAATGTAGAGTGGTACTCCCAAAAAGGTATTTTTCAAATCAAGGAGGGCGGAATATCTAGGGGGAGCAAACGCCTCTGCCTCGCACCCTATTTGACGCTCCTGAACAAGATGGCTAATGTATAGAACCAAAATTGCCAATGTAATCCCAAAACAGACTATTCTCATAACAATGTTCCTTCGAAGAAACAATTGCTTTTCTTAACGACTTCGATCAGGAATGGTCGTATATAATCAAGGGGTTGATCCCAGGAGAAGGGGGCAGCATTTCTTTTTGACTTGGGTATCACCCCCTAATGTGCACCCCCTAATCTGTCTTCTGGCAAAAATAGCAAAACTCCATATTTTTGCAGATAGGAGCTTGAAACTTCTGCAATAAGATTCTCTGGCACACTGAATCTGATTAATTTAAAAAAACAAAGTTTTTCCGAGGGAAGTAAAGAGCGAAGTTGAAACTTAAAACGGACAAAAATTACTACTTCACACCCTATTTAATGTTTATTAATATAACTAGTACAAATAAACGCAATAATTATGTTTCCCTATACTTTTATGATTATACAAAACTAGCACTTTTACTGAAAACACAAAAGTCAAGTATAAAAAACAGGATTATTGATTTAAGAGTCAAAAGTGAGCGTGTAGCCTGACAACACTAAACGAATCTATGAAGCTTTTCATAGTCTTACACCATTTGTGACATTAGTAATTATCAGTATCAATTAAAACTATCTTAAAAACATGAGCGTAAAACTAAATACTTTTTAAAAAACCGCGAAGTAATTGAACAGCATACAGAAATATTGGATTGAAATATCAAGCAGCATTTTTTTCTCACCAGCTATAATACCAATAGTGGGTAATATACAGTAAATTGTAAGAAATATGCTCTAGTATCACTTGAAATGAAGATCAAATAAGACATAATATGAACTCTGGAAATCCGATGATTTCTCTCTATACAAGAGTGAATTTCAAGCTATGATGCAAATTCTAAAGCTAGTCTATAGTCCTGATGCTATCAAAATGACCTTACTTCGAAACTGTGTACAAACTAATCATGACATGTCCTATTAAGAACCAAAACGAGAGCAAGTCATTGAACTGAGCCATTGTGCAGAAGTGATATCAAATTAAACGTAAAAAAAATAAAGACAATCCTAAAATGGATTGTTGCTTTATCTTAAAAGGGATTGATCCTAAAAGGAATTGATAATATTTTGATTCTATAAAAAGTGTCCTTAATTGTTTTGCTTTTACTGTACCAAAACTCCTATATTATTTTGTGTTTTCAGTAAAGCGCTAGTTTTGTATAATCATAGAAGCATAGTGAAACATAGTTAGTGTGTTTAATTGTACTAGTTATATTAATATATATTAAATAGGATGTGAAGTAATAATTTTTGTCCGTTTTAAGTTTCAACTTCGCTCTTTACTTCCCTCGGAAATACTTTGTTTTTTTAAATTACTCTTCGTTCGTTTTTGATTAAAATTTAATGCAGAAACAACGCTGCCATTATCTTTTTATTTATACGGAATAATGTATGTTCGTTTTAAGTTTTAATGCCACTCCTTAGTTTCAGTTGAAAATTTATTTTTAATATAATTTCTAATTATTACCGATCTAGGCGAGATAAGACAGCTCTAAAAAATACTGCAAACAACCTTGACAGCTAAGAAAAACTTACAGTTTATAACATAAGGTTCATTATCCATACATCACAAAACAATACATGTTTTTCAGGAATGTTTGTTTTTTCGATGAGCAAAAAGCTGTTTTTACTCGGCCGACTTCACCTGAAAAAGCCATAATGAAGACAGGGCTTTATAAATCACCTACTGACGAGCAGAATCTAGAAGGCTACTGTAACAAAAGAAAGCTGTTTAAGGGCTCATTTAAAAGCTTATATTTATTTATACTTATATCTTTTTATAAATTTGAATTGATAGCACATTCCCACAAAATGCACTTTCGGTTGTTTCCCCAACTTTTATAAATGAAACAAGTGCCTTTTCCAATGAAATGACCAAAAAAGGGTGATTTAAAAAACCCAGGCAAGAGCAAAAACTAAGGGGGCAAGGACGTCCATTCCCCTCAATTACCGCCGTCAGAACTAGTACACAGGCTTCATCAAACAGTGAAGTTTGAAGGTTCAATTCAAAACTGTTGATCAGTCAAGCTTAATTTTCGGTAGATGTTAAGTTGAAAAGTTTTTAGTTTTAGTTAATTCGTTTTCACAATAATATTTTACTTTTAATATGACTAGTTGATTTATGAAACTTACTAAGAGGGTCTGGAGGGGGAGTTTATGTGATGGGATATTATAAACCTCCAGTTAAGGGCTTCGGACCATAATTATTGCAATGGTACTGTTTTATGCTTCCAAATTCTTCCAATTAAGAAGTGGTAACAAAAGGGCCGTTTTTAGTGCTATATGGCACTTTTGGATGGTAAAATCGATAAATAACACGTAGATATGAGTAATAGGTTTAAAATCTGCCTTCCCGGGATATGCCTTAAAAATGAGTGTATCACGCTTACAAAAATAATGGATAATCTGAAAAGTAATCATAAGAAGGGACAAATCATGATTGTAAAGAAAAAATCCAAGCTGGAATCGAACGCATGATAATCTAATTTGAAGTCTAGCACTGTACTGACAGAACCACGCCTCTAATAATGCATTTTGATATATTGGTGTTTGTAGGAGTTTAATTGTGTAGCTTATTAAGGGGGACTGGAGGAGAAAGTTGCAGGAGGTGTTCTTGCAAACCTCCAGCTAAGTATCTTGGCCCATAATTGTTACAATGATACCGTTTTATGCTTCCAAGATTTTCCACCTAAGAAGTGATCAAAAATGTTCTGGTAGCCCGCTAGGCCCACCCCCGAGAAACGGCATAAAAGTGCCTTTTTTCGTGCCATATGGCACTTGCAAACGGCAAAATTATCTAAAACACGTACATATGAGAAATAGCTTTTGAATGAGCTCTTAACCATCTCTCTATGATGTTCTAGTAATCCGCTAGGCCTGGAATAAAGAAGAAAAAACAACCGTTTTAACATTTTTAACTTTTAGCTACTATTTGCTGTGGTTCGCTTTTTACTATGTTTCAGCTAATGCTTCAACCATGACAAAGAGTTAATTGCAAATTTTCCTCTGAAACTAGTTAATATTAAAATCTGTGAAATCTAGTAGACGGTAAAATTTTTAAAAAACTAGAAAATATAAGCAATATCTTATAATTGAGTCATTAAACATCTATCTACGACGGTGTGGTAGCCTGCTAATGTTTCAGTAGCCTACTGATGAGCAGACGATTTATGAAACTTATTAGGGGGCTGGGAGGGAGTTTATGGGAGAGGTTCTTGTGAACCTCCAGTTAAGGGTTTTGGAACATAATTATTACAATGATACCTGTTTTGTGCTTCAGAGCTTTACAACTTGTGGTGCCACAGAAGTGGCACCATAAGTTTTGTTTTAGTGCTATATCACACTTACGAATGTAAAATTGAAAAAAACAACACGTATATAAGAGCAATAGCTTTCAAATGAGTTATTAAACATCACTTTTATAAGTTCTGCTAGCCCAATAGCCCCACACTGTAAAATAAAATCATTTGAGATTCAACAAAATTGTTTGTAATGTTTATCAATAACAAAATTGGAATTTCGACAGCTGAAATTGAATATTTGAGACCATTTTGGAATTCTAAGGTCATTATGGAATTTCCAATTTGTCGAGAAACAAAAATGTTGAATTCCCATACCCGAATTGAATTTTCAATTTGTTGACAAGCAAACATGTTGGATTTTAAGATCCTTATTAGATTTCCATCTTGTTTGCTGGATTTCCCGTTCTCTTATTGGATTTCCATCACTAGCGTTGTTCAATTTCCTAGGTCTACAGTCTAATATCTGGTTCTAAGGATTCAGTTTCCCTTTCTTCTTTCTGAAGCATCAATAAATATCAAAAAAATAATCTCGTTTGTTTTACAAGAATAGAAAATTAAAACAAAAAATTTCTCCCAGATAATATGACGCCTCTTAACGGCTGCATTTTTTCATGGTGGAAATCAGTAAATCAATGGCGTAGTAGCAGGCCGACAGAAGACACTTGAGTAAAAAATATCTTCCAATCAGGAAAACAGTGACACATGGACCTGAAATGAAGATGAAATCAAATCGAGGCACAAATAAAAGAAAGACTTTCCCCCTTTTTTTCTACCTCCAGAGCTGAACGGTTGCAATAATAATGCCGATAAATAAAAGTTCAAATAGGTACAAAATCCTTTTAATAGACAGTGATGATGATAACAGTGATGGAAATTCACAAAAATACCAGATATTTCGGTCACTGTATATGTGACCGAAATATCTGGTATTTTTGTGAATTTCTATCACTGTTATCATCATCACTGTCTATTAAAAGGATTTTATCCCTATTTGAACTTTTATTTATCGTCATGGAAAGGCAGTGCAGTCTTCGAAATTGTCTACAATAATAATGCAACGAATCCTATCTTTTCTGAATACCTTTGACTTACTCATCAGATCTCATCAAATCTCTTGTTCGCCGCCTTATCAAATCTGTGTGTTATAAAATTGAAACCTTGCAAAATAGATCTTCTGCTTAGATGAAGTACAACAAAATTGTTTTCAGCTTCACAAATTTGCTCAATCCCAATTTATAAGGTTTTTAAAGATATGCAAATACATTTCCTAAATTTTGAAGAAAAAAAACATTGATATGGCTGAAAATTCAACTCAAATAACAGGAATTGCTTTTTCGGAACTAAACCTTGAGAAAAAAGAAACTGATAACTGAAAATTAAGGTAAATGTTATTTTGTCAAAATTTCAATAAGTATAGACCTGTCAAGTAAGCAAATTTAAGGACCATCTAGAGGGAGAAGGAGTGGAGGTAAGTACTTCAAAATACCTTCTCGGGACATACTTTGGTACTTATGTACTATCTAGAACACACACGCGCTATATTATATAGGGAAAATGCGGGTTTCTTTCGAAACGGGTTTCTTTCAATAGAGAAATGGATTGTAAAGCGTGGTTTCTTATTGCGTTTACAATATTTAAACTATTGTTTTTTGGGTTTTTTAGGGGAAAAATGTACCTAGGTTTGGTTAGGTATTTAATATATGCTATGCTTTACCCCCAATCCCCCCTTATGTGCAAATATGTAGCCGAAATTTGTTTATAAACTATTATATTTTTATCCTATTTTGTTTTACTTTATTAGCATCAACCAAACTTCACTTTTCGCGTGTGTTCCAGAAAGTACATAAGTACCCATACTTTAGCCTGTAGACCCATCCCTGAAAGGTTCATTTTCCTAACCTAGCCCCTTTCAAGATAGCCAAAAATAGCTAAAGTAGAATTGGTACTGATCTGTTAGCTTTAAGCCCCGCAAGATATATGATAACAGAAAACTAGTCAAACAGGTTCTTTCAACAGAGAATTGGATTGCAAACAGTGGTGTTTTAAACTGCGTTTAAAACATTTAAACTTCAGTTTTTCGGGGTTTAGGGAAAAAACGGTACCTAAGTTAGGTTACGTATTCAATATATGCTATGCTTTACCCCCCCCCCCACCCCACCCCCTAATCTACAAATATATAACCAAATTTTGTTTCTAAACTATTAGATTTTGATCCTATTTTGTTTTATTTCATTAGCATTAACCAAACTTCACTTCTTGCATGGTTTACAGCTAATAAAACAGTACCGTAGAATTTTACCAAACTTTTTTATTTATAAAAATAGACTATCTTAAACATTTTGGGAACATAAGACACAAGTTATCAATACTAATAAACTAAACTGAATACTTACCATCACAATCAGACTGTCTTCTCTCTCTGATATCTCTGAATCAGAATGTCTTCTCTATTTGAACTGAATACCCCCTAGGCAAAATCGTCGCTTCGTCATTTAAAGGTCTTAACACTAAATCTATTTCTGTATTATACGTTTGTAGGTAGTTGAAGGAGATGATTTTTTTTTGTCAAATTGATCTCAAATCATAACATTCGAAAACAAAATAAGAGACAAATTAGGTCTTGGGAGGGGGTTTAGTTCCCTCCAATCTTTACGGTCTCTTAAAAAGGACACTAGAACAAAAAACAGCAAATAGAAACGCATCCGTGATCAGTCTTCTGGCAAAAACATACAATTCCACTTTTGTGCAGATAGGAGATCATAACCCCCACAACAACATTTTCTGATACGCTGAATCTGAAGGTCTGATTTACATTAAGATTTATTGACTTTTTTTTTGGGGGGGGAGGGGGGTTCTCCCTTTTTCGAAAATCAGGCTCCCTGTTTTCAAAATCTCTTAATCCATCAAAATCCTTTTTTCTTCTGAGGCTTGGAGCCTTTGGCCTTTCAACGCAATGAAATTTATATATTTGCAACCTGCATAAAAACACAATTCTTATCAATTATTATCCAAATTCCATTTTTGAGTTTCGATTACAATTTAGCTGAGTCGCTCATTAATCACTGTTTAACACTATCAACTGTTTGATAATACTTATTGGGCTAACGTCCTATTTTTTTTAATAGTCCTGTAGCAAACCGAAGTTTTTGAAGCACGATTCATGCTATTAAAGTGTAGTATTTCTGAGTCCAGTTGAAATGTGCACTATTTTAGAAAATTCTCTTTTTCGGGGAAGCTTTTGGTTCCTTTACGTGTACGAAAAGGGCTGAAATATCCTTACAGGCGTCTTCTTTTCTTCGATAGTATGTTTGCTTACTTGGTTATTCAGCTTAAGCAGCAAATTTATGGCAAATCCAGGGAAGAATTTTTTTTTTGAAACGCTTTATGTGTCTCATTACAAAAATGACGTTTCATCATCGCAAAAACATAAGTTGTTCCCACAAAAGGATTATCGTTATTAGTTAGAAAAAATTGAATTCAGAAAGCAATATATTTTACCGTTAGTGCTGTTAAGATTAGGGTAGTATCTTAAGAAATTTTCTACCTACGGAAACTCGCAAAAAATGTATTTAAAAAAAGCGATTGTAAAAGTTAAAAGAAAATTTTTGTACATAAATTTCTGCATGTTCATTTTGCAGACAAGAAAAGCTCAACTTATTTCAAAGTAAAAATATATTTCCTTATTTTATAATTATCTTTTTATACTCAAAATTCAATTAGCATTCCCCCCTTTTTCTGCTATAATTCAAATATTTGAATTGAACTTATACTGAACATATTACATTCAATGGTCTTATAGTCAAATTTAAAATGATATTCAAGAAACTTCAAACTACCTTTGAAATTCAAACCCGTGTTGTTTGATATAACCTATTTACGGTGAAACCCTTTGAGAAATAGCACAAAAAGTGCCATTTTAGTGCCACATGGCACTTGCAGATGGCAGAATTTATAAAAAGCACGTAGATATGAGGAATAGCTTTTGAATGTGCCATTAAGAATCTCTCTATGATGTTGTGGTAGCCCACTAGACCTGTTGAAAAAAAAAGGAAAAAAAAAAACAGTAAGAAAACGGGAGACAGATCAGTGCTACCGATGCAAAAAAGTGATTTTCCTTGTTGTTCAGGGAGGGGGACTGTAACTTCCTGCACAAGGTTTTGACCATTATTATTCCAATAGTACACTTTCCATTTTTATCTGACGCTATTTTCGTGGGGTTTGAGGTTTTTTTTTTTTTCGAAATCACCATAAATTCCTTTTCGCAGTTAACTTTTACTTTTAAGACGAACCAAAATAATAGTTAACGTTCCTGAGTAAGTGTCAGATGGGAATTTTTTTTTACTAGGCAGTTTTTTCCTAAACATGTTTTTTGACTTTTGGTTCTAACCGTCTTAAAGAGTTCATAGTGAATTCTTCCAACGGACTAATGGGACTTATTAAGAGAACTGGGAGGGGGAGTATACGGTGAGGGTCCCTTGTAAATATCTAATTAAGGGTTTTGGAGCATAATTACTACTACAACAGTACCGTTTTATACTTCTAAGCTTTTCAACTTAAGAAGTGGCACAAAAGGTGCCATTTTTGTGCTATTTGGCACTTACGGATGGCAAAACTGATTAAAATCACCTAGATATGAGCAATAGAAGTAGCAATCACGCAATAGATATGAGCAATCACGTAGATATGAGCTCTCTGAGAAGTTCTGGCAGCCCACTAGCCTCTAGCTTTTCCACTTAAGACATGGCATCAATAGTGCCATTTTTAGTGCCTTTTGGCAGTTACAGGTGGTGGAATTCATAAACAAAACGTAGATATGAGAAATAGCTTTAACGTGAGCTATTAAACATCTGTTTACAATGTTTTTGTAGCCCGCTCGCCCCACCCCCTTGAGAAATGGCACATAATGTGCCATTTTTGTGCCATATGGCAGTTGCAGATGGCGGAATTTATAAAAAGCACATAGATGGGAGAAACAGCTTTCTAATGAGCCATTAAGCATCTCTCTGTGATGTTCTGCTAAACCGCCAGCCCTGGAAAAAAAAAGGAGAAAAAAGGGAGACAGATCCGTGCTACAGATGCAAAAAAAGCGATTTTCTTTGTTGTTCAAGGGTGGGGACTGTAATTTCCCTGTCTAAAGTTTTCGACAATGCTGATTCCAATGGTGTACTTTTATTTCGACCTGACGCCATTTTCGAGGGGTTTCAGGCTATTTTTCGAAACCGCCATAAATTTCTTTTCGCAATAAACTTTTACTTCTAAGATCAATCGAAACAATAGTTATTATTCCTGATTTAGTGTCAGATGGCAATTTTTTCTCACTAGACAGTTTAAAAAAAAAAAACGTTTTTCAACTTTTGATTATTATGGTTGTGTGTTCGCTCTTTACTAGGTTGCAGCTACCGCTGCAACCATGATGGTGTGATTAAAATGTCATTAAAATGTCTTTAACTTTAGGGGGTGTTTCCCCCTTTTTTAAAATCAGGCAAATTTTCTCAGTCTCGTAACTTTCGATGAGTAACACTAAACTTGATGAATCTTATATATTTTGAATCATAGGCAGCGCGCTAGCGCTGCCTAAGTAAAGAACGATGTGGGCACCATGTGTTGTTGTTTGGTTCTCCATACCCGGGCGCTTCGTATCGAAAGAGTTGTCGTAGAAACTTCGAAAAGGGCTCATTCGATTGGAAACTGGAGTTGCTAGTGCCCTTTTTAATAGTCGAAAGTGATTAGAGGGCAACTAGCCCCCCCCCCCACGCCCATCATTCCCCCAAACACATCCAATCAAAATTTTGAGATAGCCTTTTTTTCAGCGTAGTTGATTTCCAGATAGAAAATGTGTTTTTGAGGAGGATACTCCCCCACAACCCTCAGGGCAAGGGTTTTAAGTTATGCCCTGGGGGCATATTAGGTTTTTTATAGAAGGCGTAGTCGTAGAAACTTCAAAACAGGTTCATTCGATTGGAAATTCAAAGGGCTAGTACCCTTTTTAATAGTCGAAAGTGATTGGAGGGCACTAGCCCCCCCCCCCACGCCCATCATTTCCCAAAACACATCCAATCAAAATTTTGGGATAGACAATTTGTTCAGCGTAGTTGATTTCCAGATAGAAAATATGTTTTTGAGGAGGAGGACACTCCCCCACAACCCTCAGGGCAAGGGTTTTAAGTTATCCCCTGGGGGCATATTAGGTTTCTTGTAGAAGGCGTAGTCGTAGAAAACTTCAAAACAGGCTCATTCGATTGGAAATTCAAAGGGCTAGAACCCTATTTAATAATCGAAAGTGATTAGAGTGCAACTAGCCCCCCCCCCACGCCCATCATTCCCCCAAATACAACCAATCAAAATTTTTAGATAACCATTTTGTTCAGCGTAGTTGATTTCCAGACAGAAATATGTTTTTGAGGAGGACACTCCCCCACAACCCTCAGGGGAAGGGTTTTAAGTTATGCCCTGGGGGCATATAAGGTTTTATAGGAGGCGTTGTCGTAGAAACTTCAAAACAGGCTCATTCGATTGGAAATTCAAAGGGCTAGTACCCTTTTTAATACTCGAAAGTGATTGGGAGGGCAACTAGCCCCCCCCACTCACGCCCATCATTCCCCCAAACACATCCAATCAAATTTTTGAGCTAGCCATTTGGTTCAGCGTAGTTGATTTCCAGATAGAAAATATGTCTTTGAGAAGGACACTCCCCCACAACCCTCAGGGCAAGGGTTTTAAGTTATACCCTGGGGGCATATAAGGTTTTTATAGAAGTCGTTGTCGTAGAAACTTCAAAACAGGCTCATTCGATTGGAAATTCAAAGGGCTAGTACCCTTTTTAATAGTCGAAAGTGATTTGAGGGCAACTAGCCCCCCCCCCACGCCCATCATTTCCCAAAAACACATCCAATCAAAATTTTGAGATAGCCAATTGTTCAGCGTCGTTGATTTCCAGATAGAAAATATGTTTTTGAGGAGGACACTCCCCCACAACCATCAGGGCAAGGGTTTTAAGTTATGCCCTGGGGCATATAAGGTTTTCATAGAAGGCGTTGTCGTAGAAACTTCAAAACAGGCTCATTCGATTGGAAATTCAAAGGGCTACTACCCTTTTCAATAGTCGAAAGTGATTGGAGGGCGACTAGCCCCCCCCCCCACACCCATCGTTCCCCCAAATACAACCAATCAAAATTTTTAGATAACCATTTTGTTCAGCGTATTTGATTGCCAGATAGAAATACATTTTTGAGGACGACACTCCCCCACCACCCTCAGGGCAAGGGTTTTAAGTTATGCCCTGGGGGCATATAAGGTTTTTTTTATAGAAGGCGTTGTCGTAGAAACTTCAAAACTGGCTCATTCGATTGGAAATTCAAAGGGCTAGTACCCTTTTTAATAGTCGAAAGTGCTTGGAGGGCAACTAGCCCCCCCCCACGCCCAAAATTCCCCCAAACACATCCAATCAAATTTTTGAGATAGCTATTTTGTTCAGCGTAGTTGATTTCCAGATAGAAAATATGTTTTTGAGGAGGAAACTCCCCCACAACCCTCAGGGCAAGGATTATAAGTTATGCCCTGGCGGCATATAAGGTTTTTATAGAAGGCGTTGTCGTAGAAACTTCAAAACAGGCTCATTCGATTGGAAATTCAAAGAGCTAGTACCCTTTTTAATAGTCGAAAGTGATTGGAGGCCAACTAGCCCCCCCCCCACGCCCATCATTCCCCCAAACACATCCAATCAAAATTTTGAGATAGCCATTTTTGTTCAGCTTACTTGATTTCCAGATAGAAAATATGTTTTTTGAGGAGGAAACTCCCCCACAACCATCAGGGCAAGGGTTTTAAGTTATGCCCTGGGGGCATATAAGGTTTTCATAGAAGGCGTATTCGTAAAAACTTCAAACAGGCTCATTCGATTGGAAATTCAAAGGGCTAGTACCCTTTTTAATAGTCGAAAGTGATTGGAGGGCAACTAGCCCCCCCCCCACGCCCTTCATTCCCCCAAACACATCCAATCAAAATTTTGAGATAGCCATTTTGTTCAGGTTACTTGATTTCCAGATAGAAAATATGTTTTTGAGGAGGAAACTCCCCCACAACCATCAGGGCAAGGGTTTTAAGTTATGCCCTGGGGGCATATAAGGTTTTTATAGAAGGCGTTGTCGTAGAAACTTCAAAACAGGCTCATTCGATTGGAAATTCAAAGGGCTAGTACCCTTTTTAATAGTCGAAAGTGATTGGAGGGCAACTAGCCCCCCCCCCACGCCCATCATTCCCCCAAACACATCCAATCAAATTTTTGAGATAGCTATTTTGTTCAGCGTAGTTGATTTCCAGATAGAAAATATGTTTTTGAGGAGGGACACTCCCCCCCACAACCCTCAGGGCAAGGGTTTTAAGTTATGCCCTGGGGGCATATAAGGTTTTTATAGAAGGCGTTGTCGTAGAAACTTCAAAACAAGCTCATTCGATTGGAAATTCAAAGGGCTTGTACCGTTTTTAATAGTCGAAGTGATTGGAGGGCGACTAGCCCCCCCCCCCCCGCCCATCATTCCCCCCAAACACATCCAATCAAAATTTTGAGATAGCCATTTTGTTCAGCTTACTTGATTTCCAGATAGAAAATATGTTTTTGAGGAGGAAACTCCCCCACAACCATCAGGGCAAGGGTTTTAAGTTATGCCCTGGGGGCATATAAGTTTTTCATAGATGGCGTTTCGTAGAAACTTCAAAACAGGCTCATTCGATTGGAAATTCAAAGGGCTAGTACCCTTTTTAATAGTCGAAAGTGATTGGATGGCAACTAGGCCCCCCCCCCCACGCCCTTCATTCCCCCAAACACATCCAATAAAAATTTTGAGATAGCCATTTTGTTCAGCATATTTGATTTCCACATAGAAACTATTTTTTGAGGAGGACACTCCCCCAAATCCCTCAGGGCAAGGGTTTTAAGTTATTTTGGGGCATAGGGGCTATAAGGTTTTTTTTTTTAAAGAAGGCGTTGTTCGTAAAAACTTCAATAAAAGCTCATTCGAATGGAAATTCAAAGGGCTAGTGCCCTTTTTAATAGTCTAAAGTGATTGGCGGGCAACTAGCCCCTCCCCCCTCCCACACACACCCATCTTTCCCCAAAACACATCCAATAAAAATATTTGAGATAGCCGTTTTTTTCAGGGTAGTTGATTCCCAGATAGAAAACATTTTTGAGGAGGACACTCCCCCGCAACCCTCAGGGCAAGGATTTAAGTTATGCCTGGGGCATATAAGGTTTTTATTGAAATCTCTGTCGTAGAAACTTGAAAAAGGCTCATTCGATTTGAAATTCAAAGGACTAGTACCCTTTTTAATAGTCGAAAGTGATTTGAGGGCAACTAGCCCCCCTCTCACGCCCGCCTTTTCATTTCAGGTCAACTGGAGGAGGTATGAAACTAAATTAAACAGTACTATTTTGTGTCCAGAGTTTTTAAAAGGGTGTATGTTGTTAAAAATTGCTGAAAATTTTTCTCCAGCATACAAATAGAAGGCCGTAAAACTATAAAGTCTTCGATTGAAAATTCAAAAAGGGCTTGTAAAAACGAAAAGGTTTAAAGTGTTTACTTTATTTTTCCCCTGAAAAGACTGTGTCAATATAAAACGAACAGAAATTAAATTAAAAAAAATTTTTCCACAAAATAAGTTTGATTTCAAAGAAAAGTAAAGAACTCCATTAACAAAAATGAGCAAAAAATAAAAATGAATATAAGGTTACCAAGCGTGAAACTCCCACAATCAGCATCGATAAATAAATGAAACCCAAAACGAACAGAAATTACAATAAATAACCGAGTCAAACTCAAAACGAGCAGAAATTAACATAAGTTTGTTCAGCGCAAAAAACTCCTATGCCTTCCCAAGGCCAGAACAAAATTTGCACTTTACTGAAAAAAGGTTTTTATAAATCTTTTTACTTTTATAAATTTATTAATCAAATAAATTGCACATTTTTGATTACTCAATATGAGTATATGTGTATTCCCCCCCCCAAAACTCTTTCCCCACAATGCACATTCATTTGTATTTTTTCAGTAAAGTGCAAATTTTGTTCTGGCCTTGGGAAGGATTATAGGGGGGCATATTTCAGAAAAGTAAGAAAAAATAAGAATAAGAATAAAAAGTAATTTGTGAATAGTATCAAGTTTTCCATTTTAGGTCAACTAGAGGAGGTATGAAACTAAAATAAACACTACTATTTGTGTCCAGATTTTTAAAAGGGTGCATGTTGTTAAAAATTGCTGAAAATCTTTCTCCAGCATACAAATAGAAGGCCAAACTATAAAGTCTTAAAAACGAAAAGGTTTAAAGTGTTACTTTATTTTTCCCTGAAAAGACTGTGTCAATATAAAACGAACAGAAATTAATTAAAAAAACTTTTTCCACAAAATAAGTTTTTCAAAGAAAAGTAAAGAACTCCATTAAACAAAAAATGAGCAAAAATAAAATGAAATAATCTACCAAGCGTGAAACTCCACAAATCAGCATCGATAAATAAATGAAACCCAAAACGAACAGAAATTACAATAAATAACCGAGTCAAACTCAAAACGAGCAGAAATTAACATAAGTTGGGCGCAAAACTCCTATGCCTTCCCAAGGCCAGAACAAAATTTGCACTTTACTGAAAAAAATATATAATCTTTTTACTTTTATAAATTTATTAATCAAATAATATTCACATTTTGATTACTCAATATGAGTATATGTGTATTAAACTGACAATGCACATTCATTTGTATTTTTTCAGTAAAGTGCAAATTTTGTTCTGGCCTTGGGAAGGCATAGGGGTTTCAGAAAAGTAAGAAAACAATAAGAATAAGAATAAAAAAGTAATTTGTGAATGGTATCAAGTTTTTCCATTTTAGGTCAACTAGAGGAGGTATGAAACTAAAATAAACACTACTATTTGTGTCCAGATTTTTAAAAGGGTGCATGTTGTTAAAAATTGCTGAAAATCTTTCTCCAGCATACAAATAGAAGGCCAAACTATAAAGTCTTAAAAAACGAAAAGATTTAAAGTGTTATTTTCTTTTTCCCTGAAAAGACTATGTCAATATAAAACGAACAGAAATTAATTAAAAAAAAACTTTTTCCACAAAATAAGTTTTTCAAAGAAAACTAAAGAACTCCATTAAACAAAAAATTTGCACTTTACTGATAAAATCCAAATGAATGTGCATTGTGAGTTTAATATATATATACTGATATTTAGTAATCAAAATGTTAATATTATTTGATTTATTAAATTTATAAAATTAAAAATCTTATATTTTTTTTCAGTAAAGCGCAAATTTTGATCTGGCCTTGGGAAGGCATAGGGGTTTTGTGCCAAACTTATGTTAATTTCTGCTCGTTTTGAGTTTGACTCGGTTATTTATTGTAATTTCTGTTCGTTTTGGGTTTCATTTATTTATCGATGCTGATTTGTGGTATTTTCACGCTTGGTAGATTATTTGATTTTATTTTTGCTCAATTTTTGTTTAATGGAGTTCTTTACTTTTCTTTGAAAAACTTATTTCGTGGAAAAAGTTTTTTTTAATTAATCTGCAGAATAAGCTTATTCTTTTGATTTATCTATGATATTAAAATTTCGTTTTTTTAGAGTTTTGGTTACTATTGAGCCGAGTCCCTCCTTACTTACAGTTTCGTTAAAACGAACTGTTTGATGTGGGAAGATTTATTATACGTCCAAGTGACATTATCCAAGGGGGAATTAAACCCCAATTTTCTATATCTCTGATAGGGTTTTGATTTATTTTGTTTTGTTGTTCTCAGCAAATCCAACATGCTAGAAAGAGGCTATAAGAACAGAGATAAGGTTTAGCGCAATTTCATCTGCTTAATGATTTCCAGCAAAGACAAATTTCTTGAGTTGTAAACAGGGATGAACAATTGATTCAACAGCCGTTCATGTCATTAGTTATTTATAGCCATTAAAAAGTGACAGCCTAGTAATGAGCAGAGGGAGTGTACTCATTTTCTTGACAAGAGTCATTTCCTATCAGTCTAATAACGTACTTCCTGTCGATAAGACAGGGATAGTCCCAAAGGAGATAGGATAAAAAACATACTTCTGTTTTAATTGTCAAAACCCTGCCTCTATTTTTGTGAATTTTTTTCCTTAACTACTCAGAAACGTTGAGGACAGGCCCTTCTTCACGTTAATGTTCAATCAATCTTATTCTAAACAGAAATCTATAATCCGCTAAAGCGTCTACACGTAAAGATATTACGTGTAATATTGGGTTAACTTGAGCTCACTAAAATCAGTTTGTTTAATAAATTTTAACGGATACGAAGGTGAAGAGGTTTTTACGACTAGTATGTTATTTCAAGGAGGCACAGTTTGTGCCTCTATAAGAGGGCGACCCACCACAATGTTAAGCGATTTCAGGTCCTAGAGGTCGCAGAGAGACGGCGGTAATCGCATTTTGTAGCCCCAAGCTCAAACTAAGAACTTGCAAAAATTTTCATCCTCCTCCGACTTTATCTTCATGGGGTAAACTGGGCCGGAAGTTTGGACCCTCCCACCACAGCCCCCCTTTAACGTTGTCCGATTGGGGGGGGGGGGGGGGCTGAAATTTAGAAGTTAAGCTTTCCTATGGCCCGGGAGCTTATCCTCGAAATTTTCAGCTCAATCTGATCACTCCTTCCCTGTTTTCAAAAACCAAATATAGCCACTTAAAATTCTTTTCTTTTTTTTTTCTTAGCACGCCTACAGGCCACAGTTGGCAACGGATCCGGTTGAATGAGGACTCATTCGAAGCAGAAATTCGACCTGTTATAGGGCCTTTTGATATTTTCAGACCGAAAAATTAGCCCCCGAATTTACATTTACGAAAAAACCTTGTTTTCCTATATTAGCCATGTTCAATTTTTCCGAACCACAACCCCCCTTTAACGTTGTCTGATCGGGCTGAAATTTGGGGATATCTTTCCTAGGGCCTGGAAGCTTATCCTCGAAATTTCAGGCTCAAGCTGATCACTGTCATCCTTCCCTGTTTAGGCCAAAAACCAAAGATCAAGTTTTTTTGGGAATTTGCTTGCGTCGAAAATAGCTTTCCACATACTAAAAAAACAATAACTGTTGTGTCTGCATAGTCTAGCGAGTGTACACCAGAACGCATCCAGACTTCCATGCCGAAAACCAACCGGTTTCGATTCACCATCAGGAGCAATTTTTTTAATACTGAATTCAAACTTTAAAAAGACAACCCAGTTTCTTTTTTAAATTATTTGAAAAAAATTACGTTTTCTAAAGAGTTAAAGAGGCTGAGTTACAAGGAGCAATAAATAAGTAATAAACTGTACAAAAACGTGCAGAAATTATTTGAAAAAAACTACGTTTTCCTAAAGAGTTTAAGAGGCTGAGTTACAAGGTCGAACCTTAAAACGTACAGGGATTAGGAGGCACAGTTGGGGGGACTGTGTGCCGCCCCCCAAACCCCTCTCGCTTCCAGCAGCCCTTTAAATAAAAAAAAAAGTTTTTTTATAACTGAAAGTAAGTCGAGCGACATTAAATCTTAAAACGAAACAGAAATTATTCCGTATATTGAAAACAAGAGGCTGTGCCCTCCCAAAAAAAGGACTCAACGTGCCTCGCTCTTTACGCTAAAGTTTGACTTTCTCACAACTCTTTTTTTAAACAATAAAAACTTTAGCGTAAAGAGCGAGGCGTTGAGGAGGACACAGCCGTCTTTCATATACGGAATATTTCTGTTCGTTTTTAAAGATTTAATGTCGCTCCTTACTTTCAGTTTAAAAACTTTTTTTTATTTAAAGGCTGCGAAAGCGGAGGGTTTGGGGGGCGGCAGCCCCCCAACTTGCCTCCTAATCCCTGTACGTTTTATTTTAAGGTTCGACCTTGTAACTCAGCCTCGCTCTTATAACTCTTTAGAAAACGTAGTTTTTTTCAAATAATTTCCATATTAAGGGGTTTGAGTAAACTGCATCAAGCATAACCTGTCCACACTTTAGCAAGCCCTTGCACACTAACCTAACGTAAAAATCTACAAAACCATCATTACTCCCCCGTCTAAAATCATCACCATCATCATAAGCAAACTATTCAAAATTAGAAATCTTTAATGAAAATTGAGTTCAAGCTTTAGATCAAGTAGAGAATGCGTTTTTCTATGAAAAGTTTGGGTTAATTCATTCTAAAGGTTTATTAATTATTCATCCAGGATTCCTTTTTGTAGCAGCTATATTGACTTTTCCATAACGTAACTAAAACTTACCTAATGTAAAATTCGATATAGAAGCTCGGGTCTACTTGACAATGCTTACGTCACGAACACAATTTTCTTCCGAAGATTGCAATGCCGTAACGGTAAATAGTCTTAAGTCATGTTTGTACGAAAGGTTGTATGGTCAAAGTGTGAATGTACCCTAAGTGCTTTGCGTCTATATGACCTTGAGGTTTACTGGTGGTTCATAATTCCCCACCGAGTGCCCATCAATACAAGTATTGTTTGTACAAATTTCATAGGCAGCGCAATAGCGCTGCCTAAGCAAAGAACTATGTTGGCACAATGTATTATTTTTTTTTTTTCCCTTTAGACCAACGCATCCAATCGCATCCATGTTCTCCAAACGCAATCCAATCAAAATTTTTTACATAGGCATTTTGTTCAACGTAGTTGAAAGTTTTCTAGAAGTTAGTTAAGGTCTTTGAGGATGGCAACCCCCTCACAGCCCTCAGGGCAAGGGTTGTAAGTTATGCCCTGAGGGCATATAAGGTTTTTATAGAAAGTGTTTCCGTAGAAACTTCAAAAAGGGCTCATTCGATTGGAAATACAATGGACTAGTGGCCTTTTTAATAGTCGAAAGTGATTGGAGGGTAATAACCCCCCTCTCACGCCCAACATTTCCACAAACACATCCAATTAAAATTTTGAGACAGACATTTTTTCAACGTATTGAAAGGTCCAGAAATTATATCTTTGAGGATGACACTGGACTCCCCCCCACAGCCCTCAGGGCAGGGCTGTAAGTTATGCCCAGGGGGCATAGGCCTATAAGGTTTTTATTAGAAAGCGTTGTCGTAGAAACTTCAAAAAAGCTTATTTGATTGGAAATTGAAAAGACTAGTGCCCTTTTTTAATAGTTGAAATGATTGTAGAGCAACTAACCCCCCTCTCACCCCCACGCCCACCATTTCCCCAAACACATCTAACTAAATTTTGAGGTAAGTATTTTCTTCAACGTAGTTGAAATTTCTGACATTATGTCCTTTAAGGATGACAAACCTCCCAACCCTTCAGGGCAATGGGTTGTAAGTTATACCCTGGGAGCATATAAGGTTTTTATAGAAAGCGTTCTCGTAAAAACTTCAAAAGAATCATTTGATTGGAAATTGAAAGAGCTAGTGCCCTTTTTAATAGTTGAAAAGTGATTGGAGGCCAACTAAACCCCTCTGAGGCCCACCATTTCCCCAAACACATCCAATCAAAATTTTGAGATAACCATTTTGTTCAACGTAGTTGAAAGTTTCTGGAAATTATGGTTCTTTGAGGATGAACCCCCCCACCACAGCCTTCAAGGCAATAGTTTTAAGTTTATGCCCTGGGGGCATATAAGGTTCTTATAGAAAATGTTTTCGTAGAAACTTCAAAAAGGGCTCATTCAGTACGGAAATTGAAAGGGCTAGTGCCCCTTTTTAATAGGCTAGTTGAAATTGATTGGAAGTCAACTAGCACCCTTTCCACGCCCACCATTTCCCCAAACACATCCCAATCAAAATTTTGAGATAGCCATTTTTTCAGCGTAGTCCAGAAAGTTCTGGATATTATGTCTTTGAGGATGATAAAACCCCCACGGTGTTTTACCGCTCGGGGGCAAGGGTTGTAAGTTATGCCCTGGGGGCATATAAGGGTTTTTATAGAGAGCGTTGCCATAGAAACTTCGAAAGGGCACATTCAATTGAAAATAGAAAGGGCTATTGCCCTTTTTAATAGTAAAGAGTAGAAGGCCTTTATTGACTCGTGTCACCACACCATATATGGGCATAGCCTCCCTAGGGAGAACACGTGGTTAATGGGGTCAATGACCTAAATTCCAAAGGTGTCGATGTTGTTGTTGATGTAAGTGCACGCTCTCAGCGAATGGTCAAGGTCGATGTTGTTGTTGTTTGTTGTAAGTGCACGCTCTCAGCGAATGGCCAAGGTCAATGTTGTTGTTGTTGTAAGTGCATGCTCGAGGCGAATGTTATGCCGTCCAGGAATTTGGAACACCTATGCTGTCGACCTCAATTCCCTATCGTGAATCAATAATTCCCCTTAGAACAACAAATTAATTCCCCTTTCTTGACAGATCAATCAACCAATGACATCATCTGTCAGACTTTAAAAAATTTTCGCCTAGAAACGATTCTCCAGGAATAGATCCAGTCATTAATGTCTTTGCCTCGGAAACAACTCTACTGTGTCGAACTCCAAAAGATATTAATAACCAAACGCCATGGAAACAATTCTCAAAGAACATCTTAGCGATGAATTGTTTTTAGCGTGGAATCAGGTTTCTTAGTAATTTGAAATGTGTCAGCGCAGAGATGCCAAAACAAAAGGAACACGCTGAAATTACGTTTAAGGGATTATTTGGGCGAAACCGTTTTAGACAGGTTATGGAATTATTTCGGCGAAACAGTTAGAGGCATTTTAAAAGATGATTTAAAGATATAATTTTAGAAGAGGATTTGAGGGTGTGAAACTCTGTGGTCGTTATAATACACAAGTTCCATTTGAACAGTGTTGTGAGGTTCCCTACCACAACCCCAAAGGGTTCCGATCCCCCACCCCAACCCGAAGGAAGCCACCGGTCCTCAAAGGTTCTCCGGATTCCCAAAGGGCCCCCGGCGCCCCAAAGGCTTCCTGAGCCCCCATTTTAATACTTTTTTAAGGCTTTATTATATCTTTTCAGAACAAATTATTATTTTGAGGGAATTATTTCGGCGAAACAGTTAGAGACATTTTAAAAGATGACTTAAAAGATGATTTTTAGAAGAGAGGATTTGAGGGTGAAACTCTGAGGTCGTTATAATACACAAGTTCCATTTGAACAGTGTCGTGAGGTCCCCTACCACAACCCCAAAGGTTTCTGATCCCCCCACCCCAACCCCGAAGGAAGCCACCGGTCCTCAAAGGTTCTCCGGATTCCCAAAGGGGCCCCCGGCGCCCCAAAGGCTCCTGAGCCACCATTTTAATACTTTTTTAAGGCTTTATTATATCTTTTCAGAACAAATTATTATTTTAGGGAATTATTTCGGCGAAACAGTTAGAGACATTTTAAAAGATGATTTTTGAAGAGATTTTAGAAGAGGATTTGAGGGTGAAACTCTGAGGTCGTTTTAATACACAAGTTCCATTTGAACAGTGTCGTGAGGTCCTCTATCCCAACCCCAAAGGGTTCCGATCCCCCCACCCCAACCCCCCCGAAGGAAGCGCCCGGTCCTCAAAGGTCCCCCCAAGCTCCCAAAGGACCACCCGTCCCTCAAGGGTCCCACAGACCCTCAAAGGCTCTCCCCGAGCCCCGTCTTTCGTTGATGTGTGTTGTCTGAAACTTATGATTTGGGATATGTAAATTACTGTTTCGGACTTTTCTGAGCTAGATTTCTTAGTCTTTCGTTGGTGTGTGTTGTCTGAAACCTATGATTTGGGATGGATGGATTGCAATTTTTGACTTTTCTGAGTTGGATTTCTGAGCCGTTCATAGGTATGTGCTGTCAGAAAATTATGATTTGGGATGTGTAGTTTTGCAAGTTGGACTTTTCAGAGCTATGATTCTTAGTCTCTCATAGGCGTTTGTTGTCTGAAACTTCTAGTTTGGGATGAATAGTTTGCTATTTCAGGCTTTTCTGAGCTAAGGTTTCCTAGTATTTCGTAGGTGAATGTTGTCTGAAACTTATGATTTGGGATATGTAAATTACTATTTCGGGCTTTTCTAAGCTAGATTTCTTAGTCTTTCGTTGGTGTGTGTTGTCTGAAACCTATGATTTGGGATGGGTGGATTGCTATTTTTGACTTTTCTGAGCTGGATTTCTTAGCCGTTCATAGGTGTGTGTTGTCTGAAACTTATGCTTTGGGATGGTTAATTTGCTATTTTTGACTTTTCTGAGCTAGGTTTCTTAGCCTTTCATATGTGTGTGCTGTCAGAAAATTATGATTTGGGATTTTGTAGTTTGCTTTTTGGACTTTTTCAGAGCTAGGATTCTTAGTCCCTCATAGGTGTATGTTGTCTGAAGCCTATAGTTTGGGATGAGTAGTTTGCTATTTCAGGCTTTTCATAGCCAGATTTCTTAGTATTTCGTAGGTGTGTGTTGTCTGAAACCTATGATTTGGATTTTGTGGGTTGCTATTTTTGACTTTTCATAGCTGATTTCTTAGTCTTTCGTAGGTGTGTGTTGTCTGAAACCTATATGATTTGGATTGTGTGGATTGCTATTTTTTGACTTTTCTGAGCTGGATTTCATAGCCTTTCGTAGGGATGTGTTGACTGAAAACCTATGATTTGGGAGTGAGTTGTTTTGCTTTTTGACTTTTCTGAGCTGGATTTCTTAGCCTTCATAGGTGAGTGTTGTCTGAAACTTATGATTTGGGATGGGTTAATTTGCTATTTTTGACTTTTCTGAGCTAGGTTTCTTAGCCTTTCATATGTGTGTGCTGTCAAAATTATGATTAGGGATGTGTAGTTTGCTATTTCAGGCTTTTCTGAGCTAAGGTTTCCTAGTGTTTCGTAGGTGAATGTTGTCTGAAACCAATAGTTTGGGATGAGTAGTTTGCTATTTTCAGGCTTTTATGAGCTAGGTTTCTTAGGCCTTTCGTAGGTGTGTGGTGTTGACTGAAACTTATGATTTGGGATATGTAATTTGCTATTTCCGACTTTTCATAACCAGATTTCTTAGTCTTTTTCGTAGGTGTGTGGTGTCTGAAACCTATGATTTGGGATGTGTGGGTTGCTATTTTTTGACTTTTCTGAGCTGGATTTCTTAGCCTTTCGTAGGTGTGTGTTGACTGAAACCTATGATTTGGGATGGTTAATTGCTATTTTTGACTTTTCTGAGATAGATTTCTTAGCCTTTCATAGGTGCGTGCTTTCAGAAAATTATGATTTGGGAGGTGTAGTTTTTTCTTTTTGGACTTTTCAGAGCTAGGATTCTTAGTCATCTCATAGGTGTTTGTTGTCTGAAACTTCGAGTTTGGGATGAGTAGTTGGCTATTTCAGACTTTTCTGAGCTAAGGTTTCTTAGTATTTCGTAGGTGAATGTTGTCTGAAACTTAGATTTGGGATATGTAAATTACTATTTCGGGCTTTTCTGAGTTGGATTTCTTAGTCTTTCATAGGTGTGTGGTGTCTGAAACCTATGATTTGGGATGAGTGGTTTGCTTTTTTTGGACTTTTCTGAGCTGGATTTCTGAGTCTTTCGTAGGTGTGTGTTGACTGAAACCTATGATTTGGGATGTGTAGTTTTTGCTATTTTTGACTTTTCTGAGCTAGGTTTTCTTAGCCTTTCATAGGTATGTTTTGTCAGAAAATTATGATTTGGGATGTGTAGTTTGCTATTTCAGGCTTTTCTGAGCTAAGGTTTCCTAGTATTTCGTAGGTGAATGTTGTCTGAAACCAATAGTTTGGGATGAGTAGTTTGCTATTTTTGACTTTTCTGAGCTAGGTTTCTTAGTCTTTCGTTGGTGTGTGTTGACTGAAACCTATGATTTGGGATATGTAGTTTCTATTTTTGACTTTTCTGAGCTGGATTTATTAGCCTTTCATAGGTGTGTGTTGACTGAAACCTATGATTGGGATGAGTGGTTTGCTATTTTTTGTCTTTTCTGAGCTAGATTTCTTAGCCTTTCATAGGTATGTGTTGTCAGAAAATTAAGATTTGGCATGTGTAGTTTTCTATTTGGACTTTTCAGAGCAATGATTCTTAGTCCATCATAGGCGTTTGTTGTCTGAAACTTCTAGTTTGGGATGAGTAGTTTGCTATTTCAGGCTTTTCTGAGCTAAGGTTTCTTAGTCTTTCATAGGTGAATGTTGTCTGAAACCTATGATTTGGGCATATGTAAATTACTATTTTCGGGCTTTTCTAAGCTAGATTTCTTAGTCTTTCGTTGGTGTGTGTTGTCTGAAACCTATGATTTGGGATGGGTGGATTGCTACTTTTGACTTTTCTGAGCTGGATTTCTTAGCCTTTCATAGGTGTTTGTTGTCTGAAACCTATAGTTTGGGATGACTAGTTTGCTATTTTTGACTTTTCTGAGCTAGGTTTTCTTAGCCGTTCATAGGTGAGTGTTGTCTGAAACCTATGATTTGGGATATGTACATTACTATTTCGGGCTTTTCTGAGTTGGATTTCTTAGTCTTTCATAGGTATGTGTTGTCTGAAACCTATGATTTGGGATTTGTGGGTTGCTATTTTTTTGACTTTTCCGAGCTAGATTTCTTAGCCGTTCATAGGTGAGTGCTGTCTGAAACTTATGATTTGGGATGGTTAATTTGCTATTTCCGGCTTTTATTAGCTAGGTTTTCTTAGCTTTCATAGGTGTGTGTTGTCAGAAAATTATGATTTGGGATGTGTAGTTTGCTATTTGGACTTTTCAGAGCTAGGATTCTTAGTCCATCATAGGTGTTTGTTGTCTGAAAACCAGTATTTTGGGATGAGTAGTTTGCTATTTCAGGCTTTTCTGAGCTAGATTTCTTAGCCTTTCATTGGTGTTGCTTTTCAGAAAATTATGATTTGGGATATGTAAATTACTATTTCGTGCTTTTCTGAGTTGGACACTTCTAAATTTTTCCGTAGAAGATAGGAAAAGTTATACTATGATTGTGATTATTTTCCATGAAGATAAAAAGTTTCACTTTAATTCTAAATTTTCTTAAATTCAATTCCGACCTTTCTCAAAGAGATGAAAAAAATTAAAGTTCGTTTCCAAATATTTTCCCGGAAGAAGAAAAGTTCAACTTCGATTCTGAATTTTCTCAATGAAAATGAAATAAGCTATTGATGAATCTATTTTCCCAAATAATATAAAAATTTTCCACTTCAGTTCAGATTTTTTTCTCAAGAGATGAAGAAAATTTAAAGTTCTGTTCCAAATTTTTCATAGAAGATAGGAAAAGTTATACTTTGATCGTGAATATTCGAGTTCTATTCTGAATTTTACCAAAGAACAACAATTCAATTCTAATTTCCCCAATAAAAAATTTAAAGTTCAATTCTAAATTTTTCGGTGGAAGATAGAAAAAAGTAATACCATACTTGTGAATATTTTCCCGGAAGATAAAAAGTTCTAGTTCAATTTAAAATTTTCTCAATGAAGTGAAGAAGAATTCATTTTCTCTACTGAATTTTTTCACCAAAGAACACAATTCAATTCTAATTTCTACAGAGAAAATAAAAATCTTCCACTTCAGTTCTTTATTTCACAAAAAGACATAAAGAAATTTAAAGTTCAATTCTAAATTTTTCGGTGGAAGATAGAAAAAGTAATACCATACTTGTGAATATTTTCCCGGAAGATAAAAAGTTCTAGTTCAATTTAAAATTTTCTCAACGAAGTGAAGAAAAGTTCAAGTTTCTCTTCTGAACTTTACCAAAGAACACACTTCAATTCTAATTTCTCCAGAGAAAATAAAAATCTTCCACTTCAGTTTTAAGTTCCCCAAAGAAATAAAGAAATTTAAAGTTCTATTCTAAATTTTTAGATGGAAGATAGAAAAAGTAATACTATGACTGCGATTGTTTTCCATGAAGATCAAAAGTTTCACTTTATTTATAATTTTTTCTTAAAATTCAGTTCTGATTTTTCTCAAAGAGATGAAAAATTTAACGTTTCTGTTCCAAATTTTTCATAGAAGATAGAAAAAGTTATACATTGATTGTGAATATTCAACATGAAGATAAGGAACTCCACTTTAATATTCTGAGTTTTTCTCGAAGAAGTGCAAATTGTTCAAGTTCTCTTCTGAATTTTCTTAAAGAAGAGAAAAAAGTTAACTCAATTCTGAATTTTACCAATGAAAATGAAAAAACCTTCCACTTCAGTTCTTAATTTCTCAAAGACATAAAATTTAAAGTTCAGTTCTAAATTTTTCTGTAGAAGATAGGAAAAGTTTATACTAATGATTGTGATTATTTTCCAGTGAAGATAAAAAAGTTTCACTTTAATTCTAATTTTCTTAAGTTCACTACCGATTTTTTGCAAAGAGATGAAAAATTTAAAGTTCTGTTCCAAATTTTTCACAGAAGATAGAAAAAGTTATACATTGATTTTGAATATTCGACATGAAGATAAGGGGCATCACTTTAATTCTGAGTTTTCTCGAAGAAGTGCAAAATGTTCAAGTTCTCTTCTGATTTTCTTAAAGAAGTGAAAAAAGTTAGCTCAATTCTGAATTTTACCAATGAAAAATGAAAAAAGCTTCCACTTCAGTTCTTAATTCCTCAAAGACATAAAAAATTCAAAGTTCTCTTCTCTAATTTTTCCAAGAAAATAAAAAGGCTCCACTTCAGTTCTGGTTTTTTCTCAAAGAGATGAAAAAATTTAAAGTTCTTTTCTAATTTTAAATTAAATTTTAGCTCCTTTTGTTATATGGATTTACCCATCAAATTTTTAAATTAGAAAATGAGTGACTCGTTCTATTATTAAAGACAATCGTTCAAAATCGTTCATCTAACCTTCAAAACAATAGGTTAGGTTAGGTATAAATAAATATTAATAAATAAATATAACATTTTCTACATGTTTTAAGTTAGGTTAGGTTTAGGTTAACTTATCATGAGTGCTCGTGATAAGTTAACCTAACCTTTTCCGGCGAGTATGGTTAGCTTAGGTTAGACTAGATTAAGTTAGGTTAGATTAGGTTAGGTTAGGTTAGCCTACGTACGCTTCACTTAGGTTAGCTTAGGTTAGGTGAGAGACATGCAAAAAGTTTAGGTGTATGTTAGGTTAGTTAGGTTAGGTTAGGTTAGATTAAGTTAGGTTAGGTTAAGTTAGGTTAGGCTAGGTTAGCCTACGTACGTGCGTGTACGTAGGCTTAGCCTAACCTAACTTAACCTAACCTAACTTAGTCTAACCTAACCTAACCTAATCATACACCTAACTTTTTGCATGTCTCTCACCTAACCTAAGCTAACCTAAGTGAAGCGTACGTACTTAGGCTAACCTAACCTAACCTAAATCTAACCTAACTTAATCTAGTCTAACCTAAGCTAACCATACTCGCCGGAAAAAGGTTAGGTTAACTTATCACGAGCACTCATGATAAGTTAACCTAACCTAACCTAACTTAAACATGTAGAAATGTTTCTATTTATTTATTAATATTTATTTATACCTAACCTAACCTATTGTTTTGAAGGTTAGATGAACGAGTTTGAAAAAGATTGTCTTTAATAATAGAACGAGTCACTCATTTTCTAATTTAAAAATTTGATGGGTAAATCCATATGACAAAAGGAGCTAAAATTTAATTTAAAATTAGAAAAGAACTTTAAATTTTTCATCTCTTTGAGAAAAAAAACCAGAACTGAAGTGGAGCCTTTTTATTTTCTTGGAAAAATTAGAAGAGAACTTTGAATTTTTTATGTCTTTGAGGAATTAAGAACTGAAGTGGAAGCTTTTTTTCATTTTCATTGGTAAAATTCAGAATTGAGCTAACTTTTTTCACTTCTTTAAGAAAATTCAGAAGAGAACTTGAACATTTTGCACTTCTTCGAGAAAACTCAGAATTAAAGTGATGCTCCTTATCTTCATGTCAAATATTCAATCAATGTATAACTTTTTCTATCTTCTATGAAAAATTTGGAACAGAACTTTCATTTTTCATCTCTTTGCGAAAAATCGGTAGTGAACTTAAGAAAATTAGAATTAAAGTGAAACTTTTTATCTTCACTGGAAAATAATCACAATCATAGTATACTTTTCCTATCTTCTACAGAAAAATTTAGAACTGAACTTTAAATTTTTTATGTCTTTGAGAAATTAAGAACTGAAGTGGAAGGTTTTTTTCATTTTCATTGGTAAAATTCAGAATTGAGTTAACTTTTTTCTCTTCTTTAAGAAAATTCAGAAGAGAACTTGAACAATTTGCACTTCTTCAGAAAACTCAGAATTAAATTGGAGTTCCTTATCTTCATGTTGAATATTCACAATCAATGTAAAACTTTTTCTATCTTCTATGAAAAATTTGGAACAGAACTTTAAATTTTTCATCTCTTTGAGAAAAATCAGAACTGAATTTAAGAAAAATTATAAATAAAGTGAAACTTTTGATCTTCATGGAAAACAATCGCAGTCATAGTATACTTTTTCTATCTTCCATCTAAAAATTGTAGAATAGAACTTTAAATTTCTTTATTTCTTGGGAACTTAAAACTGAAGTGGAAGATTTTTATTTTTCTCTGGAGAAATTAGAATTGAAGTGTGTTCTTTGGTAAAGTTCAGAAGAGAACTTGAACTTTTCTTCACTTCGTTGAGAAAATTTTAAATTGAACTAGAACTTTTTATCTTCCGGAAAATATTCACAATTATGGTATTACTTTTTCTATCTTCCACCGAAAAATTTAGAATTGAACTTTAAATTTCTTTATGTCTTTTGTGAATAAAGAAACTGAAGTGGAAGATTTTTATTTTCTCTGTAGAAATTAGAATTGAATTGTGTTCTTTGGTAAATTCAGTAGAGGACAGGACATGAAACTTTTCTTCACTTCATTGAGGAAATTTTAAATTGAACTAGAACTTTTTATCTTCCGTGAAAATAATCACAAGTATGGTATTAATTTTTCTATCTCCCATCGAAAAATTTAGAATTGAACTTTAAATTTCTTTATGTCTTTGTGAAATAAAGAACTGAAGTGGAAGATTTTTGTTTTTCTCTGGAGAAATTAGAATTGAAGTGTGGTTCTTTGGTAAGTTCAGACGAGAACTTGAACTTTCCTTGACTTCGTTGAGAAAATTTTAAATTGAACTAGAACTTTTTATCTTCCTTGAAAATATTCACAAGTATGATATTACTTTTTCTATCTTTCCACTGAAAAAACTAGAATTGAACTTTAAATTTCTTTATGTCTTTGTGAAATAAAGAACTGAAGTGGAAGATTTTTGTTTTCTCTGGAGAAATTAGAATTGAAGTGTGTTCTTTGGTAAAGTTCAGAAGAAACTTGAACTTTTCTTCACTTCGTTGAGAAAAATTTTAAAATTGAACTAGAACTTTTTATCTTCCGGGAAAATATTCACAAGTATGGTATTACTTTTTCTATCTTCCACCGAAAAAATTTTGAATTGAACTTTAAATTTCTTTATGTCTTTGTGAAATAAGGAACTGAAGTGGAAGATTTTTAATTTTCTCTGGTGAAATTAGAATTGAATTGCGTTTCTTTGGTAAAATTCAGAAGAGAACTTGAAATTCTTCTTCACTTCGTTGAGAAAATTTTAAATTGAACTAGAACTTTTTATCTTCTGGGAAATATTCACAGTGTGGTATTACTTTTTTCTATCTTCCACCGAAAAATTTAGAATTGAACTTTAAATTTTTTATTGGTGGAAATTAGAATTGAAGATTGTGTTCTTTGTAAAATTCAGAATAGAACTCGAATATTCACGATCAAAGTATAACTTTTTTTCCTATCTTCTATGAAAAATTTGGAACAGAACTTTAAAGTTTTCATCTCTTTGAGAAAAAAATCTGAACTGAAGTGGAAATTTTTTATATTATTTTGGAAAATAGATTTGATCAATAACTTTATTTCATTTTCATTGAGAAAATTCAGAATGGAAGTTGAACTTTTCTTCTTCCGGGAAAATATTTTGAGGAACAGAACTTTAATTTTTTTCATCTCTTTGAGAAATGTCGGAATTGAATTTAAGAAAATTTAGAATTAAAGTGAAACTTTTTATCTTCATGGAAAAATAATCACAATCATAGTATAAATTTTTCCTATTTTTCTACGGAAAAATTTAGAAGTTTCCAACTCAGAAAAAAAAAAAGCCCGAAATAGTAATTTACATATCCCAAAATCATAAGTTTTCAGACAACACACACCTATGAACGGCTAAGAAATCTAGCTCAGAAAAGCCTGAAATAGCAAACTACTCATCCCAAACTATTGGTTTCAGACAACAAACACCTATGATGGACTAAGAATCCTAGCTCTGAAAAGTCCAAATAGCAAACTACACATCCCAGATCATAATTTTCTGACAACACACACCTATGAAAGCTAAGAAACCTAGCTAATAAAAGCCGGGAATAGCAATTAACCATCCCAATCATAATTTTTCAGGCAGCACTCACCTATGAACGGCTAAGAAATCCAGCTCGGAAAAGTCAAAAATAGCAAACTATCATCCCAAACTATAGGTTTCAGACAACAAACACCTATGAAAGGCTAAGAAATCCAGCTCAGAAAAGTCAAAAGTAGCAATCCACCCATCCCAAATCATAGGTTTCAGACAACACACACCTAACGAAAGACTAAGAAATCTAGCTTAGAAAAGCCCGAAATAGTAATTTACATATCCCAAATCATAGTTTTCAGACAACATTCACCTATGAAAGACTAAGAAACCTTAGCTCAGAAAAGTCAAAAATAGCAAACTAGTCATCCCAAACTATAGGTTTCAGACAACAAACACCTATGAAAGGCTAAGAAATCCAGCTCAGAAAAGTCAAAAGTAGCAATCCACCCATCCCAAATCATAGGTTTCAGACAACACACACCAACGAAAGACTAAGAAATCTAGCTTAGAAAAGCCCGAAATAGTAATTTACATATCCCAAATCATAGGTTTCAGACAACATTCACCTATGAAGACTAAGAAAAACCTTAGCTCAGAAAAGCCTGAAATAGCGAAACTAACTCATCCCAACTAGAGTTTCCAGACAACAAACCAAACGCCTATGAACGGACTAAGAATCATAGCTCTGAAAAGTTCAAATAGCAAACTACACGTCCCAAATCTTAATTTTCTGACAACACACACTACATGACGTATGAAAGGCTAAGAAATCCAGCTCAGAAAAGTCCGAAAATAGCAAACTACATATCCCAAATCATAGGTTTTCAGTCAACACACACCTATGAAGACTAATAAATCCTAGCTCAGAAAAGTCAAAAATAGCAAACTACATCATCCCAAATCATAGGTTTCAGTCAACACACACCTAACGAAAGACTAAGAAACCTAGCTCAGAAAAGTCAAAAATAGCAAACTACTCATCCCAAACTATTGTTTCAGACAACATTCACCTACGAAATACTAGAAAACCTTAGCTCAGAAAAGCCTTGAAATAGCAAACTACACATCCCAAATCATAATTTCCCCTGACAAACACATACCTATGAAAAGGCTAATAAAATCCTAGCTCAGAAAAGTCAAAAATAGCAAACTACACATCCGAAATCATAGGTTTCAGTCAAAGCAACACACACCAACAAAAGACTAAGAAACCTAGCTCAGAAAAGTCAAAAATAGCAAACTACTCATCCCAAACTATTGGTTTCAGACAACATTCACCTACGAAATACTAGAAACCTTAGCTCAGAAATGAGCCTGAAATAGCAAACTACACATCCCAAATCATAATTTTCTGACAACACATACCTATGAAAAGGCTAAGAAACTCACCTAGCTCAGAAAAGTCAAAAATAGCAAACTACACATCCCAAATCATAGGTTTCAGTCAACACACACCTACGAAAGGCTCAGAATCCAGCTCAGAAAAGTCCAAAAAGCAAACCACTCATCCCAAATCACAGGTTTCAGACACCACACACCTATGAAAGACTAAGAAATCCAACTCAGAAAAGCCCGAAATAGTAATTTAAATATCCCAAGTTATAAGTTTCAGACAACCTTCACCTACGAAATACTAAAAACCTTAGCTCAGAAAAGTCTGAAATAGCCAACTACTCATCCCAAACTCGAAGTTTCAGACAACAAACACCTATGAGTGACTAAGAATCCTAGCTCTGAAAAGTCCAAAAAGCAAACTACACACTCCCAAATCATAATTTTCTGAAAGCACCACACCTATTAAAGGCTAAGAAATCTATCTCAGAAAGTCAAAAATAGCAAATTAACCATCCCAAATCATAGGTTTTCAGTCAACACACACTTACGAAAGGCTAAGAAATCCAGCTCAGAAAAGTCAAAAAATAGCAAATCCACACATCCAAAACCATAGGTTTCAGACAACACACACCTACGAAAGACTAAGAAATCTGGCTATGAAAAGTCGGAAATAGCAAATTACATATCCCAAATCATAAGTTTTCAGACAACACACACCTACGAATACTAAAAAAACCTGGCTATGAAAAGCCTGAAATAGCAAACTACTCATCCCAAACTATTGGTTTCAGACAACATTCACCTACGAAATACTAGGAAACCTTAGCTCAGAAAAGCCTGAAATAGCAAACTACACATCCCTAATCATAATTTTCTGACAGCACACACACATATGAAATGGCTAAGAAACCTAGCTCAGAAAAGTCAAAAAAATAGCAAATTAACCATCCCAAATCATAAGTTTCAGACAACACTCACCTATGAACAGCTAAGAAATCCAGCTCAGAAAAGTCCAAAAATAGCAATCCACCCATCCCAAATCATAGGTTTCAGTCAACACATCCCTATTGAAAGGCTATGAAATCCAGCTCAGAAAAGTCAAAAAATAGCAATCCACACAATCCAAATCATAGGTTTCAGACAACACACACCTACGAAAGACTAAGAAATCTGGATATGAAAAGTCAAAAAATAGCAACCCACACAATCCAAATCATAGTTTCAGACAACACACACCTACGAAATACTAAGAAATCTGGCTCATGAAAAGCGTGAAATAGCAAACTACTCATCCCAAACTATAGGCTTCAGACAAAATACACCTATGAGGACTAAGAATCCTAGCTCTGAAAGTCCAAAAAGCAAACTACAAATCCAAATCATAATTTTCTGACAGGTAACACAACACATATGAAAGGCTAAGAAACCTAGCTCAGAAAAGTCAAAAATAGCAAATTAATCATCCCAATCATAAGTTTCAGACAACACACACCTATGAACGGCTAAGAAATCCAGCTCAGAAAAAGTCAAAATAGCAATCCACCCATCCCAAATTATAGGTTTTCAGACAACACACACCAACGAAAGACTACGAAATCTAGCTTAGAAAAGCCCGAAATAGTAATTTACATATCCCAATCATAAGTTTCAGACAACATTCACCTACGAAATACTAGGAAACCTAAGCTCAGAAAAACCTGAAATAGCAAACTATTCATCCCAAACTAAGTTTCAGACAACAAACGCCTTGAGAGACTAAGAATCATAGCTCTGAAAAGTCCAACTTGCAAACTACACATCCCAAATCATAATTTTTCTGACAACACATACCTATGAACGGCTCAGAAATCCAGCTCAGAAAAGTCAAAAATTGCAATCCATCCATCCCAAATCATAGGTTTCAGACAACACACACCAACGAAAGACTAAGAAATCTAGCTCAGAAAAGTCCGAAAATAGTAATTTACATATCCCAAATCATAAGTTTCAGACAACACACATCAACGAAAGACGGGGCTCGGGGAGAGCCTTTGAGGGTCTGTGGGATCCCTCTTGAGGGCCGGGTGGTCCTTTCGGAGCTTGGGGGGTACCTTTGAGGACCGGGCGCTTCCTTCGGGGTTGGGGTGGGGGGATCGGAACCCTTTGGGGTTGGGGTAAAGGACCTCACGACACTGTTCAAATGAAACTTGTGTATTAAAAACGACCTCAGAGTTTCACCCTCAAATCCTCTTCTAAAATCTCTTCAAAAATCATCTTTTAAAATGTCTCTAACTGTTTCGGCCGAAATAATTCCCTAAAATAATAATTTGTTTCTGAAAAAGATATAATAAGCCTTAAAAAAGTATTAAAATGGTGGCTCAGGAGCCTTTGGGGCGCCGGGGGCCCTTTGGGAATCCGAGAACCTTTGAGGACCGGTGGCTTCCTTCGGGTTTGGGGTGGGAGGATCGGAACCCTTTGGGGTTGTGGTAGGGGGACCTCACAACACTGTTCAAATGGAACTTGTGTATTATAACGACCACAGAGTTTTCACCCTCAAATCCTCTTCTAAAATCATCTTTTAAATCATCTTTTAAAATGTCCTCTAACTGTTTCGCCGAAATAATTCCCTAAAATAATAATTTGTTCTGAAAAGATATAAATAAAGCCTTAAAAAGTATTAAAATGGGGCTCAGGAGCCTTTGGGGCGCCGGGGGCCCTTTGGGAATCCGGAGAACCTTTGAGGACCGGGGCTTCCTTCGGGGTTTGGGGTGGGGGGATCGGAACCCTTTGGGGTTGGTGGTAGGGGACCTCACAACACTGTTCAAATGGAACTTGTGTATTATAACGACCACAGAGTTTCACCCTCAAATCTTCTTCTAAAATCATCTTTTAAATCATTTTTTAAAATGTCTCTAACTGTTTCGCCGAAATATTCATAACCTGTCTAAAACGGTTTCGCCCAAATAATCCCTAAACGTAATTTCAGCGTGTTTTCTTTTGTTTTTGGCATCTCTGCGCTGACAACAATTTCAAAGTTACTAAGAAACCTGATTCCCACGCTAAAACAATTCATCGCTAAGATGTTTCTTTGAGAATTGTTTCCATGGGCGTTTGGTTATTAGTATCTTTTGGAGTTCGACCAGTAGAGTTGTTTTCCGAGGCAAAGACATTAATGACTTGGATCTATTCCTGTGAGAACAAAAGAATCGTTTCTAGGCGAAAATTTTTAAAGTCTGACAGATGATGTCATTGGTTGATTGATCTGTCAAGAAAGGGGAATTAATTTGTTGTTTCTAAGGGGAGATTATTGATTCACGATAGGGGAATTGAGGTCGACAGCAACAGGTGTTTCCAAATTCCTGGACGGCATAACATTCGCCTCGAGCATGCACTTACAACAACAACAACATTGACTTTGACATTCGCTGAGAGCGTGCACTTACAACAACAACAACAACATCGACCTTCGACATTCGCTGAGAGCGTGCACTTACATCAACACAACATCGACACCTTTGGAAATTTAGGTCATTGACCCCATTAACCACGTGTTCTCCCTAGGGAGGCTATGCCCATATATGGTGTGGGTGACCACGAGTCAATGAGGCCTTTCTACTGTAAATAATGATTGGAGGAAATCTAACACCTCTCCCACGCCCCACCATTTTCCCGAACATATCCAATACAATTTGAGATACCAATTTTTGTTCAGCGTAGTTGAAAAGTCTAGAAATTCTGTCTTTGAGGATGACGATCCCCCCACAGTCCTCAGGGCAAGGGTTTTAAGTTATGCCCTAGGGACATATAAGGTTCTTATAGAAATTAAATAAAAAAAACAAGTTTTTTTAACTGAAAGTAAGGAACGACATTAAACTTAAAACAAACAGAAATTATTCCGTATATGGAAGGGAGCTGTCCCCTCCTCAACGCCTCGCTCTTTACGCTAAAGTTTGACTTTCTCACAACTCTTTTTTTTTAAACAATAAAAAACTTTGGCTTGAAAGAGCGAGGCGCTGAGGAGGGAAAGCCCCTTCCATATACGGAATAATTTCTGTTCGTTTTAAAAACTTTTAAAACGTCGTTCCTTACTTTCAATTAAAAAAATTGTTTTTTTTATTTAATTTTTGAACGTTTTGAATTAATGCAGGTTTCGATTTTGGCTCACCGTACATGAATAATTAAAAAAAAAATTGAATATTAATTTTACTTTTATTTGGTTAAACGGCTTTCTCGAAACTTGCTTAATTTTATCTACGAACGTTTTTAATTAGTAATAAATACACGTAACTTACGAATTAACTTACGCAACGAACTTATATATTCATAGATTTTTAATACGTATATTAGGGGGTTCGACCCCTAGTCATACCTTGCTCTTAAAGCTAAAGTTCGAATTTTGTTCCAGTTCTTTAAAATGACCCCTTAATCACAAAGGCCGTTAATTAGAATAAATAGCTGTAAGCTTTACCTTCGTTGTCTAATAGTTGGGCGAGTCCATCCAATGCCCAATCATATACAAGGCCGTAGTGCGATAATATTTTCTGTTCGTTTTAAAGAGCGAGGTTTTGATGTTGATCCTTACTTTCAGTTGAAAACTTTTCTTATATTTAATTTCTGATCTTTTTTCTTTAATAATGATGGGAAATCCGGGGAACGCCTCCTTCATTGCAATGTCCCTTCCCCCATGAAAATGCTTCCTTCATGGAAAGATCTTCCCATATAGCCCCCAAACCCCCCCCCCCAACTACCAGAAAAAATCCCCCCTGAAAACGTCTGTATACTTCCCAATAACCAATACTATATGTTAACATTGGGTAAAGTTCAATAACTTTCAGCCCTCCCCCCGGAGACTTCGGGGGATTAAGTCATCCTAAAAGACATAGTTATAACATTTTCGACCATGGCTGAACAAAATGGCTATCTCAAATTTTGATCGGGTGACTTTGAGAAAAAATGAACGTGGGAGGGGCCTAGTTGCCCTCCATTATTTGGTCACTTGAAAAGTTGCAGTAGAACTTTTAATTTCCGTTCCAATGAGCCCTCCCACGATATTCTAGGACCACTGGGTCGATAAGATCACCCCTGGAAAAAAAAAAAAATAAAATAAAATAAACAAACGCATCCGTGATCTTTCTCTTCTGGCAAAAAATAAAAAATTCCACATTTTTGTAGATAGGTGCTTGAAACCTCTACTGTAGAGTTCTCTTATATACGCTGAATATGATGGGTATGATTTTCATTAAGGTTCTATAACTTTTTGGGGTATTTCTTCCTTTTTTCGAAAATCAGCCCAATTTTCTCAGGTGCGTAAATTTTGATGGGTAAGACTAAACTTGATGAAAAATTATATAGTTGAAAATCAACATTAAAATCTGATTCTTTTGATATATCTATTGGTATCAAAATTCCGTCTTTTAGAGTTTCGGTTGCCATTGAGCCGGTTGCTCCTTACTTACAGTTTGTTACCACGAACTGTTTGATTGTTGTCGTAGAAACTTCAAAAAGACTCATTCGAATAAAAATTAAAAGGGCTAGTGCCCTTTTTTAATAGTCAAAAGTGTGATTGAAGGGCAATTAACCCCCCTCTCAATCCCACTATTTCCCCAAACACATCCAATCAAAATTTTGAGATAGCCATATATTTACAGCTATCTCAAGAGGTTTAAAAAAAAAACACTTTTTTCCATACCATCCAAGAGGTAAAGATCTTGGTACCTTTTTAGAGGTTTCGTTCGGCGTTTTGTTTTTCTCGTTGAGATTTTTATTATTATTATTATTAACAAATAGGTCACAAAAAAAAAACAACATACAAATCTCCATATAATGCTAACAAAACTTGAAACTGCATATAATACCAACAATATCAAATAGGCCCCGACGCATATTAGCGTGTATGAGATGACCCCCAAAAAAAGAACACTTCAACTACTTATACACTAATATACTTCCTCGGGGAAATAATACTTCTCTGACTCCTCCTCTCCTTCCCCACCCCTACTAAACACTTATCAACATTCAAAGGATAACATATTTTTTTACAGGGAACTTAAAGTGAATCCCACACTCATACTCTATGATTCATCATTCTTGCTTTCATATACCGACAATTACCTCAATCAACACACAAGAAAACTTTTTTCTCTTTTAACATTCACAAGCAATACTCACTTCCAGATCAATCACCTTATCCATGTCTACAATACTGGTTAAAAACAAATACATCGCAAAGAAGCAACGAAATTTGTCAAGAACCTTCTTACCTTTTTACTTCCGCCGGAAGCCTGTTCCATTACTTCAGGGCCAATATACCTAATAGAAAATTTAGATCTGGTAGTAACTGGAACCGGCGTTCTAACTAATCCAACATTTTCTAGTTTCAAACTATGTCCCTTTTCATTATAAAAGTTTATGAAAAACATGCAGGTAACAATTAGAAAAAATTTATACGTAAACAAATTTTACATAAAATTTAACCAAACCAAGAATGGTAAAAATTTTAATTAGTGATACCTCGATCTTACCAAACTTCTGGGACAAGTCATTGGTCCGAAAACTCTTACAGCTTTATTTTGTAACACACGGAGCGGATACAAATGGGTAGTGAACGTCGTCGACCAAACTGTAACACAGTACAGCAAATATAGATGAAGTAAGAGAAAATATATAACATTCTAATAACATTTTTAAGAAAAAAAATTTTCAGCTTTCGCAGAGTTTTCCACACATTTTTTGGCTAATTTAGTACTGTATAAATGCAATATGATCTTTAAAACTTAGCATTCATCTACCATTACACCGAGATACCTTACAGTACTTGTCCGTTTTATACTTCCATTTACTAACTCAATTTCTTTAATCCATGGATATTAATTTGCACTTCTTGTCATATAACATAGACATTTTTTTCTTCTGATTAACACCAAGCAGTTGTTCACTCGCATCCACCTCTCGATTATCACCATTTCCTTGTTTCATGCCATTTTTTCAAATCCGCTTCTGTTTTTCGCAGCCATAGTAAATTGAGTATCATCAGCAAAACTTGGAAGTATTGCTCGCACCGGGCCTATCAGTGTACCTTGGAGTTGACAGTTGTTTGAGGCATCCATTTAGATCATTATGTACACAAGAAATAACCTAGGGGACTCAACACAGACCCGTCTGTGGGCAACACTGCACTTTACTACCATCTCTTCCGACAGGACTGTGCCCAGCCGTACTCTGCGTTCTTCCTTCAAGAAATGAAGCAATCAATTTCATACTTTTAAAAACGAATTATTTGAAAAAAAAACTACGTTTTTCCTAAAGAGTTAAGAGGCTGAGTTACAAGGTCGATCGAACCTTAAAACGTACAGGGATTAGAGGCAATCAGTTGGGGGGCTGCCGCCCCCCAAACCTCCCGCTTTCGCAGCCTTTAAATAAAAAAACAGTTTTTTTAAACTGAAAGTAAGGAGCGACATTAAATCTTAAAACGAACAGAAATTATTCCGTATATGAAAGGGGCTGTGCCCTCCTCAACGCCTCGCTCTTTACGCTAAAGTTTTTTATTGTTTAAAAAAAAGAGTGCTGAGATAAAGTCAAACTTTAGCGTAAAGAGCGAGGCGTTGAGGAGGGCACAGCCTTTTTTCATATACGGAATAATTTCTGTTCGTTTTAAGATTTAATGTCGCTCCTTACTTTCAGTTTAAATAACTTTTTTTTTTATTTAAAGCAGTGCGAAAGCGGGAGGTTTGGGGGGCGGCAGCCCCCCAACTGTGCCTCCTAATCCCTGTATGTTTTGAGGTTCGACCTTGCAACTCAGCCTCTTTAAAAACTCTTTAGAAAACGTAGTTTTTTTTCAAATAATTTCTGCACGTTTTTGTACAGTTTATTACTTATTATTGTTTGACTAACTGTTAGCTGATTTGACAGCTTGCGGGCTTGCGGGCTCTTATAGGAAAACGAGCCCGCGTTTTCGCGGGCTCTTATAGGAAAACGATAAGACCCGCTTATAGCGGGCTCTTATAGTAAAACGAGGTTTTTCGTAAATGTAAATTCGGGGGATAATTTTCTGAAAATATCAAAAAGGCCCTAACAGGTCGAATTCTGCTTCGAATGAGTCCTTATTCACCCGGATCAGTTGCCAACTGTGGCCTGTAGGCGTGGATAACAAAAAAAAAGAGAAATGAATTTTAAGTGGCTATATTTGGTTTTTTGAAAACAGGGCAAGAGTGATCGGATTGAGCTGAAATTTCGAGGATAGCTCCCGGGCCCTAGGAAAGCTTAACCTCTAAATTTCAGCCCAATCGGACAACGTTAAAGGGGGGCTGTGGTGGGAGGATCGAAACTTCCGGCCCAGTTTACCCCATGAAGATAAAGTCGGAGGAGGATGAATTTTTGCAAGTTTCTTAGTTTGAGCTTGGGCTACAAAATGCGATCACCGCCGTCTCTCTGCGACCTCTAGGACCTGAAATCGCTTAACATTGTGGTGGGTCGCCTCTTTATAGAGGCACAAGTGGTGCCTCCTTGATTCCAGCATTTTCAAGCTTAGCCAATAAAATCTTATGATCAACACAGTCAAAGCCTTCATAAATATCTAGAAAAGTTGAACCCACCTTTAAAACTGAATCTAGGCAATCATTAACAGATGTTGTCAAAAAAATAATAAAGCATGCTCTGTAGACATATTTTTTCTAAAAGCAAATTGACTAGAGTGAAAAAAAAAATATCTTTTTTCAAATAATCCATCAGTCGTCTATAAATCAATTTCCTCAAAAAATACGAGAATCACTGGAAGTAGATATATCGGACGGTAGTTGTTCATATCTTCCTTATCACCTTCTTCTATACAAATGAATAACCAAAAGCACTTTTCAAGCAATTGGGTAACACTCCAAATTTAAAACACTAGTTAAAAAGGTACAACAGATGACTATATATAATTGGGTAAGATTTTTTTGAACTATTTGTAAGGTTTATAAAAGTCCATTCCAGCTGCCGATTTTTTCATACTTTTTAAGTAACATATGAAGTAACTCCAAGCGGCATGTTTATATTTTAGTATAATTTAAATAAAACACGTTACAGTCAGCATAACTAAAATAAAACATTCCAGTTTTCGAACCTTTTTAATAGTCTAAAGTAATTGGAGGGCAACTAACGCCCCTCTCATGCCCACCATTTCCCCAAACACGAATAACACATCCAATCACAATTTTGAGATAGGCATTTTGTTCATCGTAGTTGAACAACTAACGCCCCACGCCCATCATTTCCCCAAACATTTTCGATCAACGTTTTGATATGGCCATTTTGTTCAACGTAGACCCTTTCACCGTTACTAAGAAAGGGTCGTCCAATTTTAGTTTTGTGTTTTTATTTTAAGGTTTGGTTTTTAAATTCTTATCATTTTTATTCTGCACTGAGGACGGTCAAGCGGAGTCTTGACCGAATTATTTGCATAATTTTTCAATTTTTTCTCTGGCTGTAAATTGTCCTCGTTTTCTTCCTTTCTTTCGCGATTTTATGTTTTTGTTCAACGTAGTGTTGAAAGGTCTGGAGAGTAATGTCTTTGAGGATGACAAACCTCCCCCCGTAGCCCTCAGGACAAGGGTTGTAAGTTATGCCCTTGGGGCATATAAGGTTCTTATAGAAATTTTTGTCGTAGAAGCTTCAAAGAAGGGCTCATTCGATTGGAAACTAAGAGGACTAGTGCCTTTTTAATATTAGTTGAAAGTGAATGCAGAGCGCAAAATGCCCCCCCCCCCCCCCACGCTTATCATTTCCCCAAACACTTCCATCAAAATTTTTTGATATAGCCATTTTTGTTCTACCTATCAGAACAGGTCTGGAAAATTATGTCTTTGAGGATTACAAATCCCCCCAGCCGCTCAGGGCAAGGGCTGTAAAGTATGCCCTGGGGACATATAGGGTTTTGATAGAAAGTGTGGTTCATATAAACTTCGGAGGGGGCTCATTGGATTGGTAATCAGACGCTCTAGTGCTCTTTTTAAGAGTCAAAGTGATCAGAGGACAGCTACCTCCCTCCCCCTATACACAACGTCGGATTGTCCGAACAAATGCGTCTAATAGAATTTTTGAGATAGCCATTCTATTTAAAATAGTTCAATTATCATGTCAACAAAGGGTTTTGGAGGTTGAAACAAACCCCATAGAATAGGGACAAGGGTTGTAAGTTATGCTTAGGGGGTATTTAAACTATTTACGGAAGGTATGGTTTTTAACTTCAGAAGAGACTCAGTTTTTCCTCTCGCTGAAAAAGACTATGTCAATATAAAAGGAAAATAAATTAATCAAAAAAAACTTTTTGCACAAAATAAGTTTTTTTCAAAACAAAGTAAAGAACTCCATTAAGCCAAAAATGAACAAAATAGAATCAATAATCTACCACAGCAATGCAACTACCACAAATCAGTGTCAATAATATAACGAAACCCCCAAAACAAACTGAAATTAAAATAAGTCAAACTCAAAACGAGCAGAATTAATCTGAGTAGGGTTCTAAATCCTGTGCTTTCTAGAAGCCAGAATATAACTTGTACTTTACTGAACAAAGTTCTTTTAAAATGTTTTCACTTTTATAACTTTAAGAAATCAAAAATTAATTAAGATTTTGAAGGAATAAAATCAGCATATGTATATTTAACTGACAATGCACCTTTTTTTATCAGTAAATTCTTTTGGAATTTTTTCATAGGTGTGTTTGATAGATGTTTTAGCAAGATCAGTTTTAGTTTTTTTTTAGATTCTAACAGTTTTCAGAATTTAAAAATCTAGTTTTCCTGACTTTGAATCACTAATTTTGCTGTTTTTGAAGTTAAAACTTCGCGCTCTCTACTTCCGTCCGAAAGATCATTTTCTCGAAGCCGTATTAGACAGAATGTTAAGCTTTGATGTAAACACTGGGGGTTGAGGGGACGACCTCCCTCCTTGAGCTTAGGATACACTGGGTATGGTGGGCTACATCCAACAAAGAGACACGAAGTTTTTATCAAAGGAAAGTAAAGAAGACATTATAAGTTAAAACGAATAGAATTTATTTCATATATGAGGGATGCTACCCTAAGAACGACTGCTCAAACACAAGCACGATTGGAATAGGGTAAAAGTAATTTTTTCCCAAGGCTTCAAGCATGGGGAGAGGTTTGGTACTGTCCGCTTGATCTACAGCAAACAGAGTTTGTCAATTCAAAGGGTTTGGTTTAAAAGGCAATCGGTAAATAATACACTTGCAATTATCCATAATCTAAATTTATTGTACTCGTAAATACTTTCAGTAGAGCACTATGAAGCCTTGGCGTAAAGAGTGAGAGATATCAGGATGGGGGGGGGATATTATTCGTGTAATCGAATAATTTATGTTCGTTCTAGCTTTTAATATCTCTGTGTTCATCTGAAAAAATTGTTTTTTATTTATTCTCCTTAAACTCTTTAAACAAGGCACCGGTCAGAGCAGAAAAGAGCTTTTATTTTTCGAAAATAAAGTCTGAGAAATAAAATCAGAGTTCACGGATTAGCCAAAAAATAGCCTTGTGTGTCCGCTCTTTGTTGCTTTCATTAAAGATTTTTTGTAGTCTATTCAATGCGTGTTTTGCAAGATAAACATTCAGACTGCGATTGTTTGCTTTGTTTGTTTCTATAAAGAATTCTAATCGCCACGACTTCTCTTAGCATCATTCTAATAAATTTTATGAAGACGTGATCTCATAGGTTACGCTATTACTACTACTAAAAACACATTTGCAGCGCCCAGCCCTCTGATGAGCCAACACAGCTGTAACACACCTCTCTGTCCATCCTCAGTCTGTTCAAAGCTTCACTCTTTACCCCCCCCACCCCCACCTAAATAGGACATGTAGTTCCTATTCCCTTTAAATGCCTTTCTTATGACCTCATCCAAGCCCATCTGAGGACAACCTTCTTTTCATTTGGCAACTAAACGATAGCCCCAAAGCACAATCCACTTTGTTCATCCCCCTAAAAGAATAATTGCAGCAACGGATGGTAGAAACAGCAGCTTGTTTTTCATTTAGATCCACCGATCGTCTGCTGCACAAAACGCGCTCAGCTCTTTCTTCTTCTGTTTGTTTATTTTCTTAGTATGTTCAAACGTCGTATTGTAAGTACATTTATTTCCGATGATGTTTAGTCAAATTACTTCCTGAGAAAAACTGTCCTGTGTTGTGAGGTCAAACACTCTGCATTTTTTATATTAATCTCCATTCTGCTATGTGTGACCTATGATTTGTGTAACGCAAGCAGTGTTGAGTGCATAATGTTACATAATGCGCATTGCATATGTGCCATATATATATAAATTTCTGTTTTATATATATATATATAATAATAACATTATATATCGTATATTTAAAATATATAATATTATAATATATATAGTTTTCTAAATATATATTTCTTAAAATATATATAAGAAATATTATATATTTTCTGTTTATAGTGTCTATATATATATATGTTATATATATATATATTATATATATAGATATATATAGTATATATATATATATGTTGTGTGTGTGTGTGTGTGTGTGTGCAAATGAACTAGAAACAAACGTCTTAATTTAGCATACAGTTATAACTGAGGCCTCTTCTTTGGGTGCTGAAAAGCGTCATACCCCACCTTGTTTTCTAAGCTGGATAGGTCGATATCTTTCATTCTATTACCTGCCATACTTCAATTGTAATACGCTTCGTTTTAGCTTTTTTTCTCTTTTTATTTTTGTATGAACCCTTTTGTGTGGTTTTTTGGTTTATGAAGAATTTTATGCCATGTGTAAAGTGCATTTAACGCCTAAGTTGGTCGAATTGATTGTGCAATCACACAGAAAGCCAAATGTCAATATTTGTTTTAAGAACAGAAGACGCTGGCTTACTTGAAGAGAGTTTTGCTTTCTTATCGCTAGATGCGTAAGGGAGGAGTGGAATTTGGTGTCGCTGAACTTTACATTTTAATTTTGATATAAACAAAGAAATGCAAATAAAATATTATTTTTACAACAAACAAACGTAATTTTGAATAAAAAAGGAAACCTCTTTAAGGCACGTGTGACGGATGCAATAAAAGGGGAGGGAGGTTGGCGTGAACGGGGGGACGCCGCTGTGCGGACACAATAGTTTGCCGTGGTAACGGCTTAAAATATTTGATAAGCATTGGAAATGTCCAATGGACACGGCTTCCTGAACAAATACACCCGACATCCATTACCGACGAGCTCAAGACATGATATTCTTACGATAGTAGTACAGGCTTCTGATATATTTAAAAATATACATTCAAGATATACGCCTAAGGCATAGAGATGTGGTGTAAGTTTTCAACGAATTGTATGGTTTACCAGGGTCAGTTAGCAAAGAGGTAACATTTCCTATAGATGGTATAGTATATTTGAAATATCATATGGAGATTTGCTTGAAGGTATATACTTTGCGTACGTGCCCGTACCAAACAGGTTTTTCTGGTGGTCCTATTCTACAGGTCATTACGCCTTTTGGCAAGAGGAACGAGTATAACTTGATTGGTGATTAAGGATTTGAATATAAGGAATGGTTTTCACTACAATTCATACTGATTAGTAAAAGAATTGGATTCAAAGAGAATAGGTTTTTTTTTTGTATTTGAGAGGATATTAGTGGAGAAAAAATGAGGGTGCATTTACCTATTGGAGAGATTAATGATGGAACCGGACAGCAGCAGCAGCAGTGATATACGAGTACCCAATGTTAGCTGTGGAAATAACTGCTGGCCTGTGTGACTACTATGTCTTGAATGGGACATTATGTATGCTAGATACGTGATTATCATTAGCAAACTTTAAGCAGAGGTGAGGCAGCTGTGGTTTTTGCTGGAAAAAGTGAATATTCTCCATATAAATAAAAAAATAAACTTCGGTCAGCATTAGATGTCCTAATCGAAATATATGTTGAGAAACAACAATGCATCAGTGAATATTATTATTGTAAATTATGTTCAATAACTGGTTCTAAATCAAATGGTATTTTTTTTTTCTTTCTATAGTAGACAAAGCGTATATTTCTCTAGAGTAGAAAAAAGAAATTCTGATTAGTCTGAAGTTGGTTGTGAGAGAGTTAGGACTCTAAAAAAATGGATAGATTCGAGAAAGATCGAATCATGAGGAATCTAATTCCTTATGGAAAAACGTTTTGATTCTAGATGATGATTTTCTAGAGTTGGTCTATTCAAAAGGAAGATATTTTTCTCGGGGAATGCTTGTCGATATAATGAAAACTGATTCTCCATCATTAGACTATTGTATGAAGCTTCTACATCGTGTGTCCAAATGCATTTACACAATTTATTGATATATTGTGATCACGACACAGCAAATGATATTGGTGGATATGCTTTTTAAACATTAGTTTAGCGAATTTAGGACTTTTTTTTCATAAGAAAGAATGGTGCTGCAAGGATGATTTACTCCTCCTCTCAGGTCTCTCTCTCATCGACATTTTTTTTTTTTGGTTGCTAGCTCAGTTTCATTGTGGTAGTGAGAGCGTTAACACATGACAAAATGTTCCATACAATGTCCGTTATGTATGTACACCACAGGGCAGCTGGTCATCATGTGATAATTGCAGCAATGATTGAGGAGTAATGATGAAAAAGTGTAAGATTATGCAACCCATGTAAATTGCACAGAGGATATGCTGTATAGCAAATTAAAGTGTTGTAATTCCTGGTCTTGAAGAGGTGTGTTGACTCTCATCCTAGAGGTCACCTATGCTCCAATTGTCATTATGATAAGTGCAAGCAGTGGGAGAGTACATTATCCCGGTATGATTGGAAAGATCCTAACGTAGATTTTTAGTTTTATTGCTACGAGATTGGTATCGTCGTGGTTTTAGATTGTTTCTGGGAGGAGGAACCGGGTCAACGATTCAACTGTTGGAACAACAAAAGAATATGGTGTTTCTACGTCATCGTTGCTGTGAAGACACTGGGTGTTATGATTATAAGCCCCACTGATTTTTATTTGGCTGTGACGGAATGTGATTCGACACTTTAGGACACTGTTTGTGAAATTGCTTCAAATAGGTGCCAAATTGAAACATGTTGAATTTTCTATAGAATGAATGAGAATAGTAATCATTGACTATACAAAAGAGATATGAACAAGAGTGAAGTCACACTCTACTGTAGAAAATGTGACCCTGTACATTGCACTACATCAAGATCAGTACACTGTGAATTCAGATAATCTACCTGACTAGTTGTTGTCGACAAATACCTAGTTAGTGGATGAAATCTAAATGACTAGAGTAGAAAAAGTCGTTTTATGTATCATGTAATATACTTTTTTTTTTTTATTAATTAATACACATTTCACATACATCTTTAGAACATTTTATTCCTTAGGGGCGTCTAAAATCAATATTAAATACACTTGTAAGTATAAGTTCTCCACTAGAAAGTCGTTCAATTGAGGTAAGAGTCAACCGTAGATGTCGAGAAACTGCTTGTAGGTGTAGGCCACGACATCTGAACATGAAGAAAAAAGAGTAAGTGCGTTGAAAGCCACATAGTCCTTAGTCGCGTAAATTCCTGTACTCTTCGTTGATTTTGAATAATGGTTTTTCCCACTGCTTTCAATCAATGCGAGTTGCTGATGTATGGAGCGTAGAAATTTATACGAATAGCCCAAGAGGATCAAAAAATTCGAATATTCTTACGCTGTTGTTGAAAGTATGCTTAGCCAATGACCGGTCTTCAAGGTTCGACGGACTGCTATTAACAATTAATCAGGGTATTGTTAACACTTGGAAGTGTGTTTTCAATGAAAGTCCCGAAGGTATGCAATAGGACTTGTACTGGGACTGTATGGATCCATACTAAATACGTTGATTATTTTGGGTTGTGTTTCATGGTGCTTGAGGTCCTATTAGAAACACTGCCGTCGGGTGTGATTTCCCAATAGGTTTCTATCAAATTGACTCATTGATATTTACAGCGTGATACTCTCAGTTCAGAAGCATTGGCCAAATGTACCCTAAACGTACATTCCCTGTTCGTACTATGCTCACTATCCCTGTGTGCTTGGAAAAAAAAACCCAAAAATCCCGAAAACAATAACCCATGATTTTTTTGAAAACATTGAATCGTTATTCCTTTTCATCAATAGTTGAGAGTGTCATGATCTAGGGATTGGCATGGTCAAGCTCGTACAGAGTTCTATAGGATTTGTTGTCAAACTGGATAGAGTGTAACAGGTGGGAATACCATATACACTTTGCACAGCACACGTCTAGATATACCGAAAAAATTAAAATCATGGGGGATTCAGTTAGTTCGGTGTAGTGTGTTCGTGAGGGGGGCGCCAGGATCGCACGGCACTCCCACTCTTTCACAAAAGCCAAAGCCGTGTATTTTATGGGATTTCTCCATTGATAAATGATCGTGAATCTATGCTACGAGGAACCGGTCAAATGTGACGTTGATTGGTGATGTGTGTATGGGGGACAAGAAGTTTACATGTGGTTCCATGGGCTCTTGGCTTGTCCACTGCCAATGCAACAGAGCTCATAACTTGTTTGTTTTCGGACGTGGAGAATTGCCGATGTGATAATAACATTTGCATGCGGGTGCTGCAGAAAGTGTTTTTTTTCTCTCAAAATGAAATTTCGTGTGTGGTGCCTCTGCAACTTTATGTCAATCTTGGACATTGGGGTTGTGTATCCATTGGATACTGTATTGATCATCTCATGATGTTTAATGGTCCAACTAGATGATACTCCTGTTTAACTGCAGTAGTCAACTCACCATCGAGTATCAACACCTGTGTCTGATATTCATAGCCCACGTATTGCCTCGTCATCTCCTTGTATGCCCTTTGGCGTCGTGCGTGTGCGCATGAAATTGATGTAGCTTGCATAGTTGGACTAATTAGGGATTGGCGATGTGCTCACCGCTGTGTTCCATTAATAAATACATTAATTTGTTTGAATAGTGGTTGTGTCGAATACCATGTGTTCATAGGAGAGACCATCGCGGCATTTGGAGTTGTATTATGCTGACTTTTTTCTCACCACAACA
>CM051264.1:21189961-21490382 GCA_027921565.1 Artemia sinica | reverse complement strand
TCAAGGTCGACGGACTGCTATTAACAATGATCAGGGTATTGTTAACACTTGGAATTTTTTCAATGAAGTCCGAAGGTATGCAATAGGACTTGTACTGGGACATGTATGGATCCATACTAAATACGTTGATTATTTGGTTTGTGTTCATGGTGCTAGGTCTAGTAGAACACTGCCGTCGGGTGTGATTTCCCAATAGGTTTCAAATTGACTCAGTGATATTAGCGTGATACTCTCAGTCAGAGCATTGGCAAATGTACACTCTAAACGTACATTCCCTGTTCGTACTATGCTCATATCCTGTGTGCCTGACAAATCCAAAACAATAACCCATGATTTTTTGAAAACATTGAATCGGTTATTCCATTTTCATATAGTTGAGAGTCATGATCTAGGGATTGCATGGTCAACTCGTACAGAGTTCTATAGGATTTTTTGTCAAATGATAGAGTGTACAGTGGAATACCATTCACTTTGCACACAAGGCTAGATAGACCGAAAAAATTAAAATCATGGGGGGATTCAGTCCAGGATCCAACGGCACTCCCACTCTTCACAAAGGCCAAAGCCAATTTTGATGGGATTTCTCCATTGATAAATGATGAATCGCTATAGCTACGAGAACCGGTGGCAATGTGACGTTGATTGGTGATTGTATGGGGGACAAGAAGTTTAATGTTGTTGCCATTGGCTCTTAGCTTTCCACTGCCAATGCAACAGAGCTCATAACTTGTTGTTTTCGGACGTGGAGAATTGCCGATGTGATAATAACATTTGCATCGGGTGCTGCAGGAAGTGTTTTCTCAAAATGAAATTCGATGGGGCCATCTGCAACTTTATGTCAATCTTGACATTGGGGGGTAGCCATTGGGATATATTGAATATCTCATGATTTAATTTTCCAACTAGATGATACTCCTGGGTCACTGCAGTAGTCAACTCACCATCAGTATCAACACCTGTTCGATATTCATAGCCCAGCGATTGTCCTCTCATCTCCTTGTATGCCTTTGGCGTCATCATCATAAATTGTATGTAGCTTGCATAGTTGGATAAATTATTGCTAGTGCTCACCAATGTTCCATTAATAAATACATTAATTTGTTTGAATAGGTTGTGTCGAATACAGTTTTCATAGGAGAGACCATCGCCGGCATTTGGAGTTGTATTATCTGACTTTTTCTTCACCACAACATTTAAATCAATAAATGTTGACGACAAATCAATGAAATAGTCTTCATTGGAAAATATTTGAAAGTGTATATTTTCCGAGAGGGGTTGTTGAGGGTGAAATTGTTCATAGTAGCCATACTTGACACTGACATCAACATTTTCAGCATTGAATAGATTCAATGAGGAACTGATTGATGGATATGATTCCTTGTGGGGGAGATAAGTCATCTTAAGAGAAGAAATCCTTCTTTGATCTAACAATCTTTTTCTTTTTTCTTCTTCTTCTGTTGCTTATTGGACTTCGTTGTTTTATTCCTCAAAGTCCTTGTTGATGTCCTTTGCTTCCTGCCTGAGTGGAGACTGATGAGTGAATGACGTGAACGCATCCTTTTCAATCCCTCCCCATTTTGTCGAGATTTTAATTGTTCACCAACGGCTCTTGCTGAAGATCTAATATTTTCCTTAACACTCTCCTTGAAATTCTTGCCCGACCCCCAGTCCTGTAGTGTGGAGGCAGCAAAATTTGATGCAGCAGGTACAAGATATTTTCTGGCAAGGGGTAGTGCAGAACGAAATAGCCTAGCAAACCAGCTACCAAGACCATAGCCAGACATTGTAGTACGCCCCTTGTAGTAGTCCAATCCATTGCCTATTTGACGTGGACTCAAAGCACCAACATAACAGTCAATATCGGGACAGACAAATGGAATTCTTCTATTGTTCATTTTTTAGGTTATTGTACCGTCGTTGTCGTTGACAATGGGTCGAAAATGACATGTAATCACTGCTAAGCCTTTTGAAATTGCTATTGGATCACCTAATTCAGTTCTTAGTGTTAACTGACAGAGCTCCAAATAGGAAGTGTTTACGGGAATATACTGAAGATGCTTTATATTGTAGTGGTGAACATGTTCTTGATTGGTTTTTCGTTCAAGAACTCGTAGGAGGGGAACATTTGAATTACCAACCCGAGATGTTTCCACAAATGAAGCGTAGAGAAATATACAAGTGTCCGTGGAGAAGCTGGGTGCATAGTCTGCATAGATAACATGGTCAATACCACTGAAATTTTCTGTCTTAATAATACGTTTTTTTTAAAACCAAGAACCTCACGTAAATTTTCATTGAGGAAAATTCTTTCATTCTCATATGGATTGGTAATATAAATTCTCCTTTGTTCCGTCGAGTAATTGAAAGTGAAACCACCTTTTTTTCGACTTGCAATTTTTTTGTTGATAAACTCGACACAGTTCATGCATGTTATTGTATTCCCTGTAGGGGATGTTAGCAATAGGGTATTGATTAGAGTCAAAAGTTGCCATTGCACCTTCATCACCGAATTCAAACGGTCGTATTTTTATTTCATATTTACGATCCTTTCTCAGGATGTCATAGGTATTTTTGAGAATACAGTCGACAAGAGCCACTTCATATGCACCGTCAAATTTGATGGCGGGGGAGAGTTTTGTCCAAAAATCACTTGTCGTATTCAAGTCATTGTAGAGAGGATCGGAAACGTTGGACATGAAAGTTACATAGAAATCATTGGGCATTGTCAATATCTTCAACACCGATCCAAGAATCAAAATCAGAGTTGTATCCTAGCCAGCGAACAAGTAACTGTTTCTTACCCCCGCGAGCACGTGTCTTTAATATCTTTTCAATTTGATAGATTTCACTAGCATTTTTAACTTTTTGTAATTCATAGTCATAAAAGCCGCCGAGAATCTCCTCATCTTTGGTATCACGCAAACGATAAGTTATGGGTTTAGTGTCTAGGATTTTTGCCACTTTAAAAAGTTCTGTGGACCACAAGTAATTCCCCTTTTCAAAAACATTAGTTGTTCTATTAATTCGAACCGTATCACCAACATTGAATTTATTTTTCTTCTTCTTCTTCTTGACTTTTGTTTCATTGGAATATTGTTTAAGAAAGGTGTCAATTGTATCATGATCAGAATGATGAACTTCCGTTGGCGTAGAGTTGGACAATGATCGATGAGGTCGTTGATTATAAATCAACATGATTTTATCAAGATCATGAATAAAAGCCGATGTATTTTTCAATGTACAATATCTTGAAATTAAAAGTCGAATAGTTCTTATCAATCGTTCGGCCAATGCAGCCTTTATAGGACTGTGACTATGATAGAGCAGTGTACTATATTTTTCTAGTACTTTTGCAACATGAGGATTAACAAATTCACTACCGCGATCCGTTTTGAATTTTTTTTATATGAATCCTGTTGGAGAATACTTTCAATGGCCTGAGCAACTTCAACACCTCTCTTTGATCGCAATGGAATTGCATATGCATAACGACTATAAACACTGATTGCAAGTAGAATGTACTTGTACGGTGTATTGTGACGCCGTTGAAGCTCATCTAGAGTCAGGAGATCTGCTTGCATTATATGCAATGGGTAAAAGGCTTTAGTTTTTCGATATTGATTGGCACGAAGTCTATGATTTCTATGCAGAGTGTAACTTGATTCATTCTGTAGATAGTCTTGTACATTTTTAGGGGGAACACACAGTGACTTTGGAAAGAGTTGTGGGGGAACTTAAACTCCCCACCTCACCAATATTTTCATAAACACCTTTCAGAACTTCAACCATTTTGAACGTAAACACGTTGTGTAACGTCCGCTACCCTTTTGTATACTGGCTGTTGGTGGTGGTGATGGTGGTGATGATGACCTGATACGTCTTCGCTTTTGTCTAGCTATCAGCGGTGTGCTAGTATTTTCCAAAATTGATTTAAAATCTTCTTCTTCAAGTTCATTTTTTAATGGTGTCAATGTTGTTGTTGATGATGATGATGACGATGATGCATGTTCATTTAATTTTTTTAGAATTTGTCTATTGCCAATAAGACTTTTGGGGAAGTTTAATGTATTTAGAAAGTTGTATAGATGAGTGTCAAATGATAATAGTCCTTTACGATTTGTAACCATATCATAGATTAAATCAAGTAGATTATAGCTCTTGCCCTGAATTATAATCCCTGTTCCATTGCTCTCAACTTGAATGTGATCACTTTCCAAGAGATAGGCTAGGAGTCGTTTACTTTGTTCACGATATGAGTGGGGCATTAGATTTCCAATTTTCAATACAATCGAATCCAATTCCTCCTTCTTCAATTGTGTTCCATCAGCAGCAGCAGAATGCCGAGGAGATGATTCTTTCTTGGGGTCAGCAGCAACAGCAGCAGTGGGCTTCGAGCGATAGGACTTGTGTTTGTCCACTCGACGAAGTGCATCTTGAAGTAAAAGCAGTTTTTTATCATCCTCAATATTTTCATTGTCAAGGAATTTACTCAGATTGTTCTCAAAGTGTTCGACGGGTGAGAGAGCGAGTTCTATTGGAGTCAATTTATAGGGTTTTGCCATTTCTCTCTCTCTTTTAGAGAAAACTGTTTACAAGTCCTGCAATTATTGGCAGTAAAAGTGTGAAAAAAGCTACCGCCCGCCTGAAGAAGTCGTTTCCTTTTGAAATTCTTTCCTTTCTTTTTAGATGCTAATGTACGTACAATGGAACGATGTTTCTTTGCCTGTTGCTTAACTACTTCTGGCACTTGAACATTACCCTCGATCAAATTTAAACAAAGTTCGGATATTAGATTAATGAAATCGTTGTCAATACCGTGTTTGAGTATTGCTTTCCTAAGCGGAGGTTTTGAAGTGCTTAGAACTGAAAAACAAATGTCTATTTTCATGTAGTTTCTTCAGTGTCATGATAGCAACTAATAGGTCTTTTTAGTGTTCACGGGGAGATATACTGTAATTTCATTGTCAAAAATATCTGTGACTACACGTAGATCCTCGGGTGTATTTTGATTAAGATCCAATAGGATGTAGCCGTAGGGTTTATTAGTTGCCTGATTGTATGCTGAGAGCAGAAATTTGGGGGCTCCCGGATAGATTTGTTTATTGAGAGTTATTAGCGAGCTAGAATCACGAACAACTCTGTAGATGATATAGTAGGTGCAGTTCAATGCAAGTGTTCGCATACACTTGCTCTGATGAAAGAGATTGTGTAGAACCAGAGTAACGGAAATCTGTTCGTGATGAGAGCGAACAGTGAACAGTTGTAGCATTTCCTGGGACCATTGTTCAATAGATTCAGCCAGATCGTCAATGATCAACCAAGAGTTTTGTTCAATAATGCTGAAAACATCAAGTCCCTGTATGAATTGTATCTGCACCAACCCCATGGTGGTGGCAATCGCTTTTATTTCATCATATGACTCCTGCCAAATACTATAGCAATAGTAGATTTTTTTCGGCTTTTCCACAAACATTTTATCACAATTTTTAATTATTTTAGTTAAGAGTGTTGTTTTGCCCGACATTGACGGTCCACACAGAAACGATCTGAATGGTGTTTTAAATTGATACATGTTCCCCTCAACAGTTCACCTGGACAACTAACTGTAGACTATGGCCGTCTAATGACTAAATAATTTCCCTATTACTACTACTCCGTTCAAGAATAATAACGAGAAGAAGAAGAAGAATAAAGAATAATATTTTCTTTTATTATATACATAAAAAAGGTGACAATACTTTAAAAAATATACTACATTGAAAAGGCACATTAAACATGAATAGAAAAAAAAATACACTTTTTTTAAATTTATTTATAATAAAAAAAAATACAACATTTACATAACCACTAGAAAACAAAAACAAACACTTAAATAAATACACTTTTTTTTCTGTTTATTTATTTATAAAAAAAAATACAACATTTATTGGACTAATGTGCACTTGAAATATCATACACTTTTATTTACAACATTTTAAATTTTGGGGTCCCCCCTCCCCCCGGGGGGCGGCCGCTGCGGCGGCCGGGGGCGGGAAGCGCCGGCGCCGGGGGGCCCGCTGCGGCGGGCCCGGGCCGGGGTCGGCATTAAATACTGGAAATTGATCTGCCTTGCAAACACACACACATTGAAAATTGATTGTGATAGAAAAAAAAAAGAATTAAAAAAAAAAAACCTAATTACCCAAAAAAAAAAAAAAAAAAACCCTCCCACCCAATTTATACTTTTTTTAGTGAATTTAAGTTAATTTTTTTAGACCGAGTTGTTTTCTGTACTCTGTACATTCAACTCGGTCTGAAATTAAATAATGACCGTGTGGCAATACCTTCACACCATCCTCAAGTACATAGACTTTGTCCGATATGGCAGACATGGCGTTTTTCTCAACTCTAACTGTGTAGTTTTTAAATTGTAAAGAGCGAATCGCCATGACTTTCGCCCTTGGCACTAAACTACGTTCCACACAGTTTCTATACACACTCATGTCGAAATTATTTTTTACAAAGTGTGTAGGTACCCCCTTGCAAACTTGTTTGATATCCTTGCCGTGCGTTTCCACACAGTATACCTTCGGTCCAGGAAACACACCACTGGATATCAGATCGCTACCCGTTTCAGATTTTAACATTAACAATTGATTTGGGGCCTGGCGTTTCACTAGCTCTGGGTAGAGGGATTCGTCCCAATTAGTGTAGTCCATTCGTGAGCTAATGTACTCGCCATTTTCCAAATCATTCAATAGATTTTCAGTTTTGACTTTTAACAGGAGTGAATCAGTGTCCCCGTAGTACACTTGAACTTGTCCCTCAATCGGCCACTGTACCTTGCATACATTATAATAAAATGACAACATGAGTTTCTTGGATATTTCAGTTATTGCACTTCCGCCTGCAATATTTTTATTTAATACAATGTTTCTTTTCTTGCGATGTAGGAGAACCATATTGGAGTCTATGATTGTGAACGATGTGAAGTTTGGATCCGCAATGATTCGAGCACAATCTTTGGGGTTGGTTACAATGTCACATCGACTTCTGTGTCGTACGCTCTCGCACATTTTACCGAAAGCTGAGTTCAAAATGAGTTTATAGACTTCTTTTTCAACTTTCGTTTTCGCTTGTGAACGCTTACTGACAAAGGTGTCAATAAACGTTTTCATGTGAGGCTTTTGATCAAATTGGAGGGCTCTATGAATCTTTGTGACCTTGAAACCATTGGACACCATCCATTTCAATAGCACGTGATGAACAACGATATTCTGTTTCGGGTTGAGATCGGCAATTAGTTTTTGTTTTGAAGGTACCCAGTGCATACTCCCATCCTCTACTAAAGATAAATTGTAGGGGCTCAGAGAGTCCCTACCCACCGGTCTATTTATGCACGGAAAAACAAAGTCTTTTACCGAGTCATGGATTTCCATGGGTATTTCACCGTCAATTTCAAAAAACCATCCCTGTGCCCCATTCTCCTCAACACTGGCAATGTCGGGGAAATTCGAAGCACAGGGATTGTCAAGCCATTTATAATTGCCACACGGCAAACAGTAGTGAGACATTGCCGATGGGTAAAGAGAATTCATATCCAAAAAAAACTGCGTCCGACTTTTCATCGGTGTGCTGTCCACTCGGATCAGTTTTCATGATACGATCCCCGTGAAAAACATACCCACCCCTCATTGATCTCTCTACAAACAGATGCTGATCCACATCGGCGATCAGACCTATTTCTTCTTTGCTGATTTTAAGTATCAAGTCCATCACCAAATGGGGAGTGGAAAAATAATAACCTAAATCCAACCCAAATTCCCCATAGATTTTATCCGTATTTTTGCACACAATATCCAGAAGAGTGAGTACGTCACTGGCCAAGTAAAGTTTACAATAATCCCACCCATTTTTACATCCGCCCTTTGCCCAAACCCTCTTAGCAAATTCGTAGTCGCTAGTGGTGCACTCACTCTCAGTAAGAGAATTGTAAAAAGCTTCAATGGGCGGTAGTGACACCTCATCTAGCCTCGAGCCAGAGTTGTAATAATCATATGGATATATACCCTTACACGTTAATAAATCATACATTTCATCATCGGGAAAAGCGCTGTTTGAGGAGGGGGAAGCTATCAAAATTGTCACTTTTCTGCACCTGAATCAATTGACTTAAAGATTTGGGGAAGAAGCTGAAAGAGTCTAAAAAACGGATTTTATTCAGGCACGTGTTACCCTTGTCAACTGTTTTCCACATGAATTCTAGCAGCAGTAGCTTCTCCGATGATTTGGGTATGATATTATATGAAAAAGAACCATCTATCCATGCGTCATCTACAACTCCTCCCTTGGCAATGCGGGCCAACGCCGGAAGAACAAACTTTAAGTCATAATTGGAATTGTGTATAAAAACAGGTACGAAATATTTGTTGTCTAACGTTTAAATTGCATGACTGGTGTGCTACCCCTCTAAAGTTACTCCCTCCCGATGTAATTTCCTGCCACAAATGATCATGGTCGATCACCTTCCTCCTCCCCCCATTCCCAACACCATCATCAAATTCTCCCTTGCAAACCCAACACATTTTACGATTTTTAATGGCCACTATGTCATCTGGTGATAGGACCATAGGATAGTTTGTATAACGAAGGCGCGAAATTGCAGCGTTCGCTGTTTTGACTAGACTGACCAATGCCGAGCGCATGCAGTCTTCACCGTCACTCAACATCTCAACTACCTCCAGCACTTGCATGGTATTATTGGAATCTCGTTGCGCGTGAGCGTAAGAGACCCCTATGGCTTCATGTATTTTAACATGATTTGAATTTGACGGATCACACACGTCTGTCAGCTTAGCCTCGCAGTCCAAAGCGATCTTATTGCTCTGCAGGAGCGTGTTTTGAAAATTTTAAAAACGTAAGATCGCTCTATCTCCGCTTACCGTCTCCACAGCCTGGTATCCATGACGTTTACAGTGTTTCATGTGATGCTTTAACTTTAAATCAGTCCAAAATCTTGAGAGACATGTTGGACAGTAATAACGTACACCACCACATTTTTACCCTCACTTAGAACCCTACTAATATCCGTAATCGGATTGAAATGACCAATTGAATCGGAGTCTGTGGGTGGGGTGTATAGAAGCCATACCCAATATTCTACTGATTCAATTGAAGGAGCCCGCACTGGAAATAATACACCCTTCTTATCGGAACGCTGACCCTCTTCAAATTCTGTTTCATACTGTAACACCGTGACACCAATCTTTAAATGTGCATTAGCCCGCTCAAAAATATCTATTCCTTTTAGTGTCACGGGATATTGACCATTTAAACAATTAAAATCTACTTTGGGGAACTTTGAACCCTCCCTACCATTAACTGCCATTTTATCCAACTTTTTCCTAGTGGCATCATTGCGCAGAGGTCTGTATGCCGCAATTAAAAACGCATACTTGAAACACTGCAGCCTCGTATCGAAACAGATTCGTTGTATCCCCCTAGACCCCTCTAAATCTGAATGATATTTTAATTCAATTGCCCTCTCCCCATGCCCACCTCTTACAATAAAATCCTTTTTAAACCTACAAATGTTAACATTTAAACTTTCTATAAATAAAACCACAGATCCACTACCCCCTTCGTTATAATTTTCCCACTTACTTTGAATACTATTACCCCAATTTAGAAAAACCTCCCCATAATTTGATAAATGCGGGTGTATTGCCAACATCTCTGTGTGCAAGTATTTCGAATACATCTCACCCGCACTTTCATTTAAAAAAAATATTTTTAGTGCTATTGATGCTTTTAAACTGACCCCCACTCCCCACACCCCCATTTGTTGTTCAAGAATGGCTCGAATCTTATCAGTATATGAATGTGTAATGGCCAGGGGATCTGTTATTATATCCCCCGACACTAGAGAGTTGAAAGGGTCACCGAATTTGGCGCTGTAGACCAATGTGTGATGCAAGGCAGAGTTGGAGAGAAAAAAATCCGGAAGAGGGGATACTGTTGCTGTTGTATTAGTACTACTTCTATCTATAGCATTAAGTGGAGTGGTGGCGGGTGACAGAGAATTGTCAATAACACCACCCCCAGTCTGTTCAATCATATTGGAGGGATGTGGCATGAGGTCCCCTAGCACATATTCCAATGTGTTTGGAGACAATTGGTCGAGCCAGCCTGTATTGTCCTCTGATGGAATTTCGTTATGAGGACCCGGTTCAGATTTACTTGTAACATCATCATCTAAATATTCACGTATGAAACTATCTGTCCACACCGGATCCTCAAACATGTCAATATCACAGCTTAAGTCATCCAGGCTGGCCATTTCCCCAAAAACATCGTTAAGGAAGCCACTTTCCCACTCCATATTCTCTAGGACCAGTGTAGCTTCATCCCTGAACCCTGCTGGTGGTGAGAGAATTGGTCCTGTAAATATAGTTGCTTCATCGCTCAATGGTGTGTCGCTGGTGGTGCTATATTTTTAATCTGTAGAAAAAAAAAGTTTTATTTTTTATGTAAATTTTTTATAGTTAATAAACTTTGTCAATTTCTCATAGTCATTGTCATACTAGCATCACCATCACCTAAACAATTAAAAGAAGAAGAAAAAAAGTTACATTGCCTTATGTCTTTCATAATGTCAACTGAACATGTTAAAAAATATATATATATTTTTTTTTTTTTTTAGTCAGGAAAATGTAGTCTTATTCATAGAAAAAAATTAATGGTTTTATTCCAAATTTTTTTTTTTTTTTTTAAAACAAAAATGCAAAATATGAGTCCAATTCGATTGTTTGAGCCTCTTCATTATAAGTGTCAATGAAATTTGACAAGATAGGTTCGAATATTGAACTTTGTATTTTTTTAAAAAATATAAATACCACAAAAAGGTATTTTTTTCAAAAATAGGGGGCAATTGCTCCTTATATCTAAATTGTCACCACTACTATCCTAAGCTCCTGCTTAAGCTAGTTTCGAATATTGAACTTTGTATTTTTTAAAAGTATAAACCTCATATGTCGGTGGTTGATGATGCTACCTTCTCAATAATCCGTATTTTCCTGTGTCTTTGCCAACGGATTTGTTTTGAAGTTGACCTGGGCTAAATAAATGCTTGTAAGAGAGAGAAGAACTCTTTTCTCCATCCATATCAACAATTAAAGTGCAATTAAAATGTTGGATGGTCCTTTTTTTAGAACCCTCCCTCCCCTCCCCCTCTCCCGGGGAGGACCCTTGGGAACCGGGAGCTTCCTTCGATGTAGGAGGATCGATACCCTTTCGAGTTAGGGAGGTGGGGTATTGGACTTCACAGCATTGTTCAAATAGAACAACCTCAAATTCTTTCTCGAAAACATCTAAGTGTTTCAATGAAATGATCAAAAAACGCCTTCACCCAAATAATGTTTCTTAACATTACCGCGAAGACATATTTGGAAATTATCAAAAAAACCTTTTTCCCTGTGTAAATTGCTTATTGAAGATATAGATCTTGCTATTTAAAGACCACTTTGCATGCGACCCTACTTAGAATTCAAATTATACCTGTCGGGCGGATTTAAAATTCAGGTGTGCTGATGGGACATTTTGATAAGAGCCCGGATGCGCGCGAGAGCTTAGTGCAAAAACATATAGCAGTTTAAGAATGATTGCCAACTGTGAAATAGTGAATTATTTTTTTTTTTATATAGCTAGTTTGTCTAAAAGGAATATTGGATTTTTGCATTAGAACGCATCTTGGATAGAAGTTACGAGGTAAGGTTTTTTTTTTCGTTATAGAAATGCATGAAAATCATTCCTTTATACATATACCAGCTAATTTGGTTAATGAAAGAAAATGAAATAGTTTTTTAGAAACAAATTTTAAGTTTTAAAAAGCTATGCGTCTGAGAAAATTTACCTTATTTTTGAAAATAGGGATAGAAACAAAAAAATTATGTATATACTTACAAATTCTAACTGGACTTCTATATCTGAACTCCTTTGTAATACTTGAGGGGGGTTTGCCATGGAGCCAACGCAGGAGTCAGAGGGTTCTGTCACTATAAGTTGAGTGCTTGATGCATGATCGTGTGTAACTTTTCTAGCGAATTTGATGACAGATGCCCTTGTAGTCTGTATTAATGAAGGGTCGCCATATCTAGCTTTCTTCTCGGAAGGAGGATTATTGCACGTCTCTTCTTCCTTTAAAAAAAAAAAAGACAAAAAAATTTAGCATGTAGCAAAAATGCATTTTGGGTTTTTTGGAAAATAATTCACTTTATGTTAGACATCTTGATTTCAAAATCAGGGGTTTTGATAGTGGGATGGAGGACCTTTTATAAACTGCTCCTCCCTCCCCTCCTGTAATAATGGAAGGCCTTTAATAAACTGCTCCACACTGTAATAAAAAGGAAGCTTTTGTAACAATTAAAATTTAGCATGTAGCAAAAATGCATTTTGGGTTTTGGAAAATAATTCAGTTTATGTTAGACATCTTGATTTCAAAATCAGGGGTTTTGATAGTGGGATGGAGGACCTTTTTATAAACTGCTCCTCCCTCCCCTCCTGTAATAATGGAAGGCCTTTAATAAACTGCTCCACACTGTAATAAAAAGGAAGCTTTTGTAACAATTAATACATTAAAAGAATCAACATTTTATTCTAATCCCAATTTACCGATCGAAAGCTAAGCACTTTTTCAAAAAACATCCCTAAAAAGGGCACTGATCTTGATAAAAAAATCACACCGTAAATGCAGACTGGCCTGGAAGTATTTTCAAAAAACATTCCTAAAAAAAAAAAAAAGCCACTGATCTTGATAAAAAGGAAGCTTTTGTAACAATTAATATATTTTTATAAGAGGTAACCACAAGGAAAGAATAAGGAAAGAATTTCTTCCTTAACTTCCTTAACTAATTTTTACTCACCTGAAATTGCGTTGAATTATCCATTTTTCTATGTAATTACAAAAAATGTCAGTTGTGCTATGTTCAATAAACTATTCCAAACTGTTGAGGTATCCAATTTGAAACTTGAATATATACAAAAAATAATTAGCTTCTAAAAAAGATCCACCGGTTTTTCCAACACGGATGTAACCTAAAAAAAAAAACTTGTATGTGATGAAATAGAAATTCAGTTAATTGTGCCAGAAAAAACTTGAAGCAGAACAGATTATAACCAACCTGTTTGGTATGGGCACGTACGCAAAGTATATACCTTCAAGCAAATTCCATATGATATTTCAAATTACTATACCATCTATAGAAATGTTACCTCTTTGCTAATGACCCTGGTAACCGTACAATTCGTTGAAAACTTACACACATATCTATGCCTTAGGCGTATATCTGAATGTATATTTTTAATATATAGAAGCCTTACTACTTACGATTCTAGCTTGCTCAATTAGACTATACTTAGGTCAGAATCCAAATGCCTTCAGGAAATTGAATTTCAGTCCTTAAGATCAATCTGGAGGGATTGTGGGCATGTCACCCCCTCCTTCCTTTTATTGAAAGAGCATCTTTCATTTGAAGATTTAGTGTTAAAATGGGAGCTTAAGAGGTTGGCATGGCTGCTATTACTGTCAAATTGCTAGTGTAAAACGAAAGGTGTCATTTTTACACCTATTTGAGCGGGAGGGAGGAGGCTGAGGGAGTACGGATGAGGATCAAGGTTGATCTTAGAATCACTGATTCTTCTAAAAACGGTATAATAATGACCTGACTATTCGTTTCTTTGTCATATCAAGCCTCCCTAAATTTCTTCTCTGGGGTGCATTTGGGTATTTAACATTTAAATTCCCATGAGTACTTTTGTCTCTCAAGGAGAATTTCAGCATAAGTTTTCCAAACTTGGCAGTGCTTACAAAAACTTGACAAGTAATTGTTCTACTTCTACCGATTTTTTGGGAGATCTAACGAACTCCTAATTCATCTTCCGACAAAAAAAGGAAGCTACAAGAAATCACCGAGGTTTTATAGATTGTTTGAAAAGAAACGTGGAAACACCATCAGCGAGTTTCAACTTATTTTTAGCGACTTATTTTTAGGCGTAAAACTTTGTTTCTTCAAAGCCCTTCCTACATACAACTAAAAAAATACCGCAAAAACAGTTATTACAGAGTTAATTTCTGCATTTTTGCCTTAACTATTTTTACAGGATACTAACTTGCTTACTTGTACTTTACTTGTGGTGAGGCACAGGCTGTTCAGCCCAAATCAGCACCGAGGATATGATGGACAGTTTTCTGCCACTGACTTCGGTCTTCTGTTTGGGGGCGGATAATTTTCAACCACGATTTATCCCAATTGCGTCCGTGCTTCCAGGGGGGGGGAGGGGCTTAAATTCAAGGGGACTAACAGGTAAGGTACTCACTCGGGCGCCGCATAACGTGCCTAAACCATCTGAACCTTCTGCTCTTGACGATAGCGGATGATGAATGCTTCTGATTGCACCTTTGCATTAGTTGTCGTAAACTTATCCTTTGGCTAAGTTTGAGGTTGCAAATGGCTCTTAGGCACTTTCGGTCCAAGATGTTGAGTGAGCGTTCATCTTCTGCCTTTAGCGGCCAGGTTTCGCATCCATACAGCAGGATAGAGCGAATACACGCCACGTAGACTCGAAGTTTGGTCTTCAGGCTGATCTCTCTTCTGGACCATAATGGTACACGCAGTTGGCCAAAGGTACTCCATGCCTTGCTTATTCGGGCCTTGATCTCACACGAGGCACCACACTTGATATCAATGAATTACGCGAGGTATCTGAATTCTTCTACCTGTTCAATCTGTTTGTCCGTTTATGGAGACTGGCGAATTTCTATCTGTGGAAAGGTGCCTGGTTTTTTGGATAATGATGGCAAAGCCTGTCAGGCTATTGCTATTTACCACTCTCTGCAAAAGGTCCATGGCTTGGGCGCTTGATTCAGCGAGGAGTGTGCCATCATCTGCGTATTCAAGGTCCCCTAACTTCTCATCACTGGTAGCTCGATTCCGTCTTCCGAGCTTATAGAATTTTTGAAGACCCAATCAATTATGTAGTTGAAGAGGATCGGGGAGGCTGGGGCTGCTTTGTCGCACGCCGTAGGTGGTTTTGAAGAGCTCAGTGAGCTCCTGTACACGAGGATATTGCTACGCGTGTTCTCATTGTACGCTTTCATCAGGCTCACCAACTTCGATGGGACTCCGTTTTCCAGCATGATTTCCCATAGTAGCGGTGAAGCACCGAGTCGAATGCCGCTATAAAATCCAAAAAGATAGAAATGGTTTCTCGGTTGTGGATAGAACGCTGGTGTAGGAGGATCCGAAGTGAGAAAATTTGGTCCACGCATCCCGTTTCTGGGTGGAAGCCAGCTTGATTTTTCCTAGTTCTTCGCTCTCTTTCGACTATAAATCTGTTTACGACGACGGTGGTGAAAATTGTTCCAGCCATGTCCATGAGCGAGATGCCTCGATAGTTTTTGCGGTCGCTCCTGTCACCCCTCTTGAACACTGGAATGATAGTTGCATCTCTTTAATCTTGGGGGACGTACTCGCTCTTCCAGATCTTCTTGAGTAGGTACGAAAGTGTGCTCATCAAGGATAGGCTTGTTTTACAGAGCTCTGGTGGTAGCCCATCTTCTCCTGGCACTTTATGGCTCTTGAGCGATTTTACCGCTTTCATTAGTTCTTCAAGCGTAGGTGGGGAAATGTCGGCAGGGTACTGATTTTGCGCTTGGAAGGGTTCAGGTCCACTGTCCAGTAGTTTAGGAGGTGAGGGGACCTGGCTAGGTCTATTTAGGAGGTCTCAAAAGTGTTCTGCCCATCAATTCATTCTTTCTCGTCTGTCGGTAATTATTGTACCGTCCGTACTCTTTGCGTTCTCAGCTGTTAGATTTTCGTTCTCTTGAGGTCCTTTAGGATCTGGTATCGCTTACGGGTATCATTTCTTCTGGCCGTTTCTTCCAGTTCTATTGCAACATTCACCAGTATCTGTTCTTGTCCCTCCTAGCTAGTCTGTGAGCTTTCTTCCGAAGCCGTTTGAACTCTTCCCGATCTTGGGAAGTTTTCCACTTGTCCGAGACTGCCTGAAGTGTCTCTACCGTGCCCTACTTCTTGTAGTTTTTTGCGCGTTTTCCGATTATCTTTAAGGCCCCTTATTGTGTTGCTACTTTGATTTTTGCCACGACCATTCTATATTTTCGGCATCCGAATCGTCATTCCAATCTTGGAGGACGGTGCGAGGTTCAAACCTATTGCTTAACTCGAGATCAAACTCAGCCTTAATCGCTGGGATTTCTAGCTTCTTTGTATCATATTTATACGTGGAGCGTGTTCTTCTCATGGCTGACAGCTTCTGGAGTAGTGCGGCTACGACAAGGTCATGGTCGGACCCATTTTTTGAGCCAGTATCTGCCCCTCTGTATGCCCTGCAGTCAAGGACAGAGCATTGCCATTTTTGTCTTATCATTACATAATCAAGTTGTGCAAGTGTGCGGCTATCTCGGGATCTCCACGTGAACGTATGAGCATTTTTGTGTTGGAAAAAAAGTGTTCTTACGGGATAGCTTGTTACGTATTGCAAACTAAAGCAATATTGCATCATTCACACAACGTTCTCCGCGTCCGTGTGGTCCAATACTACCATGTTCTGCAGGGTCAGAACGGCCTCCTACCCTTGCATTGAAATTCCCCCCCCCCAATCACAATCTTATCTCGGCTAGGACAGCTGTTAAGGACCGCCTGTAATTCGTCATAGAGGGTGATCTTTCAGGTGGTCAGGGGAGTCTCGTGTAGGTGCATACGCTGCTATTACGGTCACGTTGAAAGGATGTCCTTGTACTCGGACTCTAGCACAGAGGATTCGGTCTTCTCAATGAGAATGAATCCGACTGCAGGGTCAGAACGGCCTCCTACCCTTGCATTGAAATCCCCCCCCAATCACAATCTTATCTCGGCTAGGACAGCTGTTAAGGACCGCCTGTAATTCGTCATAGAGGTGATCTTTCAGGTGGTCCGGGGAGTCTCGTGTAGGTGCATACGCTGCTATTACGGTCACGTTGAAAGGATGTGCTTGTACTCGGACCTTCGCTATTCGGTTGGAGATTGGATCCCTGTCTAGCACAGAGGATTCGGTCTTCTCAATGAGAATGGATCCGACGCAGTGACGTCTGGAGCCGTTGCTAGTGCCAGAGTTATAAAAATGACATACGTCAACCATTTTTGGGTCAATGATCGTGGTTTTACCTTGGTCATTCAATCTTGTTTCAGTTTCGAACTATTTATAAGAATACTTCTGAAAAATGAGGATTATCGCCAAAACCTAGCAAAAAAACCTATTTGCCTTCAAAACAATAAACAGTGTTTTCAAAGTCAAAGTATGTTTGAGATACATTTAATAACAGTTCACAATTTCAATCCAAAGAGGAAATACATCAGAAATCAAAGCCAGCAATGAATCCTCTTTTTGGATCTTTTCCCTGATGGACTTGGTCATATTCGCCTCTGAACGGTATGTAGGTTTTAAGTTTCCAACACCGTACTGATGTATGTATTTTAACTGTGTTATCAACAAAGTCTTTGATTTTTGGGCATTAGTTCTAGATTCACGTGGTGCTAAAAATTTGGTTGTTAAAAGATTTTTTTGGTTGTTTGAAGTTAGGCTAATCATAATGAAATATACCGGAATATAATGAAAATTTAATTCTTTAATAACCAATAATATTTGAAAAATTGAGCCAAATTAAAAATCTACTATTTAAAAAAGGTAACAATCTCATTGGAGGGACTTTTTGTTTCTAAGATTATTCTTATATAGCATGCTTTTTAAAAATGGAAAAAACAAAAAACAGTTTGATTTCAGTTGATTAGTGGCTAATAGTAGTTGTTATATATATATGAAATATATATTTATATCTATTAGCATATATATTTTATATATGCTTCATTACTTAACAAAACTTTACTTACTTATTTACAAAAAAAAACATTACCTCATTTGCAATGAAAAAAATTTGGCACCAATAGTCCTCCCAATGGCGTGAAAAATCTATTTTTTTATAGTGTATTTACTTTCGTTTCCAGATTTTTTATCAATTTTTTACTAGGTTGCAGCTACCAATGCAACCATGATTTTGGATTATTCCTAAAATAATATCATTCTCGTGTGGTGTTATGTTACTGAAGATATCATTTTATGTTACTGAAGACATAATACACTTTGTTTTATGTGTGTGTGTGTGTGCTTGAAGATGGTTTATTGAGCAGATTACCCTTTTTGGGACTTAAATTACTTAAAAATTTCGTTAACCACAAAATTTATTAATCATTGATCAAATTTGTCAATAATGTGGGGACAAGTGAGTGGTTGACTTCAGTAATGGGATCTAAAGATTATGGGACAACAAGAAAGATTGCAAAATATATGAAAACTGGGAATGACACAGAGAGAGGTTTTTATAAGGGGGGGGGAGTGAGCGCTGAAAATAATGTTGAATGTGTGTAAGCTGTTTTTTTTTCTTGTTTGGTTGTTATTATTTATAAAGCCCTTGTAGCTTTATAACAATAAATATCCAAAATATTTAATATCTATTATGTGTACTATTATGTTTGTTTTTGTAATTATTATGTTGTTTAATTGTTACTGTTATGCACTATGTGTTTTTATCGTTATGTGTGTTATTATCATGTCTTATAGTTTTATGTGCAGGTGATTGTTTTTTCGTTTTTTGCCAGTGCCCAAGGAGGCTTTCGTTCTGCAATAAAATATCTATCTATCTATTTATCATGCCGCTTTTCTTGAGTGACATATGACCTATAAACAGTGACACAAGTTTTAAGATGCGTGTGACTGCAAACCCAAAACGACATTTTGAGAAATGTAATTTCTCAAAATTTCTCTTACCTCGCATCATAATTTTATCTTTTGTCGCAGGAGAAATAGTCAGAACTGAAATATTTGCTTAAATACAGTAAGAAAAAGCTAACCGTAGGATGTTCTTTAAGTGCCTCTCTCATGAAATTGATACAGATACTTGTGGACCCATGGGCCACATCTTAGTTTGATAAAAAAAAATGTACAGGGGCCAGCTAGATCAAATCCATAAAAAAAAAAAAATAAAGTTACAGATGAAGATTCACTGGTGCGTTTTATTTTTTTTTGTCAATCATCTGCTGCAAAAAAAAATCTTCAGAATTTTCTGTTGTTTGTCATTGGACCTATTATAGACGGAATATAGTCACATTAACTTCTGAAAAAAATGGTTTTCAAGGGTAAACAATTTTTTTTGCAATTAGTCTCCATTTCGTATGGTGCTAGGCGTATTCAACCTCCTCCCGGATAATTCTCCTGCAGAACACTTCCCTCCGGGAAAATTCACCTGTGGGAATTCCCACATGTAGAACTGAGCAGCCACAGAGAAAGTTTAACAAATAAATACAATGAAGGAAAAACAGAATTTTGGAATATTCTAATAATATTCAAAATATAGTCAGAATATTTGGTGCAGAATATCATATTGCATTTATTCTTCCATCGTTATTTTGTTTCAATTCTTTTTTCGTCTTTCTGGGGGTTGAGTTATCATAGAAGAATAAGATAGAATTTGAGACAGGGCTGTGGGGGTGATATCAACCCCGAAGGTTACTTTTTAGACATTTTGAAGATTTTGAGCAAAAAAAGATATCCCAAAATTTTGCTTCGATATCATAGGGGTTAGAGGAGACCAGATAGCAGAAAAGGAACCGGGAGAGAGGCTGATTGCCCTATGGTAGCTTTCGGCTTTTAAAAAGCCGCCGCTAGAACTTTGAATTTCCATTCGAATCAGCACCCTCCGAGTTTTCAAGATAGCCCCTTGTACTTGAAATGGATGGGAAAAAAGTTTTTTTTTGGCACTTCTATGACCTTTTTTCGGGCTGCATTTTGAGGAAAGCAGCGGGGACCAATCCTTTGAATAATTTTTCTTAATTAGTCCCCTTACCCCAAGGACTGACGGCTGTAAATTTCAAATTGATTAGAGAAAAATAGTTTTTAGCAGTAGGCAGATTTTGACAGCACGCAGAGCACTATTACTTTCCCCATTCCATCCCAAATAATTAAGATGAAGACGAGAAATATTCCCGAAACCAAGAGGGATTAGATATCATTCTCTACCCTCCCCTTTCCTAAAACTCATTCTATGTATATCTGAAGGCTCAATGAAAGTTAGGACTTTTAGCATTAAAACGCACTCTCTGAGGCATCCGCCTCCCTAAAAAATGACCCCCACCCCTCCTTCATAATAGCTGATACCGCACTTACAGATCATTGCATATAATTTTTCGAAATATGAAGCAAATTATTTTAGTCAAATGCAGCACCCTTATTCAGGCTTAGTCTAAATGAAGGGAGATAAAAGATTGATTAGTGAGCCCCCCCCCCCCTCAAACCCTTACTATATTTGTCTGATGGTTCATGGAGATTTAAACAGTTTGGGCATTGAAATACACTCTTTTAAGCATTCAGCATCCCCTCCCCTGCCTACACAATGATCCGCCGCCCCTCCTTCATAATAGATGATGTCTAATTATACGCTTTTTTTTAGTTCTTTTTATTCGTCTTAATATCCTTTTGGCTATTCAATTCTACCTGTGGGGAGAATTTTCCAGGTGGGAATTTTCCGGAGGGGATTTTCCGGGGGGAGATTTTCCGGAGGTTTTTTTTCGGGGGGAGAATACGTTGGACCCCATTGTGTACGTAGGACCTATGCGCATTTGTGTAAATGATCAAAATGTTAAATGCAGAGGTGTGTGTAGTGCGTACAGTGTATGCATTTGTTTGCCTTGTGTAACTTGCATTGTACATTTAAATTAGTCAAACTTTTGGTGAAGCCATGGAAAGGCAAGCAGCAATATTTGTTCGAGAATTGAAGACGTTGGCTTACTTGAAGAAAGTCGGCTTTCTTATCGCTAGATCCAAGGTTGTAGTTGAGTTCATTCTTGATAAAGAAAAAAAAAAATGGTTGTAAATTGAAATGGGCTCTTTTAAGCATCTAGCATCCCCTCTCCAGCCTACACAATGATCTACCGCTCCTCCTTCATAATAGCTGATGTATAATTATACGCTTTTCTTCGTTCTTTTATTCGTCTTAATGTCCTTTTGGCTGCTCAATTCTACTTTTGGGGTGACTTTTCCAGAAGAAATTTTCCTGAGGTTTTTTTTTTTTCGGGGGTGGGGAGATACGTTCGACCCCATTGTGTACTTAGGACCTGTGCGAATTTATGTAAATGAACAAAATGTTAAATGAATTAGGTATGTGTAATGCGCATTGTCTATGCATTTATTTGCCTTGTGTAACTTGCATTGAACATTTAAATTAGTCAAACTTATAATGAGACCATGGCAAAGCCAGCAAACAATATTTGTTCTAGAATTGAAGACGTTGACTTACTTGAAGAAAACGCGGCTTTCTTATCACTAGATCCAAGGTTGTGGTGGAGTTCATTCTATATAAAAAAAAAATATTGAAGATAAAATGTCCACGGACTACAATTTTGTATTCATCAATTCTGAATTTATTTAAACTCCATCTGGGCCAGCAAACTGGGTAGGAAACTGTGGAAATTTTTTTTTTGAAAAAAACTAAGTTTTTTTTTTTTACCGTAGAAATTTAAGATACAATCTCTCAATTTGTTTTAAATTTAATTTCCACCAAATTTTTACTCAGGTTTTTGTAACTTCTATTTTAATTAGTAGAAAATTTCATAATATTATTACCAAACGCGGACGATTGCTTTTCCATATTTTCGAATAAATGTTGATATACTTTTCTATGAAATTGAAGTTGGAATAAATCCGAAATTAAGAAATTTGAAAAATTTAGTTCACGATCTCTTGAGGACTCCAAATCCAACTAAAAAAATCCCGGAGGAGCAAATAAAACATTATTCGAAGATCATAGGAAACTGTAAAATAAATCGAACATGTCTATGGTTGCAACACTGTTACATTTTCTGTTCAGTGAGAATAAAAGAAGACATAGACAACTTGAAATTAAAAAATGTTTCGATTACAGGTTAGATTAAAAAAAAGTACAAAATTATAAGATACATGAATATAAACTATTACTAGCCCCCCCCCCCTCACCCTTCAGCCTAAAGTCGCGTGCATATATCAAAATTCGAAAAGTCAAGACAGGGTGTTTTACATATGCACCTTTTGTCAATTAGCATTATACCGTTTTTAAACAAGCTATAGATAACTTAAAAAATTATTTTGATCAATTTTATTTACGATGAAAAATAGTAAAACTTACGCCCCCTCCTCAAAACGCCAATAACACATGATTGAAAAGCGCCGTATTTTGAATAAATAAAAATCATCAGACTTCTGTTTAACACAGACAGCTTTTCAAGCTTACCTCCTCCCCTCCCCCATGATTTTTTTTGAGCTCACACCCCAGAGGAACTGTTCACGGGACTTCATACCAAGGTCATTCCCCTCACTTTAAATCAAAGGTACCCCTAAAAAGCATACTAATTACCTCTATATAGTAAATGTTAGGCACTTACGTAGGGATCCATTTTTTAGAGGAGTTTGGGGTACAAAATTTATTAAAAGTGCAAAAACGGGGGTTGATATGAGAACTAGTGACAAGTTTTTAAAGATCATGACATTCGAGGGGGGCTAAATCCCTCGGCCGCCCACTTTTAGTACGTATCTGTCAGACACAATCGCCCAAAGACGTTTTTATTACTTCTTGGAAATTAGCCAGGTGGGGTCATGGTTCTTCCTTTCTCCGTGTATCAGCTCTATTCGAAACCTAGAATATTCTGAATTTATGTATATAACGGTTGCATTTCCTCAATTTGAAATGCAATCTATTGATAGCCAGCTTTTCAAAAATCCCCCCCCCACCAAAAAAAGAAAAAAATAAGGAGACAAAACATGCTATCTAAGAACATGATTGATGCCATTAGACTTGTTAACACAAAGGGGCTATGCACTTGGGCATTCCTTGTACATTAGAGGTACGGATGCAAGGTATTAAACACGGATCCAGAATTGAAAGCAGTTTCTAAGACATATGAGGTATGGTTAGAGGCACAGGAGGTGGAAGGCTTGACAAAAGCACAAAGTCATGCACAGCAACGATAGACGGTTTCCCACCCCTGAGATTCAAATAAGGAGACGTTTGTTACAGCATCTGGAAATAGAGCAAGATCAGCATTACAGAGGTAATGACGCAAATGTAATCGAAGTCACGTCTTGGTTTTCCACTTAAGTAGTTTCCAGAGAATTTTCCCACACTGGAAATATGACAGAAGAAAAATATAACATGTCTTGTTGGTCGTTATACCGAAAACAGGTGTGTAGGCGTCTGACAAAGTGTTCCAACTTTGAATGAGTGACAATAAAAATTTACTCCGTTCTATTTTTCGAATTTAATACTTTATTTATAGCTATGCTAAAGGTGGTTGTACTGGAAAAACATGGTCGTTCTAATGGTATTTCAGTGACAGTTGCCATTTAAAATATGGACTAATTGTCTTTTTTTTAACGAAATAATAGAAATTAAGGTAATTACATAGTATCCAGATTACACTCAAGAAGTGAATTTGGATTAATCAAAATGAAATATATTAAAATATAATAAAAATATAATATTTTACTAACAAAATTATGGAAACTAGAACAAGAATTATGGAAAGCAGGCCGCCCAGAGCGCCTTATATTAAATACCTAACCTAACCATCTCTAAATATTAAATATTTAATTGAAACATACCTGCATCGTAGTTTATTTCACGATAGAAAAAGCTAAATATATCGATTCCGTGAGAAAAAACCGGTTTACTCAAATCAAATAAAGCAAACTTCTTGACGGTTTTCTGGATAATGCGTAAGCACCGAAATTTGTTATAAAAATATGTCATCAGTTGGACTCTAATCCATGAGCTCCCGCATGCTGGGAAGACGGTATCCTTTGATATCCCGTTGAGGAGAGGACATACATTTTTTGCCGTTGCAAAAATTCCTGTATGTTAGCATCATTTCAAGCTATTTTACTTCGCCGAGCACCAAGTTTTCGCAATTTTGCTCGACTTTTTCGATGAAAAAAAAAATTGTAAAAGTAGAATTGGGAGTTATGACTCCCAAGTATCCCAACTTTGGGATTTAACTATGCACATAGAGAAAAAATTATAAACACTGTAAAGCCTTCTGAACGTGGGATTTAGTTAATTGATTTTCTAGGACATTCCAAGCTTCTGGGATGTCCTAACGTTATTATTTTATGGTCTGTAGATAGAGCAAAATCCAAAGGCTTGCTAATAACATAAACACTTATTGAATATGGACATTTCAACGTATACAGAAGTTACATTCAAAGCTTCAAACACAAATTCAAGCTTTCTTTACTAAATATTGTTAACACTTTTAATTTTCTTTACTGTCAATCGTTTTTGCAAACCTTGTTTTTAGAGTAAAAAAAACACACACAAAAAAAAAAACAATTACCCACTTTAGAATTATCGGTCACAGCGATATTCAAAACAAATAACATCAATTATAAAAACATACTGCTCAAACAATCAAGATTAATCATACAAGATGAAAGGAAAGGAAGGTAAAACAACCAAGAAAACAAAAATACAATCTGAGGACATATTTCCTGTTGGGTAGCAACAAGGCTTTCATAGTGGATTTTCAACGAGATCTTCCAGAAGTCAAAATCGGAAGTAGTATGCTTCGTCTGGATTTGCTTACGCCCCCGTACCAAACAGGTTTCTGGTAGGTATAATCTGGTTTGGTAGGTACAATCTGGTTAGGTGGGTATAATCTGGTTTGATTCAAGTTTTTCCGACACGGATTTACCCTAGTGAAGGTATTGCGTTGGTTAAGAAAGCGTAACGGGTAATTAAAGTATGAGGAATGGGATGTTATAATTATAATGGTTTTAAGTTGAAAATTGTGACATAAAAATAACTCTATTTGCGAAATTTTTTGCGAAAAGGTATTTGCGTAAAGGTATTGCGTTGGTTAAGAATGCCTCAAGAATGAGGAATGGGATGCTTGCATCAGCAATACAAAGAATATGCTCAGATACTTAATAGATTTGACGCCTACAAGAGACATTGGTAAGAGGTATTCAATAGCTTAATTGAAAAGTAACGATAGAATGACATTGTGACTTGACCTAGCTTTACCTCTCCGATGTGGTCTGTATAATACACAAGTAACGTTTGAAAAGTATTGTCAATTTAAAAAGAAATGGCTGAAAACTGTTTTGAGGGAGATGGGTTGCATGGAGGGTTGAGTTGCACGAGGGTTCAGTTAAAGGGGGTACAGTTACACGGGGGTTAGTTAAATTGGGTTGAGTTACACGAGGGTTCAGCTAAAGGGGGTATAGTTACGCAGGGGTTTAGTTAAATTGGGTCGAGTTGCACGAGGGTTCAGTAGCACGAGGGTTCAGTAGCATGGGGATTCAGTTGTACAGGGTTTCGGTTATACAGGGGTTCAGTTATTGCGCTGTGTGTGTCTCTTTGGGGTGTTTGTGTCTCTTTGGGCTGTGTGTGTCTCTTTAGGCTGTTTGAGTCTTTTTGGTCTATGTTTGTCTCTTTGGGTTGTGTTTCTCTTTGGACTGTGTGTGTCTCTTTGGGCTGTTTATGTCTCTTAGGGCTGTGTGTGTCTCTTTAGGCTGTTTGAGTCTTTTTGGTCTGTGTTTGTCTCTTTGGGTTGTGTTTCTCTTTGGACTGTGTGTGTGTCTTTGGGCTGTTTGTGTTTCTTTGGGCTATGTGGGTCTCTTTGGGCTGTTTGAGTCTTTTTGGTCTGTTTGTGTCTCTTTGGGCTGTTTGAGTCTTTTTGGTCTGTGTTTGTCTCTTTGGGCTGTTTGCGTCTCTTTGGGCTGTTTGAGTTTTTTTTTTTTTGGTCTGTGTTTGTCTCTTTGGGCTGTGTGTGTGTCTCTTTGGGGTGTTTGTGTCTCTTTGGGCTGTGTGTGTCTCTTTAGGCTGTTTGAGTTTTTTTGGTCTGTGTTTTGTCTCTTTGGGTTGTGTTTCTCTTTGGGATGTGTGTGTGTCTCTTTGGGCTGTTTGTGTCTCTTAGGGCTGTGTGTGTCTCTTTGGGATGTGCGTCTCTTTGAGCTGTTTGAGTCTTTTTAGTCTGTTTGTGTCTCTTTAGGTTGTTTGAGTATTTTGGTCTATGTTTGTCTCTTCGGGCTGTGTGTGTCTCTTTAGCCTGTGTGTGTCTCTTTGGGCTGTATGTGTCTCTTTGGACTGTGGCTGTCTCTTTGTGATGTGTGTGTCTCTTTAGGCTGTGTGTGTCTCTTTGGACTGTGTGTCTTTTTGTAGGGTTTTGAGTCTTTTTGGTCTGTACGTGTCTCTTTGGGCTATGTGTTTCTCTTGGGGCTGTGGTCCCTAAACAGTTCGTGATAAAAAAATAGTTTGGGACAAAAAAAGGTGTCTTTTTGGTCTGTGTTTGTCTCTTCGGGCTGTGTGTGTCTCTTTAGCCTGTGTGTGTCTCTTTGGGATGTGTGTGTCTCTCTGTTGGATGTATGCGTCTCTTTGGGCCCGTGTACGTCTCTTGGGCTGTATGTGTCTCTTTGGGCTGTGGGTGTCTCTTTGTGATGTGTGTGTGTCTCTTTAGGCTGTGTGTGTCTCTTTGGACTGTGTGTCTTTTTTTTGGGGTGTTTGAGTCTTTTTGGTCAGTATGTGTCTCTTTGGGATATGTGTTTTCTCTTTGGGCTGATTGAGTCTTTTTTGGTCTGTGTTTTTGTCTCTTTGGGTTGTGTTTCTCTTTGGGCTGTGTATGTCTCTTTGGGCTGTTTTTGTGTCTCTTAGGCTATGTGTGTGTCTCTTTTGGGATGTGTGTCTCTTTGGGCTGTTTGAGTCTTTTTAGTCTGTTTTTGTGTCTCTTTGGGCTGTTTGAGTCTTTTTTGGTGTATGTTTGTCTCTTTGGGTTGTTTGTGTCTCTTGGGGCTGTTTGTGTTTCTTTGGGCTATGTGGGTCTCTTTGGGCTGTTTGAGTCTTTTTGGTCTGTTTGTGTCTCTTTGGGCTGTTTGAGTCTTTTTGGTCTGTGTTTGTCTCTTTGGGCTGTTTGCGTCTCTTTGGGCTGTTTGAGTTTTTTTTTTTTTTGGTCTGTGTTTGTCTCTTTGGCTGTGTGTGTGTCTCTTTGGGGTGTTTTTGTCTCTTTGGGCTGTGTGTGTCTCTTTAGGCTGTTTGAGTCTTTTTTGGTCTGTGTTTGTCTCTTTGGGTTGTGTTTCTCTTTGGGATGTGTGTGTGTCTCTTTGGGCTGTTTGTGTCTCTTAGGGCTGTGTGTGTCTCTTTGGGATGTGCGTCTCTTTGAGCTGTTTGAGTCTTTTTAGTCTGTTTATGTCTCTTTAGGTTGTTTGAGTCTTTTTGGTCTATGTTTTGTCTCTTCGGGCTGTGTGTGTCTCTTTAGCCTCTGTGTGTCTCTTTGGGCATAAAGTCTCTTGGACTGTGCTGTCTCTTTGTGATGTGTGTGTCTCTTTAGGCTGTGTGTGTCTCTTTGGGACTGTGTGTCTTTTTGGAGTGGTTTTGAGTCTTTTTGGTCTGTATGTGTCTCTTTGGGCTAAGTCTCTCTGGACTGTGCTGTCTCTTTGGGCTGTGATGTCTCTCTTCTCTTGAGCTGGGTCTGTTGTCTCTTGTGACTGTCTCTTTTGGGATCTGTTGTGTCTGAGCTTTTTTGGGCTTGGTCTCTTTGGGGGTCTCTTTGGGCTGTATGTGGGTCTCTGTGTGTCTTTTAGGCTGTGTGTGAGGGTTTTGAGTCTTTTTGGTCTGTATGTGTCTCTTTGGGCTATGTGTTTCTCTTGGGGCTGTGGTCCCTAAACAGTTCATGATAAAAAAATAGTTTGGGACAAAAAAAAGGTGTCTTTTTGGTCTGTGTTTGTCTCTTCGGGCTGTGTGTGTCTCTTTAGCCTGTGTGTGTCTCTTTGGGATGTGTGTGTCTCTCTGTTGGATGTATGCGTCTCTTTGGGCCCGTGTACGTCTCTTTGGGCCCGTGTACGTCTCTTTGGGCTGTATGTGTCTCTTTGGGCTGTGGGTGTCTCTTTGTGATGTGTGTGTGTTGTCTCTTTAGGCTGTGTGTGTCTCTTTGGACTGTGTGTCTTTTTTTTGGGGGGTGTTTGAGTCTTTTTGGTCCGTATGTGTCTCTTTGGGATATGTGTTTTCTCTTTGGGCTGATTGAGTCTTTTTTTGGTCTGTGTTTTTGTCTCTTTGGGTTGTGTTTCTCTTTGGGCTGTGTATGTCTCTTTGGGCTTTTTTGTGTCTCTTAGGGCTATGTGTGTGTCTCTTTTGGGATGTGTGTCTCTTTGGGCTGTTTGAGTCTTTTTAGTCTGTTTTTAAGTCTCTTTGGGCTGCTTGAGTCTTTTTTGGTGTATGTTTGTCTCTTTGGGTTTGTTTGTGTCTCTTTGGGCTGTTTGTGTTTCTTTGGGCTATGTGGGTCTCTTTGGGCTTTTTTGAGTCTTTTTGGTCTGTTTGTGTCTCTTTGGGCTGTTTGAGTCTTTTTGATCTGTGTTTGTCTCTTTGGGCTGTTTGCGTCTCTTTGGGCTGTTTGAGTTTTTTTTTGGTCTGTGTTTGTCTCTTTGGGCTGTGTGTGTGTCTCTTTGGGGTTTGTGTCTCTTTGGGCTGTGTGTGTCTCTTTAGGCTGTTTGAGTCTTTTTGGTCTGTGTTTGTCTATTTGGGTTGTGTTTCTCTTTGGGATGTGTGTGTGTCTCTTTGGGCTGTTTGTGTCTCTTAGGGCTGTGTATGTCTCTTTGGGATGTGTGTCTCTTTGAGCTGTTTGAGATTTTTTAGTCTGTTTGTGTCTCTTTAGGTTGTTTGAGTCTTTTTGGTCTATGTTTGTCTCTTCGGGCTGTGTGTGTCTCTTTAGCCTGTGTGTGTCTCTTTGGGCTGTATGTGTCTCTTTGGACTGTGGCTGTCTCTTTGTGATGTGTGTCTCTTTAGGCTGTGTGTGTCTCTTTGGACTGTGTGTCTTTTTGGAGGGTTTTGAGTCTTTTGGTCTGTATGTGTCTCTTTGGGCTATGTGTTTCTCTTGGGGCTGTGGTCCCTAAACAGTTCATGATAAAAAAATAGTTTGGGACAAAAAAAAAGGTTCAGCGATACGTATTTCATGGGCTGTGTGTGTCTCTCTGTTTTATGTGTGCGTCTCTTAGGGTCCGTGTGCGTCTCTTTGGGCTGTATGTGTCTCTTTGGGCTGTGAGTGTCTCTTTGTGATGTGTGTGTCTCTTTAGGCTGTGTGTGTCTCTTTGGACTGTATGTCTTTTTTTTGGGGGGGGGGGGTGTGTTTGAGTCTTTTTGGTCTGTATGTGTCTCTTTGGGCTATGTGTTTTTCTTTGGGCTGTTTGAGTCTTTTTGGTCTGTGTTTGTCTCTTTGGGTTGTGTTTCTCTTTAGGCTGTGTGTGTCTCTTTGAGCTGTTTTGTGTCTCTTAAGGCTATGTGTGTCTCTTTGGGCTGTGTGTCTCTTTGGACTGTTTGAGTCTTTTTGGTCTGTTTGTGTCTCTTTGGGTTGTTTGAGTCTTTTTGGTCTGTGTTTGTCTCTTTGGGACTGTTTGTGTCTCTTTGGGCTGTTTGTGTTTCTTTGGGCTATGTGTGTCTCTTTGGACTGTTTGAGTCTTTTTGGTCTGTTTGTGTCTCTTTGGGTTGTTTGAGTCTTTTTGGTCTATGTTTGTCTCTTTGGGACTGTGTGTGTCTCTTTGGGACTGTTTGTGTTTCTTTGGGCTATGTGTGTCTCTTTGGACTGTTTGAGTCTTTTTGGTCTGTTTGAGTCTTTTTGGTCTGTTTGTGTCTCTTTGAGCTGTTTGAGTCTTTTTGGTCTGTGTTTGACTCTTCAGTTTTAAGTTCATCATGACATAAAAAATTTAAAGTTCAGTTCTAAATTTTTAAATAGAAGATAGGAAAAGTTATACTATGATTGTGATTATTTCCTATGAAGATTAAAAGTTTCACTTCAATTTTTAATTTTTTTCTCAAAGAAGTGACGAAAAGTTCAACTTCGATTCTGAATTTTCTCAATGAAAATGAAATAAGTTATTGATCATTTCTATTTTCCCAAAATAATATAAAAATTTTCCACTTCAGTTCAGATTTTTCCCAAACAGATGAAAAAATTTAAAATACTGTTCCAAATTTTCCATAGAAGATAGAAAAGTTCTGGTTCTCTTCTGAATTTTACCAAAGAACATAATTCAATTCTAATTTCTCCAGAGAAAATAAAAAGCTTCCACATCAGTTTTAAGTTCACCAAGACATAAAAAATTTAAAGTTCAGTTCTAAATTTTTCCATAGAAGATAGGAAAAGTTATACTATGATTGTGATTATTTTCCATGAAGATAAAAAGTTTCATTTTAATTCTAAATTTTCTTTAAATTCAATTCCGACCTTTCTCAAAGAGATGAAAAAATTTAAAGTTCTGTTCCAAATATTTTCCCGAAAAGAAAAGTTCATCTTCGATTCTGAATTTTCTCAATGAAAATGAAATAAGTTATTGATCAATTCTATTTTCCTAAAATAATATAAAATTTTCCACTTCAATTCAGATTTTTCTCAAAGAGATGAAAAAATTTAAAGTTCTGTTCCAAATATTTTCCCGGAAGAAGAAAAGTTCAACTTCGATTCTGAATTTTCTTAATGAAAATGAAATAAGTTATTGATCAATTCTATTTTCCCAAAATAATATCAAAATTTTCCACTTCAGTTCAGATTTTTCTCTCAAAGAGATGAAAAAATTTAAAATACTTCCAATTTTTCATAGAAGATAGAAAAGTTCAAGTTCTCTTCTGAATTTTACCAAACGAACACAATTCAATTCTAATTTCTCAAGAGAAAATAAAAAGCTTCCACTTCAGTTTTAAGTTCACCATGACATAAGAAATTTAAAGCTCAGTTCTAAATTTTTACATAGAAGATAGGAAAAGTTATACTATGATTTTGATTATTTCCTATGAAGATTAAAAGTTTCACTTCAATTTTTAATTTTTTCTCAAAGAAGTGAAGAAAAGTTCAACTTCGATTCTGAATTTTCTCAATGAAAATGAAGTAAGTTATTGATCATTTCGATTTTCCCAAAATAATATAAAAATTTTCCACTTCAGTTCAGACAAAAGTTATACTATGATTGTGATTATTTTCCATGAAGATAAAAAGTTTCATTTTAATTCTAAATTTTCTTAAATTCAATTCCGACCTTTCTCAAAGAGATGAAAAAATTTAAAGTTCTGTTCCAAATATTTTCCCGGAAAACAAAAGTTCAACTTCGATTCTGAAATTTCTCAATGAAAATGAAATAAGTTATTGATCAATTCTATTTTCATAAAATAATATAAAATTTTCCACTACAATTCAGATTTTTCTCAAAGAGATGACAAAGTTTAAAATATTGTTCCAAATTTTTCATAGAAGATAGAAAAAGTTATACTTTGATATAATTCTAAATTTTCTTAAATTCAATTCCGACCTTTCTCAAAGAGATGAAAACATTTAAAGTTCTGTTCCAAATATTTTCCCGGAAAATAAAAGTTCAACTTCGATTCTGAATTTTCTCAATGAAAATGAAATAAGTTATTGATCAATTCTATTTTCCTAAAATAATATAAAATTTTCCACTTCAATTCAGATTTTTCTCAAAGAGATGAAAAAATTTAAAGTTCTGTTCCAAATATTTCCCGGAAGAAGAAAAGTTCAACTTCGATTCTGAATTTTCTTAATGAAAATGAAATAGGTTATGGATCAATTCTATTTTCCCAAAATAATATCAAAATTTTCCACTTCAGTTCAGATTTTTCTCAAAGAGATGAAAAAATGTAAAATACTTCCAAATTTTTCATAGAAGATAGAAAAGTTCAAGTTCTCTTCTGAATTTTACCAACGAACACAATTCAATTCTAATTTCTCAAGAGAAAATAAAAAGCTTCCACTTCAGTTTTAAGCTCACCATGACATAAAAAATTTAAAGTTCATTTCTAAATTTTTACATAGAAGATAGGAAAAGTTATACTATGATTTTGATTATTTCCTATGAAGATTAAAAGTTTCACTTCAATTTTTAATTTTTTCTCAAAGAAGTGAAGAAAAGTTCAACTTCGATTCTGAATTTTCTAATTGAAAATGAAATAAGTTATTGATCATTTCGATTTTCCCAAAACAATATAAAAATTTTCCACTTCAGTTCAGACAAAAGTTATACTATGATTGTGATTATTTTCCATGAAGATAAAAAGTTTCATTTTTGATTCTAAATTTTCTTAAATTCAATTCCGACCTTTCTCAAAGAGATGAAAAAATTTAAAGTTCTGTTCCAAATATTTTCCCGGAAAAGAAAAGTTCAACTTCGATTCTGAATTTTCTCAATGAAAATAAAATAAGTTATTGATCAATTCTATTTTCATAAAATGATATAAAATTTTCCACTACAATTCAGATTTTTCTCAAAGAGATGACAAAATTTAAAATATTGTTCCAAATTTTTCATAGAAGATAGAAAAAGTTATACTTTGATGTAATTCTAAATTTTCTTAAATTCAATTCCGACCTTTCTCAAAGAGATGAAAAAATTTAAAGTTCTGTTCCAAATGTTTTCCCGGAAAATAAAAGTTCAACTTCGATTCTGAATTTTCTCAATGAAAATGAAATAAGTTATTGATCAATTCTATTTTCCTAAAATAATATAAAATTTTCCACTTCAATTCAGATTTTTCTCAAAGAGATGAAAAAATTTAAAGTTCTGTTCCAAATATTTTCCCGGAAGAAGAAAAGTTCAACTTCGATTCTGAATTTTCTTAATGAAAATGAAATAAGTTATTGATCAATTCTATTTTCCCAAAATAATATCAAAATTTTCCACTTCAGTTCAGATTTTTCTCAAAGAGATGAAAAAATTTAAAATACTTCCAAATTTTTCATAGAAGATAGAAAAGCTCATGTTCTCTTTTGAATTTTACCAACGAACACAATTCAATTCTAATTTCTCAAGAGAAAATAAAAAGCTTCCACTTCAGTTTTAAGTTCACCATGACATAAAAAATTTAAAGTTCAGTTCTAAATTTTTACATAGAAGATAGGAAAAGTTATACTATGATTTTGATTATTTCCTATGAAGATTAAAAGTTTCACTTCAATTTTTAATTTTTCTCAAAGAAGTGAAGAAAAGTTCAACTTCGATTCTGAATTTTCTCAATGAAAATGAAATAAGTTATTGATCATTTCTATTTTCCCAAAATAATACAAAAATTTTCCACTTCAGTTCAGACAAAAGTTATACTATGATTGTGATTATTTTCCATGAAGATAAAAAGTTTCATTTTAAATCTAAATTTTCTTAAATTCAATTCCAACCTTTCTCAAAGAGATGAAAAAAACTTAAAGTTCTGTTTCAAATATTTTCCCGGAAAAGAAAAGTTCAACTTCGATTCTGAATTTTCTCAATGAAAATGAAATAAGTTATTGATCAATTATATTTTCATAAAATAATATAAAATTTTCCACTTCAATTCAGATTTTTCTCAAAGAGGTCATGCTAATAACGCGAAGGTCGAGAGGTTCGATCCCCTCACGAGCCATAGTTTTTGACCTTCGTATGGTAACTCCATAAGTTATTTTAGGGATATATTTTATATCAACATGCAAAGTCAACGTAGCTTTATTTCATTTTTTAAGGTTCATTTAGACGAGGTTACGTGCGCGCACGTAACCTCGTCTAAATGAACCTTAAAAAATGAAATAAAGCTACGTCGACTTTGCATGTTGATATAAAATATATCCCTAAAATAACTTATGGAGTTACCATACGAAGGTCAAAACTATGGCTCGTGAGGGGATCGAACCCTCGACCTTCGCGTTATTAGCATGACCTCTTTGAGAAAAATCTGAATTGAAGTGGAAAATTTTATATTATTTTATGAAAATAGAATTGATCAATAACTTATTTCATTTTCATTGAGAAAATTCAGAATCGAAGTTGAACTTTTCTTTTCCGGGAAAATATTTGGAACAGAACTTTAAATTTTTTTCATCTCTTTGAGAAAGGTCGGAATTGAATTTAAGAAAATTTAGAATTAAAATGAAACTTTTTATCTTCATGGAAAATAATCACAATCATAGTATAACTTTTGTCTGAACTGAAGTGGAAAATTTTTATATTATTTTGGGAAAATAGAAATGATCAATAACTTATTTCATTTTCATTGAGAAAATTCAGAATCGAAGTTGAACTTTTCTTCACTTCTTTGAGAAAAATTAAAAATTGAAGTGAAACTTTTAATCTTCATAGGAAATAATCAAAATCATAGTATAACTTTTCCTATCTTCTATGTAAAAATTTAGAACTGAACTTTAAATTTTTTATGTCATGGTGAACTTAAAACTGAAGTGGAAGCTTTTATTTTCTCTTGAGAAATTAGAATTGATTTGTGTTCGTTGGTAAAATTCAGAAGAGAACATGAGCTTTTCTATCTTCTATGAAAAATTTGGAAGTATTTTAAATTTTTTCATCTCTTTGAGAAAAATCTGAACTGAAGTGGAAAATTTTGATATTATTTTGGGAAAATAGAATTGATCAATAACTTATTTCATTTTCATTAAGAAAATTCAGAATCGAAGTTGAATTTTCTTCTTCCGGGAAAATATTTGGAACAGAACTTAAAATTTTTCATCTCTTTGAGAAAAATCTGAATTGAAGTGGAAAATTTTATATTATTTTAGGAAAATAGAATTGATCAATAACTTATTTCATTTTCATTGAGAAAATTCAGAATCGAAGTTGAATCTGAACTGAAGTGGAAAATTTTGATATTATTTTGGGAAAATAGAATTGATCAATAACTTATTTCATTTTCATTAAGAAAATTCAGAATCAAAGTTGAACTTTCTTCTTCCGGGAAAATATTTGGAACAGAACTTTAAATTTTTTCATCTCTTTGAGAAAAATCTGAATTGAAGTGGAAAATTTTATATTATTTTAGGAAAATAGAATTGATCAATAACTTATTTCATTTTCATTGAGAAAATTCAGAATCGAAGTTGAACTTTTATTTTCCGGGAAAATATTTGGAACAGAACTTTAAATTTTTTCATCTCTTTGAGCAAGGTCGGAATTGAATTTAAGAAAATTTAGAATTATATCAAAGTATAACTTTTTCTATCTTCTATGAAAAATATGGAACAATATTTTAAATTTTGTCATCTCTTTGAGAAAAAATCTGAATTGTAGTGGAAAATTTCATATTATTTTATGAAAATAGAATTGATCAATAACTTATTTCATTTTCATTGAGAAAATTCAGAATCGAAGTTGAACTTTTCTTTTCCGGGAAAAATATTTGGAACAGAACTTTAAATTTTTTCATCTCTTTGAGAAAGGTCGGAATTGAATTTAAGAAAATTTAGAATTAAAATGAAACTTTTTATCTTCATGGAAAATAATCACAATCATAGTATAACTTTTGTCTGAACTGAAGTGGAAAATTTTATATTTATTTTGGGAAAATAGAAATGATCAATAACTTATTTCATTTTCATTGAGAAAATTCAGAATCGAAGTTGAACTTTTCTTCACTTCTTTGAGAAAAAATTAAAAATTGAAGTGAAACTTTTAATCTTCATAGGAAATAATCAAAATCATAGTATAACTTTTCTTATCTTCTATGTAAAAATTTAGAACTGAACTTTAAATTTTTTATGTCATGGTGAACTTAAAACTGAAGTGGAAGCTTTTTATTTTCTCTTGAGAAATTAGAATTGAATTGTGTTCGTTGGTAAAATTCAGAAGAGAACTTGAACTTTTCTATCTTCTATGAAAAATTTGGAAGTATTTTAAATTTTGTCATCTCTTTGAGAAAAATCTGAACTGAAGTGGAAAATTTTGATATTATTTTGGGAAAATAGAATTGATCCATAACTTATTTCATTTTCATTAAAAATTCAGAATCGAAGTTGAAAACTTTTCTTCTTCCGGGAAAATATTTGGAACAGAACTTTAAATTTTTTCATCTCTTTGAGAAAAATCTGAATTGAAGTGGAAAACTTTATATTATTTTAGGAAAATAGAATTGATCAATAACTTATTTCATTTTCATTGAGAAAATTCAGAATCGAAGTTGAACTTTTATTTTCCGGGAAAATATTTGGAACAGAACTATAAAATTTTTTCATCTCTTTGAGAAAGGTCGGAATTGAATTTAAGAAAATTTAGAATTATATCAAAGTATAACTTTTTCTATCTTCTATGAAAAATTTGGAACAATATTTTAAACTTTGTCATCTCTTTGAGAAAAATCTGAATTGTAGTGGAAAATTTTATATTATTTTATGAAAATAGAATTGATCACCGCAAAACTTATTTCATTTTCATTGAGAAAATTCAGAATCGAAGTTGAACTTTTCTCTTCCGGGAAAATATTTGGAACAGAACTTTAAACTTTTTCATCTCTTTGAGAAAGGTCGGAATTGAATTTAAGAAAATTTAGAATTAAAATGAAACTTTTTATCTTCATGGAAAATAATCACAATCATAGTATAACTTTTCCTATCTTCTATGGAAAAATTTAGAACTGAACTTTAAATTTTTTATGTCTTGGTGAACTTAAAACTGATGTGGAAGCTTTTTATTTTCTCTGGAGAAATTAGAATTGAATTATGTTCTTTGGTAAAATTCAGAAGAGAACCTGAACTTTTCTATCTTCTATGGAAAATTTGGAACAGTATTTTAAATTTTTTCATCTGTTTTGGGAAAAATCTGAACTGAAGTGGAAAATTTTTATATTATTTTGGGAAAATAGAAATGATCAATAACTTATTTCATTTTCATTGAGAAAATTCAGAATCGAAGTTGAGCTTTTCGTCACTTCTTTGAGAAAAATTAAAAATTGAAGTGAAACTTTTAATCTTCATAGGAAATAATCACAATCATAGTATAACTTATCTTCTATGGAAAAATTTAGAACTGAACTTTAAATTTTTTATGTCATGGTGAACTTAAAACTGAAGAGTCAAACACAGACCAAAAAGACTCAAACAGCTCAAAGAGACACAAAAAGACCAAAAAGACTCAAACAGTCCAAAGAGACACACATAGCCCAAAGAAACACAAACAGTCCCAAAGAGACACACACAGTCCCAAAGAGACAAACATAGACCAAAAAGACTCAAACAACCCAAAGAGACACAAACAGACCAAAAAGACTCAAACAGTCCAAAGAGACACACATAGCCCAAAGAAACACAAACAGCCCAAAGAGACACAAACAGTCCCAAAGAGACAAACACAGACCAAAAAGACTCAAACAACCCAAAGAGACACAAAACAGACCAAAAAGACTCAAACAGTCCAAAGAGACACACAGCCCAAAGAGACACACATAGCCTTAAGAGACACAAACAGCTCAAAGAGACACACACAGCCTAAAGAGAAACACAACCCAAAGAGACAAACACAGACCAAGAAGACTCAAATAGCCCAAAAAAAAAAACATAGTCCAAAGAGACACATACAGACCAAAAAGACTCAAACACCCCCCAAAAAAAAGACACACAGTCCAAAGAGACACACACAGCCTAAAGAGACACACACATCACAAAGAGACACCCACAGCCCAAAGAGACACATACAGCCCAAAGAGACGCACACGGACCCTAAGAGACGCACACATAAAACAGAGAGACACACACAGCCCATGAAATACGTATCGCTGAACCTTTTTTTTTTTGTTCCAAACTATTTTTTTATCATGAACTGTTTAGGGACCACAGCCCCAAGAGAAACACATAGCCCAAAGAGACACATACAGACCAAAAAGACTCAAAAACCCTCCAAAAAGACACACAGTCCAAAGAGACACACACAGCCTAGAGAGACACACACATCACAAAGAGACAGCCACAGTCCAAAGAGACACATACAGCCCAAAGAGACACACACAAGCTAAAGAGACACACACAGCCCGAAGAGACAAACATAGACCAAAAAGACTCAAACAACCTAAAGAGACACAAATAGACTAAAAAGACTCAAACAGCTCAAAGAGACGCAACATCCCAAAGAGACATACACAGCCCTAAGAGACACAAACAGCCCAAAGAGACACACACACATCCCAAAGAGAAACACAACCCAAAGAGACAAACACAGAACAAAAAGACTCAAACAGCCTAAAGAGACACACACAGCCCAAAGAGACACAAACACCCCAAAGAGACACACACACAGCCCAAAGAGACAAACACAGACCAAAAAAAAACTCAAACAGCCCAAAGAGACGCAAACAGCCCAAAGAGACAAACACAGACCAAAAAGACTCAAACAGCCCAAAGAGACACAAACAGACCAAAAAGACTCAAACAGCCCAAAGAGACCCACATAGCCCAAAGAAACACAAACAGCCCAAAGAGACACAAACACCCAAAGAGACAAACATACACCAAAAAAGACTCAAACAGCCCAAAGAGACACAAAAACAGACTAAAAAGACTCAAACAGCCCAAAGAGACACACATCCCAAAAGAGACACACACATAGCCCTAAGAGACACAAAAACAGCCCAAAGAGACATACACAGCCCAAAAGAGAAACACAACCCAAAGAGACAAAAACACAGACCAAAAAAAGACTCAATCAGCCCAAAGAGAAAACACATATCCCAAAGAGACACATACGGACCAAAAAGACTCAAAAACCCCCCCAAAAAAAGACACACAGTCCAAAGAGACACACACAGCCTAAAGAGACACACACACATCACAAAGAGACACCCACAGCCCCAGAGAGACACATACAGCCCAAAGAGACGTACACGAGCCCAAAGAGACGCATACATCCAACAGAGAGACACACACATCCCAAAGAGACACACACAGGCTAAAGAGACACACACAGCCCGAAGAGACAAACACAGACCAAAAAGACACCTTTTTTTTGTCCCAAACTATTTTTTTATCATGAACTGTTTAGGGACCACAGCCCCAAGAGAAAACACATAGCCCAAAGAGACACATACAGACCAAAAAGACTCAAAACCCTCCAAAAGACACACAGTCCAAAGAGACACACACAGCCTAAAGAGACACACACATCACAAAGAGACAGCCACAGTCCAAAGAGACACATACAGCCCAAAGAGACACACACAGGCTAAAGAGACACACACAGCCCGAAGAGACAAACATAGACCAAAAAGACTCAAACAACCTAAAGAGACACAAACAGACTAAAAAGACTCAAACAGCTCAAAGAGACGCACATTCCAAAGAGACACACACAGCCCTAAGAGACACAAACAGCCCAAAGAGACACACACACATCCCAAAGAGAAACACAACCCAAAGAGACAAACACAGACTAAAAAGACTCAAACAGCCTAAAGAGACACACACAGCCCAAAGAGACACAAACACCCCAAAGAGACACACACACAGCCCAAAGAGACAAACACAGACAAAAAAAAACAACTCAAACAGACCAAAAAGACTCAAACAGCCCAAAGAGACCCACATAGCCCAAAGAAACACAAACAGCCCAAAGAGACACAAACAACCCAAAGAGACAAACATACACCAAAAAAGACTCAAACAGCCCAAAGAGACACAAAAACAGACTAAAAAGACTCAAACAGCCCAAAGAGACACACATCCCAAAAGAGACACATACATAGCCCTAAGAGACACAAAAACAGCCCAAAGAGACATACACAGCCCAAAGAGAAACACAACCCAAAGAGACAAAAACACAGACAAAAAAAGACTCAATCAGCCAAAGAGAAAAAACATATCCCAAAGAGACACATACGGACCAAAAAGACTCAAACACAAAAAAAAAGACACACAGTCCAAAGAGACACACACAGCCTAAAGACACACACGCACATCACAAAGAGACACCCACAGCCCAAAGAGACACATACAGCCCAAAGAGACGTACACGGGCCCAAAGAGACGCATACATCCAACAGAGAGACACACACATCCCAAAGAGACACACACAGGCTAAAGAGACACACACAGCCCGAAGAGACAAACACAGACCAAAAAGACTCAAACAACCTAAAGAGACACAAACAGACAAAAAAGACTCAAACAACCCAAAGAGACACACATCCCAAAGAGACACACACAGCCCTAAGAGACACAAACAGCCCAAAGAGACACACACAGTCCAAAGAGAAAACACAACCCAAAGAGACGAACACAGACCAAAAAGACTCAAACAGCCTAAAGAGATACACACAGCCCAAAGAGACACAAACACCCCAAAGAGACACACACAGCGCAATAACTGAACCCCTGTATAACCGAAACCCTGTACAACTGAATCCCCATGCTACTGAACCCTCGTGCTACTGAACCTTCGTGCAACTCGACCCAATTTAACTAAAACCCTGTGTAACTATACCCCCTTTAACTGTAACCTCGTGCAACTCAACCCAATTTAACTAAACCCCCGTGTAACTGTACCCCCTTTAACTGAACCCTCGTGCAACTCAACCCTCCATGCAACCCATCTCCCTCAAAACACTTTTCAGCCATTTCTTTTTAAATTGACAATACTTTTCAAACGTTACTTGTGTATTATACAGACCACATCGGAGAGGTAAAGCTAGGTCAAGTCACAGTGTCATTCTATCGTTACTTTTCAATTAAGCTATTGAATACCTTTTACCAATGTCTCTTGTAGGCGTCAAATCTATTAAGTATCTGAGCATATTCTTTGTATTGTTGATGCAAGCATCCCATTCCTCATTTTTGAGGCATTCTTAACCAACGCAATACCTTTACGCAAATACCTTTTCGCAAAAAAATTCGCAAATAGAGTTATTTTTATGTCACAATTTTCAACTTAAAACCATTCTAATTATAACATCCCATTCCTCATACTTTAATTACCCGTTACGCTTTCTTAACCAACGCAATACCTTCACTAGGGTAAATCCGTGTCAGAAAAACTTGAATCAAACCAGATTATACCCACCTAACCAGATTGTACCTACCAAACCAGATTATACCTACCAGAAACCTGTTTGGTACGGGGGCGTAAGCAAATCCAGACAAAGCATACTACTATCGGAAGACTCCACAGTCGGTATTTAAAAGAGGGGGACAGGGACACATTCCTGATTTCACAGTTTTGTAAGTTACTGTTTTACGGTCTACTACGATACTGCTAATCAGGCTACTAGAGTAATACGTTGGTCAAAGCCGTATCCAGGGGGTTTGGGGGTTTACCACCCCCTCCCCCGAAATTTTTGTCATAAAAACGTAACAAAAGTGAATATAAACAATTTTTTGATGCTTTTTTTAAAGTTAACCCTCCCCAAAAAAATCCTAGATACGTTCTTTACGCTGGTGACTAATTTCAGCTAAGGAAGTTCATGGCGCCATGTATAACATTTTTTTTTGGAAAAAAACGTCAGATTTCACCCTCTCAGACAAAGCAATTTCTGGCAATCGGTTTAATCCAGAAATTCTTCCAGAAAAGCCTCTGGTGGAAGAATTTGATCCAAATCCATGTTATGTGTTGGATCTTTAGTTTTTGACTGGGTGTTGAGCTTCTGTATAAAAAATATCTTCCAATTAGATTGATTGGGTCAATAGTATCTTTTTCATTTCCTTTTCTAAAGCATGTTTTTTCCTTTTAGTTACATTTATTTATTGATATTTATTCATTTTAGGCTAGGTCATATCTTAGATGCTTAACAAAACTTTCTTTTAAGAAAAAAAACATATATTAATAACAGGATTAAAAAAAAAAAAAAAAACAGTTTCTCTACCCTCCCTTAAAATATACGTCGTCTAACAGACCACCTCTTGAATAGCCCACAGTCGATTTCAATGGGCTATTACTTGTTTGATGGGCTTCAAACCGAGTGTGCCAGGGGATTCCCTAGACAAAACAGCAGTAATTCAAATGGCAACATGCTATGCCGTATAAATATTACAGGAATATCAACAAACTAAAGAACAGAGTGTTTTGGGGTTCTAATTGTTAATAACGAACAGCTCTTTGCGCAATAGGAACTTGTGTCAAGTCTTCAAGATAAGAAAAATCGTAAGTTGATATCAAAAGCTCCCAGTTCCACCTCTTTCAGCATTTTAAGCAAAGGAAATATAACGCATCAAAAAAAAAAAAAAAAAAAAAAAAAGTACGAACTTCCCATTATCTTGAGAAGCAAACATGATATTTAAAAGCGGATTGAACCAGACTTGTCTCATAATATAGAATATTTTTTCCCTAAACTTCAAGTAAATTGGTCACTATAGTAACATATAAAGATAAACGTAATAGACAAACAAGTTTAAAATGCACACAATAAACAAAGCGAAATAGATACCTAGAAATAGATGAATCCAAAGTATTTTTAGCTTATCTTCCATACTAAACAGAAAAATGTTGTTTCAACTGGATTTTCAACTATCCTTTTTCAATTAGCAATTACTATAGTACACTTCAGAACCCCAGCGCAAGGACGTATCAAGGGGGCGGTCTAGTGGCACATCCTTCCTCGTTTAATTCCTGAATTCTTCTGAATTTTTCGGCCCTTCATATTTGAATTATTAATGTTTTTATTATTCACCACTCCTCCCGGTAAAATTGTTATTGGGTCCCAAAAAATTCCTTCAACTGCACCTTTCCCAGCGGACCAATTAATCCCCGAAAGAACTACTACCACTACTACTAACAACTCAATGCAGCTATAAGCCGCGTGAGGCAAACATAGCTACTCACGCTACTCCTCCATCCCAATCTATTCAAAGTCTCCCTCTTCACACCCTCCCAGGAAGTTCCTATTTCCCTTATATCCTTCTTTACGACATCCTTCCACCTCAGCCCCAGACGACCTGCTTTCTGTTTAGCCCTAGGCAGTTGGCCAAAAGAGCCATCTTTGGCAATCTATCATCCTTCATCCGCAGAAAGTGCCCTAGCTATCTCAACCTTTCTCTTATCATAGCCCTAGAAAGCGGGATTGAACCACGCTTTTCGTACAGGTGTTTGAAATACGGTCAGTCAGCCAGGTACCCAAAACAATCCGTAGGCAATTTGAACCATATTGGACCTCTGTCATCACTGTAGCTTCCAATATTCTAATGTTGGTTCACAAATTATTCTTCCTATTCTTCCAAACTTTTATTCCTATAGCCTTAGCGACTTAGCCTTCCTAACATTAATTTTCAAACCTATTCTAACACCCTGAACTCACAAAACCTCTAAAATTTTATTCATTTTGCTCACACTTTCATCTAGGATGCTTAAAAAAAGAAATCCAGCCAATTCAAATTCTTATGAATGAATTTTTATATTGTAAATAATGATCCCTTTTACATGTTTTTCTTTTTTACGCTTTTTTAAACATTAATTTTAAAAGAAAATGTCACAAAATAAGAAAAGTAAAGAGCTACTTTAAACCAAAAACGAGCAGCGATAAAGTCAAATAATTTTCTAAGCGTATACCGCAAATCACCATCAATATACAAATGAAACCCAAAACCAACATAAACTACAATAAATAACCGGGTTAAACTCAAAAGCGAGCAGAACGCAGAAATGGAACGAGCAGAAATGGATATGAATAGGGCTGACGCCATCAAAAAAATATATTTTAAATGTTTTCACTTCTTAAACTTTAATAAATAATTTTTTTTTTAAGACTTTAAGGAATAACTATCTGTATATGTATATCACTGTATATAAATAATATATATCTATCTACTGTGATGTATATTAACAGGGGCGTAGCTCCAGCATTTTTTTGGGGGGGGGGGGGGCAAGAGGGGTCTCAATCCAGAGAGCCAAGAAGCATGGGCAATATAATAATTGTTTCTCCAAATATTGGGGGGGGCAACTGCCCCCCCCCCCCAAAAAAAAAAACGACACCACTGTATATTAAACTGTCAATCCGCATTCATTTGTTTGTGGTCTTATGTTCTAGTTCATTGTAAAGGGCAAATTATTTTCTATTCTTCAGAAGGCATGAGGGTAGTCAGCCCTGCTCATGTTGATTTCTGCTTGTTTTAAGTTTGATTCGGTTAGTCATTGCAATTTCTGTTCGTTTTGGTTTTCAGTTATTTACTGATGGTGATTTGCGGCAGTTTATTTTGTGGAAAAAGTTTTTTAAATTAATTTTGTTTGCTTTTTATTGAGATAGTCTTTTTCATGGAAAAGGACAAGAATATTTTAAATCTTTTTACTTTTCTTTCTATAAGAATCCATAGATTGGCTTGCTATTTGTATGATGGAGGATCTTTTTCAACAATTTTTAGCCACATACGCCCTTTTGAAATCCTGGACACACATAGCACTGTTTAATTTAGTTATTTACCACGTCAAGTTTAGCTGGAAAATATCTTAATACTACTACTACACCTACTACTACTACTAACAACTCACCGCAGCACCAAGCTACCTGAGGCCATACTTGAATTGAAGAGGTAAATTCGATGACGCCATGCATATGGTTTTGTTCGCGTTTGATTTTGAGCCCGACGTGTTTTGCCTTAATGTTGATTTCATCAAGGAGTTGTTGAAGATGTTCGTTGCAATTCTCGAGAATAGTAACGCCATCGGCGAAGTCAACATCACATAGATTTTTTCCTGCATTCAGGATGATGCTTTGAGCGGTTGTATTTCTCAATATATCGCCAATTACTATGACGAACAGCAACGGTGATAAGACGCAGCCTTGTTTAACACCTGCGACCATTCTCAAGTGTCGTGCTAAACCTTCAGATGTATGGACACAAGCCGCAGTGTTCAGGTGCATAGCGGAAATTATTTTGATGATCTTCGATGGGATATTATAATGGGAAGGTATCTTCCAAAGGCTTTTATAAGTGAAGAGAGTCAAATTTATTCTTAAAGTAGATTAATATCATATAGAATTTAGATCGCCACTCACAGGATTCCTGACTGAGTGCTCCGAGGGTGAATTTAAGGTCTGCGCAGGAGCGGTTAGGTCTGAAGCCGCTTTGTTCGTCTCTGAGTTTGTCATCCAGTTTCGATTGAGTACGTTTGTGAATAATGTGAGAAGGTAGCTTCTCAGGTATACAGAGTAAGCTTATCCCACGCCAATTGCCACAAATAGATATATCTCTTTTTTTTGAAGAGTCAGGTCATCGTACTCCGTGTCCAATCCAAAGGGACCTTCTCCAAGGACCCACACAAATGCAAAGAGAGCAGTCTATTTGGATCTCAAAGATAACACAGAACATTTGATCATTTCAGCTGTGATTCTATCTTAGCCTGGTGTTTTTATTGTTCTTTAGTTCCGTGGAGGCTTCAATGATTTCTTCGGCTGTACGTGGATCAGAACTAATGTCAATTGAAAATTCCTTTCAACCTTTTCACTTGACTTGGTCTGGAAGTATTTCAAAAGACTCATGTCTGTGATTAACTTGAAATTTGGAGTTGTAAGCCTTTCGGGCCAGGGGTAATTTACACATAAAATAAGTTCCGGCTACTGCCTTCCTTAAACGTGGTCCCATTTTTTCTGTTTGGCTCAAAAATTACAATTTTTAGTCTATGGAATCAAGGAGACCCCAATGCAGAAGAAAAAGATAGAAAAAAGCTCCTTCCTTGAAAACGGGGGATAACAAAGGACCTATAATTTTTCCTCGGGCCACTTCCTATGGAAGACGTTTTTTCGTAGAAACTTGAAGGGAATTATTCGATCGGATATTGAAAACTAGTTCCTTTCTCAGGGACTGAAAGTGATTGTGGTCAATCAGATTCCTTCCTGTGCCATTATACAATTGTTTAAATTAGCTGTTGTTCACAGAAAGATTTTAGTAGAAAGGTGCCTTCTAAAGACAAGAACGCTATTTGGGCTTTACTGAACACAAAATACATTTCAAAATTATGCAATCCATGTAAATTACATAGAGGATATGCAGTACACATTAAAGGCTGTAATTCATGTCTTGAAGAGATTTGTGACTCTCACCCTAGAGAGCAACTATGCTCCAATTGTCACTTTGAAAAATGTGATCAGTGGGAGAATACTTGTCCTGGTATGATTGAAAAGAACCCTAAACGAGATTTTAGTTTATTTCTACGAGATTGGTATCGTATTGGTTTTAAATTATTTTGTGAGGAAGAATCAGGTCTAAGATTCAACTGTGGGGTAACAAGACAATCTGTTTTTAATGTGGTTTTTACGTCATCGTTGTGACGTCACTTCCTATTATGACTATAAACCTAGTGATTTTTATTTGGCTATTACAGAATTTGATTCACCACGTGAAAAAACACTGTATGTGATATTACTTCAAATAGACTAATTGAAACAGGTGATTTTTCACAATATGAATGCAAATAGTATCATTGACTGTACAAAGAAATATGATAAGAGTGAAGTTACATTGTACTGTAGAAAATGTGACCCTGACTTTGCAGCCAACCAAGATCAATATACAGTGAATTCATATGATCTAACAGCATTAGTGGTTCACGACAGATACCTATACACAGAAGAGGAAGAAATCTAAAGTGAAGAATAAAGACATTGTTGTTGTTGTGTATATATACGTTTTTTTGTTAATAAACACATTTACATAAATTTTTAAAACACTTTACTCGCAGGGCACTAAAATCAATATTATACAAGTCTGAGAGCACATTTTCCACCATAAAGTCGTTCAGACGTGAATTGTCTACGTAAATGTTGAGAAACTGCTTGTAAGTATAACCAAGACATCTGAAGACGAAATGTAGTAGCGCATGAAAATCGCAACTTTTAGTCGTTAGATCCTGCACTCTCTTTCGGTTTTGAATAATAGTTTTCCCACTGCTTTCAATATAGTTGTTGATGTGTGGAGTGTAGAATGTATAGGGTAGGCCGAGAAGATAAGAAAATTCAATAGTCTTCAATGTTTGAAAGATGTACAGCCAATAACCAGTCTTCAAAGTCGACGGACTGTTATTAACAATGATAATGGTATTGTTCGACTGTAAATTTTTCCAAGGAAGTCTGATGGTAAACAATAGGATCTGTATCTGGACATGTATGGGTCCATATTAAATACACTGATTATTTGACTAGTGTTCATGGTACAAGGTCTAGTAGAATACTGCCTTCAGGAGTGATTTCCCAATAGGTTTCAAATTGATTTAACGAGATTAGTGCGATACTCTCAGATAATGGGTCGGCAAATGTGCACTCTAAGCGCACACTCCCCGTTCGTACTATACTCATATCTTGAGTGCCAGACAAGCCTAGTACAATGATACCATGTGTTTTAGCAAATATTTCTTCGGTTATACCGTTTTAAAATAGTTGTGAATCATGATCTAGGGTTTGCATTGTCAACTCATACAATGTCCTATAGGATTTATTAAAAGATAGATTGTAGAGTGGGATTCCATTCACTTTACATACAAGAGATGAAAGCCCAAACATCTAAAATTTATGTGGGCAACCAGTCCACGATCCTATTGCTTTTTACAAATGCCAATGCTAATTTTGATGGAATTTCGCCATTGATAAAGGATGAGTCGACGAAGGTGCGCGAGCCCGTGGCAATATGACGTTGATTGGTGATTGTATGAGGAACAAGTAGTTTAACATTATTTCCACTGGCTCTCAGTTTCTCCACTGCCAAAGCAACAGAACTCATAACATGCTGCTTTCGTAAATATAGTATTGCCGAGATAAGAGAGAGAGAGAGAGTTACATCAGGACTGGCAGGAAATTCCTTTCGTAAAATGAAATTGGACGGATCAAGTGTCAATTTTATATCCGTTTTAATAATTGTGGTGGACATTGCAGTATATTAACTATCTTATGATGTATTTTTCCAACTAGATATCATTCACTAGTTGTAGCATTTTTTATGTGGATATGTACTATCAGTATATGTAATATATTCATATCCATTGGAAGTTTCTCCTCACTTAACCTTGCGCTAGAGTTGTAATAATCATATGCATATATGCCTTTACAAGTTAGTAAATCATATATTTCATTGTCAGGAAAGCGCTGTTTAAGCAGAGGGAAACTATCAAAATTGTCACTTTTCTGCACTTGGATGAGTTGGCTGAGGGATTTGGGAAAAAAAAAACTATATGAATCTAAAAAGCGGATTTTATTCCAACAAGTATGCCCATTATCCAGTGTTTGCCACTTGAATTCCAAAACCAACAACTTCTCAGCTGATTTGGGTATAATATTATAGGTAAATAAGTTATCTACTCAGGGGCTATCTGCAACTCCATCCCTAAGAATACGTGCCAATGCCGGTAAAATAAATTTCAAATCATGATTTGAATTATGAATGAAAACCGGTATAAAGAACAGCTGGCTCACATCTACATTGCACGATTGATGTGCTACGCCACGAAAGTTACTACCCCCTGACGATTTTTCCTGCCACAAATGGTCGTGGTCGCGGACTTTCCCCTCCCCCCCCCCATTGTCTTTTTCCCCCTAGTCCCTTTCTCCTTAGTCCCCTATTCAAATTCCCCCTTACATACCCAACATATTTTCCCATTTTAAATGCTAGGTGATCCTCGGACGATAGAATCATAGGGTAATGTGTATGTCGCAACCGAGAGATTGCCCTATTCGCTGTGACGATTAATTTAGTCAATGCTGCGACCATACTATCCTCCTCCTCCAATGTCTCAACTATTTCTAACAGACGCATAGTGTTACTGTCGTCTCTTTGAGCGTGGGCATAGGTAACCGCAATATATTGATGTTCTTTGATGCGATTTGGATTTAGAGGGTCGTTCACATCTGCGAGTTTAGCCAAACAGTCCAAACTCATTTTATCACTTTGCATAAGTGTATTCTGGAAATTTCTAAATCGTAAAATTGCCCGGTCCCCAGAAACTGTCTCCACAAATTGATAGCCGTGTCGTTTGCAGTGTTTCGTGTGATTCTGTAGATTTAAATCACTACGAAATTGGGACAAACACATTGGACAATAGTAAAGTACACCCCATGCCGCTTTTTACCCTCACATAAAACTCTGCTAATATCCGTAATTGGGTTAAAATGGCCAATTGAATCAGGTTCACTAGGTGGTGCGTACTACAGCCAAACCCAGTGCTTCACTGATTCAATTGATGGAGCTCTTACTAGACATGCTACTCCCTTTTTATTAGTACGCACTCCATCTTCAAATTCCGTTTCGTATTGTAGCACTGTAACACCAATCTTTAAATGGGCGTTTGTCCGTTCAAAAATACATATTCCTTTGAGTGTTGCAAGAAATTTATCTGTTAAACAACTGAAATTTACTCGGAGGGAAATCCAAACACTCTTTCCCATGTATAGCCCACTTGTCCAAATTTCTCTTTGTAGCTTTATCTTGTAGAGGTCGGAAAGCTGATATAAGAAATGCATACATGAAGCACTTTTGGCCTGTTTCGAAATAAATTTGTTGCACACCCTTGCGCCCTTATAAATCAGGATTATATTAAAACTATATCCTGCTCCCTATGCCCCCTCTTAAAATAAATTCTTTTTTAAATTTAAACATATTTAAATTTAAATTTTCAACAAATAAGACCACGGAACCACTACCCTTCTCATTATAGTGTAATTGTCCAAATGAGTGACAACACTGTCTACCCAATCCATGAAAACATTCTCAGAATTCCCCAAATGTGGGTGAAGTACCAACATTAGTGTGCACACAATGATAGTAAACTTTACCGTGATTTTCATGTCAATAGAATATTTTTAAAACTATTGAGGCCTCTATGCTGTCTCTCTTTCCCCACGCTTGAATTTGATGTTCAAGAAGCGCTCGGTTCTTGTCCACATATGTATGGATAATATTATTGGATTACTTATAACATTCCCCGCCATCAGTGTATTAAAAAGATCACCGAATATCGCAGTGAAAACGTCTATAGTATTCAAGATTGAATTTGTTAACTGATTTCAGGAAGTGTTGGTGAGAATTGTATATCATTGTCACCACTACATTCCACTCTACCACCACTTTGTTCAACCTTAACAATGGGGTTGGTGTGTGGAGTGAAATCCCCCAGTTCACTTAACATAGCCTCTAACGTGTTACGACTATGTTAATAATAGCAAGCGAATTTATTTTCTTCTCTTCAATGAAATTCGGTTGAAATGGGGGTATGTTCATTAAATCTCTGTGGGGAGGGATCTCATTTAACTCACGACGAAAATTATCTAAATTTTGTGTGTGCTGTTAGGACTCAGCCAAGCTAAATCGCTCTTTAGCATACCTAGATCTGAACTAACTTCATTGCTTTGTTCAACTGTGCTAGGGTCTGCCTCAAAAAATTATTAGAATCACTGAAATATTTTCTTAAAAAGTTATCTGACCATTCAGGGTCATCAATAATGTCACAAGGTATATGGTCTAAATTAACACTACCATCATCAAAACGCCCCCGTAAGAATTTACCGTATCGTTCGACATCTTGTTCGTCCATAGCCAATGTTCCAGTGACCTGATTATCACGAAACTCTACTGGCGCTTCAATTAAAGCTGACTCGTCAATGAGGTCACATAATTCATGGCTTGATACTTCAGGTGGGGGAGAAGATAGTAACGATATGTCATTCGATCTAACCTATAAAGAAAATAGCTTATTTTCAAAGTGCCTAAATCACCCTATTTTAACACAGTCGAAAATTGGATTAAAAGCAAATTATATTTTCATATCATTTAAAATATATGCATTATAACAAAAAAAAACACTTAGTAGTAGTAGTAGCAGTAGTAGTAGCAGTAGTAGCAGTAGCAATATTACTATCTATGTGCAAATAGCGTCACTTGGTTGGTTCACTGTCCCCCTAACCCCTCTATATATATCCTGAGTTTCATTTTAATACTCCCCCCCTATGTATTACTGCTACATCATATTTACAGCATAAATGAACAAAGTAGGTTCTGAATTTGTCCAACATTCGCTGAAAGTTCCATCTTAATATTCTTTATCTGTTTTGGAAAAGACCTGGAATTTACTTGCCCCCCCCCCCCTCCACCAAATCACCTTTCCCTTCGCAATCAAATGCATTCTTAGAACTATGACAAATAGTATAACTTACGAGCTATGTCCAATGGGGTGTAGATGTTATATCATCCTCCTCCCCCCACACACACGTAGTTGTTTAATAATAATAATCAAGTGGAAAAGAAAAAATAATAAATATAGCTGCGCATAATGTGCTGCTGTCCATACTACATTATAATACTCATAAATTTGCAAAGTTCACTATACCTTCTTAGTTTTCTTAGCAAATAATCTAGTGGAAAGAAAAATAGTAAATATAGAAGCGCATAATGTGCTGCTGTCCATACTAAATTATAATACTCATAAATTTGCCACATTCATTATACCTTCTTAGTTTTCTTAGCAAATTATATACTAGAAAGAAAAATGACAAATCTAGCAGCGCATGATATGCTGCTGCCCATACTAAAATACTGAAAATCACACACCATAGTTTCATCTTAACCATGCAACATACCTAATAGCAGCACCATTTAGCAATATAATAGTCATAAATTTGCAATATTCAATATAGAATCTTAGTTTTCTTAGCAAATAATCTAGTGGGAAGAAAAATAATAAATAGAGCAGCGCTTGCGCTGTCCATACTAAAATAATGAAAATCACACACCATAGTTTCATCTTATGTACTCAAAATGAAAAGCAATTACCATGTGAAAATATTTATCATAAGCAACGCCTGCCCTCCCCCTCTTGCAATTCATAAGATTTACTGTAGGAAATATGCTGTTAATTTGACTGGAAAAAGCATCTTTTTATTTATTGTGAAACCTTTGCTAAGCTTTTGGGCTGATTTATAAGATTTAGCATGTTGGATGCGTGCACCTGATATGATTCAATAATTACAACCTATTTATCAAGGAGACTAAATCGCTCTGAAGTATTACTGTCAAAGGAGAGTGATATATTTCCTTTTGGGAGAAAAAATCATTAACGTGCTTTTTTTAGCGGAAATATCGATATTGTTAAACTCACATTATTTACTTCTTGCGTGGCCATCACCTTCATTGTCAGTTCACTTTCTTGCATAGAGGTGAGGACATTCTCGCCTTGTACATAGGACGTAGAGGGCGCGGCATATTTAATAATAGAAGGACGTAAATGGTTTTCCTTCCTCGATCCAGGTCTTCCTTTTTGGGGGAGAGGTACATTCTTCAAAATCATCCTTAAAAAGAAATTAAATTATAGTTTTTTAGTAGCAATAAGATCGATGCTTATCGAAATTTGTGAAGGGCAGGACCAATTTTTTTCCATGGAAATATAAAAAGGCCATTTTCAAAATTGTCGCTGATGTTTCAGTAATTATACTAGCTCCACCAGAGTAACAAGAAAATATTTCCTATATTTTTGGGAAAAAATGGGTTTTGAGTCGACAAGGAAAAAAATTAAAATGAAAAGAGGAAATATTTTGACTAGTTCACCGATGACCAATTTTCAGTGATTGGGATATAAACCAAGAGTATCTGTTTGGGAATATACAGGGAGGAAGCAATGATTTTGTTCTATTCTCTGCATAAAGATGCAAAGGGAATTTTTCAAAACTTCAAGGGTAATTTTCACTTGAGGAAAAACAAAACGTCAATCTAAAGGTATTTTTCCGCATCTAGGGGGGGGATCTTACACTATAATATTTATAATAAAAAGGATGGTAGTTTAACTAAATATATTTATCGTTTAAAAAAAACCACTCCCCATCGCAATCATTTGAACACGTTTACGTAATACATTCATTAACAGTTCAAATACATTTTGGATGGAATCTGTCAAAAATGTGGAAACGGGATGTTAAACCACGTCAGAGAGTTATCATCAGAATAGGGAGAAATCTCGATGACTTAATTTCTAGAATGTAAACAGGTTCCATATTGGCATAGGTTGGTTTTAAATTCTATAACATTGAATCATTATAATTAGGCTAAACTTAGAATATATGCTATGCTTCACCTGTCATCCCTAATGTGTAAATGTATGCCCCAAATTTGTTTTAAACTATTATTAATCCATTCTTTATTTTATTATGCAGGCTTGTCTTTTTTCATGTGTCTCCACATAATGCAATAGCGCCCAAATATCTCAATTAATTATTTATAAAATAAAACTCACGATATAAATTTGCGTAGCAAAAACACACCAATATTCTCCATTTTATTAAGTGTTTATTCTTCAATAGCTTCAACAGAACTGTTATATTAAGGTTGAAGTACAATCAACTTATACAATGTTCCAAGGTAAAATTGTATCAAAACAGATATTGCGTAGCATGATTTCAACAATAGCCTATTAAGTAAGTCCAAGCTAAATTCCTGGAGGTCAAGTGATGTCACTCCCGTTCGTATTCTAGCTCTCTGATTGGTCTAGAAATAGGCTTATCGCTGTGACGTCACTCCCGGTTGGTGTAATACCTCTCCCTCTACTCATACCAGGGCACATCGTATCGAATGAGTTGTCGCAGAAACTTGGAAAAGGGCTCATTCGATTGGAAATTGGAACGGCTAGTGCCCTTTTTAATAGTCGAAAGTGATTGGAAGGCAACTAACACCCCTTCCACGCCCACCATTTCTCCAAATACATCCAATCAAAATTTTGAGACAACCATTTTGTTCAGCGTAGTTGATTTCTAGATAGAAATTATGCCCTTTTTAATAGTCGAAAGTGATCGAACCATTCAACCATTTCCCGAAACACATCCAATCAAAATTTTTAAGATAGGCATTTTGTTCAGCGTAGTTCATTTCCAAATAGAAATTATGTTTTTGAGGAAGACACTCCCCCACAGCCCACAGGGCAAGGATTGTAAGTTATGCCCGGGGGCATATAAGGTTTTTTATAGAAAGCGTTGTCATAGAAACTTCAAAAAGGACTCATTCGATTGGAAATTGAAATGGCTAGTGCCCTTTTTAATAGTCGAAAGTGACTGGAAGGGAACTGACACCCATTCCACGCCCACCATTCCCCCAAACACATCTGATGAAAATTTTGAGATAGCCATTTTGTTCCACGCAATTGAAAGTTCTGGAAATTATATCTTTTAGCAGGACACTCCCCCCACAGTCTTCAGGGCAAGGGTTATAAGTTATGCCCTGGGGGTATATAAGGTTTTTATTGAAATCCTCGTCGTAAAAACTTGAAAAATAGCTCATTCGATTGGAAATTCAAAGGGCCAGTGCCTTTTTAATAACCGAAAGTGATTTGAGGGAAATTAACCCCCCTCTCACGCCCACCTTTCCCCCAAACACATCCAATCAAAATTTTTAGATAGCCATTTTATTCAACGTAGTTGAAAGTTTTGGAAATTAGGTTTTTAAGGATGACAACCCCTCCCCTTCACAGCCCTCAGGGCAAGGGTTGTAAGTTATACCCTGGGGGCATATAAGGTTTTTATAAAATAGCGTTGTCGTAAAAACTTTAAAAGGGGCTCAGTCAATTGGAAATTGAGAAGGCTAGTGCCCTTTTTAATAGACGAAAGTGATTGGAGGGTAACTAAACACCCTCTCACGCCCAGATTTTTTTGCGAATGGTATCAAGTTTTCCATTTCAGGTCAACTAGAGAAGTTATGAAACTAAAATTAAACACTACTATTTGTGTCCAGATTTTTAAAAAGGTGTATGTTGTTAAATACAGCTGAAAATTTTTCTCCAGCATACAAATAGCAGACCAAACTATAAAGTCTTGAAATAAGGAAAAGACTTAAAGTATTATTTTCTTTTTTCCTGAAAAGACAATGTCAATATAAAACGAACAAAAAATTAAAAAACTTTTTCCACAAAGTAAGTTTTTTCAAAGAAAAGTAGAGAACTCCATTAAACCAAAAATGAGCAAAAATATAAATCAAATAATCTACCAAGTGTGAAACTACCACGAATCAGCATCGATAAATAAATGAAACCCAAAACGAACAGAAATTACAATAAATAACCGATTCCAACTAAAAACGAGCATAAATTAAAATGAGTTGGGCTCAAAACCCCCTATTTTTTCCCAAGGCCAGAACATAATTTGCACTTTACTGAAAAAAAAATACAAATGAATGTGCATTGTCAGTTTAATATACATATACTGATATTTAGTAATCAAAATGTTAATATTATATGATTTATTAAAGTTATAAAAGTAAAAACATTTATATTTTTTCAGTAAAGTGCAAATTTTGTTCTGGGCTTGGGAAGGCATAGGGGTTTTGCGTTCAACTTATGCTAATTTCTGCTCGTTTTGAGTTTGACTCGGATATTTATTGCAATTTCTGTTCGTTTTGTGTTTCATTTATTTATCGATGCTGATTTGTGGTAGTTTCACGCTTAGTAGATTATTTGATTTTATTTTTGCTAATTTTTGGTTTAATGGAGTTCTTTACTTTTCTTTAAAAAACTTATTTTGTGGAAATTTTTTTTAAATTAATTTCACTAAAGAAAGATGCTGTTTCAACATCGAGTAATAAAAATGGGACTTCACTTATCTGCAACTTATCACCCCACCCTTGAATGTCGTCATTTGCTCAACTTTTGACCTTTTGATAGGAATCATCTCCGAGACGGTTACCTGTCTTTATTTTTAATTAGACAGGATTAAAAACAGAACAAAATAATTTTCTCGTCAAAAATTTTACGTAACGGTTTTGCCCTAATTCATGATGGTGAAAAAAAGAAATTTTCAAACAGGATTGCCGATTCAACGATAGAAAATCATGAACACCTGGTGGCACATGTTGCGTGAGGGGGGAGAATTGCCATATTTGGTATGAACATGCACAGCATGGTAGAAGTATGCCGTGGGTAGCAGAACAAGTGGCGCTCAGGGAAATACACCGTTTGGTGGAAATTGGACAACCCCCTGGTAGGTAAGATTAAAAAAATTAAATTTCTTTTATTACTGAAGCTAGGTGTGCCTTATTAAAGGTATCAATTCTATGTGTAAAAGAGGGTAATTCCAATGCACAAAATGTAAGATAAATAATCCATTTCTATCAAAAAGGGAAATCTTTTCATAATTAGCCATCAGAATAAATTTTCGAGAAGTCTCATGTTTGTCATAGGTATATTCTTTAAGTAAATATTTAGAGCTAAACCTTTGCCTAAGCACTAACAATTGGGTATAGGTAATCCGTTAGTTAAATAACAGTGATTTTATCAATCTCATAACGGAACAGATACTTTTCAGAAATTTTATAATTGCTTATCATAGGCAGCGTAAACAGCGCTGCCTAAGTAAAGAACGCTGTTGGCACAATGTATTATATTTTTTCTAGACCAGGGCACTTCATATCGAAGGAGTTGTCGTAGAAACTTCGAAAAGGGCTCATTCGATAGGAAACTGGAATGACTAGTGCCTTTTTAATAGTCGAAAGTGATTGGAAGGCAACTAACACCCCTTCCACGACCACCATTTCCCCAACGACATCCAATCAAAATTTTGATGATAGCCATTTTGTTCAGCGTAGTTGATTTCCAGATAGAAATTATGTTTTTGAGGAGGACACTCCCCTACAGCCCTCAGGGCAAGGGTTGTAAGTTATGGCCCGGGGGCATATATAGTTTTTATAGAAAGATTTGTCGTAGAAACTTCAAAAAGGACTCATTTGATTGGAAATTCAAAGGGCTAGTGCCCTTTTTAATAGTCGAAAGTTATTGGAGGGCAACTAACCCCCCTCTCACGCCCAGCTTTCCCCAAAACACATCCAATCAAAATTTTGAGATAGCCATTTTGTTCAACGTAGTTGAAAGTTCTGGAAACTAGGTCTTTGAGGATTACAACCCCCCCCCCCCCCACAGCCCTCAGGGCAAGGGTTGTAAGTTATTCACCGGGGGCATATAAATTTTATAGAAAAACATTGTCGTAAAACATTGTCAAAAAGGGCTTATTCGATTGGGAATTGAAATGGCTAGTGCCCTTTTTAATAGTCAAAAGTGATTGGAAGGCAACAAACACCACATCCACGCCCATCATTTATCCAAACACATCGAATCAAAATTTTGAAATAGCCATTTTGTTCAACGCAGTTGAAAGTTCTGGAAATTGTATCTTTGAGTAGGACACTCCCCCCACAGTCTTCAGGGCAAGAGTTATAAGCTATGCCCTGGGGGCATATAAGGTTATTATTGAAAGCTTTGTCATAGAAACTTTAAAAAGGGCTCATTCGATTGGAAATTCAAAGGGCTAGTGCCTTTTTTAATAGTCGAAAGTGATTTGGGGGCAACTAACCGCCCTCTCACGCCCACCTTTTCCCCAAACACATCCAATCAAAATTTTTAGATAGCCATTTTGTTTAACGTAGTTAAAAGTTTTGGAAATTAGGTCTTTAAGGATGACTCCCCCCCCGCAGCCCTCAGGGCAAGGATTGTAAGTTATGCCCTGGGGGTATATACAGTTTTTATAGAAAGCATTGTCGAGAAACTTGAAAAAGGGCTCATTCGATTGGAAACTGAAATGGCTAGTGCCCTTTGTAATAGTTGAAAATGATTGGAGGGCAACTAACCCCATCTCACGCCCACCATTTTCCCAGGCACATACAAATAAAATTTGAGGTGGCCATGTTTTCAACGTAGTTGAAAGTTCTGGAGATTAGGTCTTTGAGAACGATAAGCCCCTCAAAGCCCTCAGGGCAAGGGTTGAAAGTTATGTCCTGAGGGCATATAAGGCTTTTATAGACATTTTTGTCGTAAAAACTTCAAAAAGGGCTCATTTGATTGGAAATTGAAAGGGCTAGTGCCCTTATTAATAGTCGAAAGTGAATGGAGAGCAACTAACCCCCTCTCACGCCCACCATTTCCCGAAACACATTTAATCAAAGTTTTTAGATAGCCATTTTGTTCAACGTAGTTTAAAGTTCTGGAAATTATATATTTGAGGATGACAACCCACCAGAGCCCCCAGGGCAAAGGTTGCAAGTTATACCTTGGGGTCCTTTAAGGTTTTTATTGAAAGCTTTGTCGTAGAAACTTGAAAAAGGGCTCATTCGATTGGAAATTCAAAGGGCAGTGCCTTTTTTTATAGTCGAAAATGATTGGAGGGCAACTAACCCCCCTCTCACACCCACCATTTTCCTAAACATATTCAATCAAAATTTTGATATAGCCATTTTGTTCAACGTAGTTGAAAATTCAGGAAATTATGTATTTGAGGATGACGAACCCCCCAGAGCCCCCAGGGCAAAGGTTGTAAGTTATGCCCTGGGGGCATATAAGGTTTTTATTGAAAGCTTTGTAGTAGAAACTTGAAAAGGGGCTAATTCGATTGGAAATTCAAAGCACTAGTGCCCTCTTTAATAGTCGAAAGTGATTGGAGGGCAACTAACCCCCCTCTCATGCCCACCTTTTCCCCAATCACATCCAATCAAAATTTTGAAATAGCCAATTTGTTCAACGTAGTAGAAAGTTCTGAAAATAAGGTCTTTGAGGATTACAACCCCCCCCCCCCCCGCACAACCCTCAGTGGAAGGGTTGTAAGTTATACCCTGGGGGCACATAAGGTTTTTATAGAAAGCGTTGTCGTAGAAACTTCAAAAAAGGCTCATTCGATGGGAAATTGAAATAGCTAGTGCCCTTTTTAACAGTCGAAAGTGATTGGCAGGATCTAACACCCCTTCCAAGCCCCCATTTCCCCAAACACATCCAGTCAAAATTTTGAGATAGCCATTTTGTTCAACGCAGTTGAAAGTTCTGGAAATTATGTCTTTGAGCAGGACACTCCCCCCCCACAGTAATCAGGGCAAGGGTTATATGTTATGCCCTGGGGGCATATACGGTTTTTATTGAAGGCTTTGTCGTAGAAACTTGAAAAGGGGCTAATTCGATTGGAAATTCAAAGGACTAGTGCGCTCTTTAATAGTCGAAAGAGAGATTGGAGGGCAACTAACCCCCCCTCTCATGCCCACCTTTTCCCCAATCACATCCAATCAAAATTTTGAAATAGCCAATTTGTTCAACGTAGTAGAAAGTTCTGAAAATTAGGTCTTTGAGGATTACAACCCCCCCCCCCCCACAGCCCTCAGTGGAAGGGTTGTAAGTTACACCCTGGGGGCATATAAGGTTTTTATAGAAAGCGTTGTTGTAGAAACTTCAAAAAAGGCTCATTCGATGGGAAATTGAATTGGCTAGTGCCCTTTTTAACAGTCGAAAGTGATTGGCAGGATCTAACACCCCTTCCAAGCCCACCATTTCCCCAAACACATCCAGTTAAAATTTTGAGATAGCCATTTTGTTCAACGCAGTTGAAAGTTCTGGAAATTATGTCTCTGAGCAGGACACTCCCCCCCCCCCCCAACAGTAATCAGGGCAAGGGTTATATGTTATGCCCTGGGAGCATATATGGTTTTTATTGAAGGCTTTGTCATAGAAACTTCAAAAAGGGCTCACCCAATTGGAAATTGAAATGGCTTGTGCCCTTTTTAATAGTTGAAAATATTGGAGGGCAACTAACCCCCTCTCACGCCCACCATTTCCCCAAACACATACAATCAAAATTTTCGGATAACAATTTTTTTTCAATGTAGTTGAAAGTTCTGGAAATTATGTCTTTGAGGATGACAACCCCCCTATAGCCCTCACGGTAAGGGTTGTAAGTTATGTCCTGGGGGCATATAAGGTTTTTACAGAAAGTGATGTTGTAAAAACTTCAAAAAGGGCTCATTCGATTGGAAATTGAAAGGGCTAGTGCCCTTTTTAATAGTCGAAAGTGACTGAAGGGCAACTAACCCCCTCTCACGCCCACCATTTCTCCAAACACACCTAATTAAAATTTTGATATAACCATTTTGTTCAAAGTAGTTGAAAGTTCTGGAAATTAGGTCGTTGAGGATGATAACCCTCTCAGAGCCATCAGAGTAAGGGTTGTAAATTATGCCCTGGGGGTATATAAGGTTTTTTATAGAAAATGTTGTCGTAGAAACTTCAAAAGGGTTCATTTGATTGGAAATTGAAAGGGCTAGTGCCCTTTTTAATAGTCGAAAGTGAACGGAGAACAATTAACCCCCCTCTCACGCCCACCTTTTCCCCATACACATTCAATCAAAGTGTTTGAGATAGCCATTTTGTTCAACGTAGTGGAAAGTTCTGGAGATTATTTATTTGAGGATGACAAACCCCCAGAGCCCCTAGGGCAAAGGTTTTAAGTTATGCCCTGGGGGCATTAAGGTTTTTATAGATAGCGGTAGAAACTTCAAAAGGGGCTCATTCAATTGCAAATTGAGAGGGCTAGTCCCCTTTCTAATAGTCGAAAGTGATTGGAGCGTAACTAACCTCCCTCTCAAGCCCACCATTTCCCCAACCACATCCAATCAAAATGTTGAGATAGCCATTTTGTTGAACGTAGTTAAAAGTTCTGGAAGTTATGTCTTTGAGGATGACAACCCCCCCCCCCACCCGCAGCCCTCAGGGCTAAGGTTTTAAGTTATGCCCTGGGGGCATATAATGTTTTTATAGAAAGCGTTTTCGTAAAAATTAAAAAAAGGGCTACTTTGGTTGGAAATTGAAAGGGCTATTGCCCTTTTTAATAATCGAAAGTATTTGGAGGGAGAATCCCCCCACGCCCTTCATTTTCCCAAACATTCCCGATCAATATTTTGATACGGCCATTTTGTTCAACGTAGTTTAAATGTCTGGAAATTATGTCTTTGAGGATGAGAATCCTCTCCCCATAGCCCTAAGGACAAGGGTCGTAAGTTATGCCCTTGGGGCATATAAGATTTTATAGAAAGTTTTGTCGTAGAAGCTTCAAAAAGGAATATCCCCCCCCCCTCCACGCCCATCATTTCGCTAAACATTCCCGATCAATATTTGGATATGGCCATTTTGTTCAATGTAGTCGAAAAGTCTGGAAATTATGTCTTTGAGGATGAAAAGACTCCCCCTCTAGCCCGAAGGACAAGGGTCGTAAGTTATGCCCTTGGGGCATATAAGGTTTTTATAGAAAATTTTGTCGTAGAAGCTTCAAAAAGGGCTCATTTGTTTGGAAATTGAGAAGAATAGTGCCTTTTTTATTAGAAGAAAGTGATCAAAGGGCAAATTCCCCCAACTTCCATAATTCCCCAAACACTTCCAATCAAAATTTTGAGATAGCCATTTTAAAGAGCGTATCAGAATGGTCTGGAAATTATGTCTTTGAGGATAACAAAAAACCCCAGCCCTCAGGGTAAGGGTTGCAAGTTTTGCCCTGGGGACATATATAAGGTTTTTATAGCAAGCGTGGTCAGATAAACTTCGGAGGGGGCTTATTGGATTTGTAATCAGACGCTCTAGTGTTCTTTTTAAGATTAAAAGTGATCGGAGGGCAGCTACCCCCCCCCCACATGTGTCGTATTGTCCCGAAATGCACCTAATAGAAATTTTTTAGGTAGATATTCTATTCAAAATGGTCTAAATATCATATAACAAGGCCTTTGGGGTTGAAGCAATCCCCAGAGATTAGGAGAGCAAGGGTTGTAAGCTATGCCCAGGAATTATTTAAGGTTTTTACGGAAGGGATGGCTGTTAAACGTTAAAAGAGGCTCAGTCTGTCTCCCTGAAAAAGACTATATCAATATAAATCGAACAGAAATTAGTTAATAAAACTTTTTCGAGAAACTATTTTTTTTTTTTTTAAGTAAAGAACTCCATTAAACCAAAATGAACAAAAAAAGAATCAAATAATCTACCAAAAATACAACTACCACAAATCAATATCAATAAATAAATGAAACACAAAACAAACAGAAATTAAAATAAATAAGAGCCAAACTCAAAAGGAGCAGAAATTAATATGAGTAGGGTTCTAAACCCCAAGCTTTCTGAAAGCCAGAATATAATTTGTACTTTACTGAAAAAACTCTTTTAAATGTTTTCACTTTTTTAACTTTAAGAAATCAAAAATCAATTAAGATTTTAATGAATAAATATCAGCATATGTATATTAAACTGACAATGCAGTTTTTTTCAGTAAATTCATTTCCTTTTTTTTCAGTAAAGTATAAATTATATTCTGACTTTTAGAAAGCTTGGGGTTTAGAACCATGCTCATATTAATTTTTGCTCGTTTTGAGTTTGACTCATATTTATTTTAATTTCTGTTTGTTTTGTGTTTCATTTATTTATTGATATTGATTTGTGGTAGTTGTATTTTTGGTAGATTATTTGATTCTTTTTTTGTTCATTTTGGTTTAATGGAGTTCTTTACTTTTTTTTAAATCTCATTTTGCTGAAAAATGTTTTTTAATTAATTTTGGGAAAGCCGTAGTTATTTTCAGAAGACGAGTAATGATTATGCTCGAGCCACACCATCTTCACACGTTAATCAAAAAAGCCAAGATTTATCATTGACATTGGTTTTTCTTTAGCTTAATATCAAACTTGTATTCCAGAAGTGGAAAATTAAAATAGCAAGAAATTTACTGGAAAAGCTTGTATCAACATTAATTGGTATCCAACTATTCTACACTATTACTACGCCTTTGCATCTTTTACCGGATTCTTGTTACAGATACAAACTGCTGTTCCAAGTTCCCATCAGTTCTAATTCCGAAAAAGTGTGCCTTAACTCTTGGCTCTGATTTGGCTCTGGTGTAGCGGTCGGCACCGTTTCTGTTTTTGGCCAAAACAGAAACGGTAAAAAACGGCAATGAAAAAACGGAACAGAAACGAAAACGGTGAAAAAAAACGGAAATCCGTTTCTGTTTTTCCGTTTTTTTTTTTACCGAAAAACAGAAACGACCTGTTTTTTTTACTTAAAAAAACGGCCGTTTTAACAGATATTTCTGTTTTTTTTTCAGTTTCTTTAGATTTACGAGAGTAAAGTGAATATTTATTAAAATAGATTAATAAAAAAGACCAAATATACAAAAAGACCAAATATATGAAAAGACCACATAAATTAAAATTTATCACTTAAAAACATTCGGAGTTCAAGTGACTTTGCAGTCATTCGTGAGCACTGATTTCGCGTAAAGTGCCCAGTAATACTAAATGCACTCTCACTGGGTACTGAAGTTGCAGGGACTGATAGATGAATACATGCAATTTCACTTAACTCCAGGTAAGTGTAAAAGTAATCCGACCAAAATTCTAGTGGATCAGAATTATTTTGTCCTGATCTTCGTCTCTCGCTCATAAACACAGGAACTCTCTCCTCATATGCCCTGATAATATTTGCTGCCACGCGGTCAATGCTCATACTGTTGGCATTTTGCCTCGTAGAGTTCATCCGTAACCCAGACGTGTCGAGAAACTTAGAAAACAAGCTGTGTTCTTGATCAAGAGTCTCTGGTGACCCTTTTCGGTTAGTCCCTGCCTTAGTAGGAGCGATGTCAATAGGGAAAGATTTGGAGTTCAATTGGATTGGATCGAGTTCTTCTGTGCTTCTCTGCTCGGAGATGAATTGCTGGAGAAGCGAGGAGATGGACTGATGAGCTGACTCTCTGTCTACACGTGTCATTTTTTCATAAATTGCAGGGTCCAAAAAGCCAGCTCTTGTGAAGAGCATCATATCAAAACTTAGGACTGGCTGAAAAGTATCTCCTGAGCTGAACAACTAGAAGTTCCTTCAGCCCATTGATTGACTCAGCCATAATACTAGTATCTGGAGTCTGACAAAACAACAGTAATCCCTTAATCATCAGCACGACTTTGCTTGCCGAAACATAATTGTATCCACTAGCTATCACTGTTGCCTGTTTGAACGGTCGAAGAACCTCAATGAAAGCTTCCATGATGGACCACTCATTGCTGTGAAGTTCGAGCTCTCTAATCTTAGCGTCACGTAGGTTTTGGTAGAAGAAGTCGCGCAGTGGCTCTTTCGGGCACAATACATTTCTATCATGGTAAGTGTGCTGTTCCATCGAAACATTCATGTCTTTTGTGATGGATGGACTAAGATTATATGTCTTGCAGATAGCTTCAAAAAGATCGTGGGATTTGGAAGATACTTTCAGGATTCTAACCAGCTTTCGTATTTTTACCTTTGCTGTCCCAGCAGGTTCAGGTTCAGGTTCATACATTTTTATTAACAAAAAAAAACAACTCAATGTGACAACAAGTCGCACTAAAGCAAGAAGATGCTTGAAAAAAGCGACCGGTTGGATATCATGCATGCCAAATCATCAAACCAATTAAAATGAAAAAGGGGAAAACAATAATAATAACAGAAAATAATGATAAATATATAATGGCACAAAATATAAAACAAAAATAAAAATAAAATATCTACAAAAAAAAAAAAAAAAAAAAAAAAAAAAAAAAAAAAAAAAAAAAGCCTTCTCTCGAACCATTAACACTACCAAATTCCTGAAAAGAAATGATTTTTAATACGGGTTTTAAGTTGCGGCACACTTTCAGCTTGACGAACAGAATCTGGGAACGAATTCCAAACTGACGGGCCCATGTGTCTGGTCACTTGACTCGCTCTGGTTGTGTTCCGTGGCTCAGATGCAAGACTATCCGCACTCCTAGTCGAATAATCGTGATAAAACGAATTAGGCTTAAAAATATTCATAAAAAAATCCGGTGCAAAACCATTCAGACACTGAAATACAAAAACTCCAATTTGATAATCCCTTATTTCACCAACCTTTAAAATTTTAAACTTTCTAAAAAGTGATTCAGTGCTATCAACACCACGATCATACCTTCCAATCAACCTTATAGCCTTATTCTGCAGAACTTGAACTCTTCTAAAATTGCAACTAAAATTACTCGCCCAAATCAAACAACCATAATTTATATAAGGCGCTATTATGGAAAAATACAATAAAAGCAGAATTTTCAAAGGTAAAAAATTTTGAAAACGGTTCAGAACTCCAAGGCCTCACGCCAGCTTGCATGCTATAATGTCGCAGTGTTTTCTCCAACTCAAGTTTCGATCCAGGATGAATCCCAGATATCGGATCTCTTCAACTTGTGATAGCGGTAGGCCATTGTAAATAATGACACCAGGGAGAGTGGGAGCAGAACCAGTCCTCGTAAACATCATAAAATTAGTTTTTGATGCATTTGACGCTAAGTAGGCTAGCACAAACAAATTCATGTAGGCCATCCAGCGCCTTATTAGCCTTGAACAAGAGCTCTTGCAGCGACTTTGCTGCAATCACTAAAGCCGTGTCGTCAGCAAAAGAAGTAACTGAAGCTCCGGGAATGTAGAATCTCATTGTGTCTACAAATATCAGGTACAGGAGAGGGCCAAGAACTGAGCCCTGTGGAACACCACACTTTATGGGAAACGGCTGAGAAGATTTGTTACTCAAAGTCACTCGTAGCTTCCTTTCACTTAAATACGATTCAAACCAATTTAAAACACACTACCCTTTATGCCTAAATAACACAGCCTTTCTAATAAAATCTTAAAATCAACAGTGTCGAAAGCTTTTCGAAAATCAATAAAAACGCCCATGCACTGCTCGCCATTCTCAAGTGCTGAGTTGATATTTTCCAGAAGATGCTGGACTGCCTGCGTCGTCGAATGTCCTTTCCGGAAGCCAAATTGACCATCGTGTAAAACACCAATTTTCATCAGATACTCATAAAGCCGGTGATGAACAATCTTTTCATAAACTTTTGAATAAATCGGGAGAATTGATATTGGTCTCCAATTAGATATATCAGTTTTGACTCCACCTTTGTGCAACGGTACAACTTTAGCTATTTTAAGCGCACTCGGGAACATCCCCTTTTCCATAGAAATATTGATAAGGTATACGAGGACAGGAAGCAAATAAACCAGAACCGACTTGAGCGTTCTAAGGTTCATTCCATCAACTCCTGCACTGTTTGACTTAATCGTGCTAACAATTTTGCGTACCTCCTCTTCAGTACAAGGCTGGAAATGCATTTCGAAACCTCTTCCTCGCTCATCAACAAAACTGCTTGATTCGAAAACATGGGAGCTCCTTGCTTCTTCTTGAATCTTGCAGCCAATTTCAGAGAAATATTGTCCAAATGCGTTGCAGATTTCCTCAGTTTCTTCCAAGGTCCTATTATTTAGTACAATTTTTGGCTCCGATGGCTTCATAGGGCCTTTTAGAAGATCATTCACAACTTGCCATGTTGCTTTGGGGTTACCTTTACTTTCTTCAAATACATTTGTAAAATATGCCTTCTTTTTTTTTTTTCCTTCTTAGGGCATTTGCCCTATTCCTTAGCTCTTTATACATCACATGGAGCTCATTATTCTGCGGATGATTCAGATGCTCCTCACACGCCTGATTTCTCATATTAAACAGATTCAGCAGCTCATTATCACACCATGGTTTTCTTGGTTTATTCTTTCTGGGGTTTGTTTCTTTAAGCGGACACGTCCTATCATAAACATTCGACACTATTTGGTTAAACTTTTCAAATGCTTCCGACGGATCATCTTCATTCAGTACTGTTTCCCAGTTAATAACACTAATTTGTTCTTCAAATTTTTTCAGATTAACTGGCTTCAGTTCACGCATTGGTATTTTATTCTTTCTGTTATGTTTCTTCACTTCAGAATTCAAATGCAATACAACCCGGAAGATGGTCGGACAAAGACGCCTCTTTGTCTAGGTATTGAGCTCTCACTATCGCTGTCAAGGTCTGGATCATTTAATTCTGAGCTACTATCATCATCATTACTGCAGTCGGTATACCCAATTTCTTCAATGTCATCATCTCCTACAATCACGTCAGGAAAGTAATCTTGTTCAGCAGTATCAACGTTGTCATCAGATTCTGAACTGGATCCTGAATCATTTAGGTGGGGAACACTCACTAAATCTGCCTGGTTTCTGCATTTCCACAGCTTAAGGGCATTAGTCACCACATTATGCAGGTTGTGTGCAAAGCATGAGCTTCGCATAATTTCACCGTCTCTGAGAGCCTTTACTATATTAGCTCCCGAATCAGTAATTATAAAGTAGACTTTCCGTAGAATTCTGAACTTCTGGAGGCTACTACGGATTGCACGAAGAATGTTGGCGCTAGTGTGAGCAAATTTTAGTCTCTTAAACTCAAGGATTCTATGTACCAAAGTTAGCTTGCCATCAGTGCTTTTCATCACATAATGAGCTGTAATACCTAGAAAGCCAGACCCCGTTCTTGAAGACCAGCAGTCTTGGGTCAAATTCACTTTCCGGACTTTCTGGAGTTCAGCTTTGAGCTGCTTGACCTTCCTTTTCTTTGCTGTAACTAGATGTCTTGCAACAGTACGAGCTGATGGGCCAGTAAGACCTCCTGTAAGTTTAGAGATTAGAGCCTTTACTCCTGGTTTTTCAAATATTGAAATAGGAAGCTTGTCAATGCTAACCGTTTTTTCTACACAACTTGTTAAGCTTCAGCTGCTGCTGCTTTGTTGACTTCAAAAAATGTCTTATATCCCTTTTCTTTCCAGTGCCTTCAAATCAAGTTGGGTTAGTTTCACATGAGGTGCTCGGCATGCTGAGCTGGGACAAGGCTGTAGAATGTGACTTCTTTGGAACAGTACTTTGTTTAGGTTGTTCAGCAATTTTGTGTTTAGCCATAAGGTGATTTTTTAAACGATGTTGCAGACCCCTTTGTTGACTTCACATCTTTTTTGCAGTAATTGCAGGTAATTACAGCTGCTCCCTTATTCCTGGTCCCATGTTGCTCCCAGAACTTGACTTTCTTTTTATGGAGGGCCCTCTCCAAGTTCTGAGTCAGAACTTGATAAGATATTTGATGCCAGATTTGATGCCATTTATGACAGCATGTGTATCGGTACCTGCAAAGCATACCATTACTAAGTGCATGGAGCAGTGCAGGTCTAGTTACTCCTGTGATTGCAAATAAGAGTATGAAAGAAGAACAATTCAAGGAAAAAAGACACTTCTCTGTAGGACAGAGCATAAATTTATTCCATAAGCAAGTATCTTTTTTCTGTATTTGTGAATACTCCTCATATGGTATATTAAGGGAAATAAAAGTATAATATTAATAATAGCAGGAAATGGTAAAGCGTAGGCCCAGGACTCTCTGATGTAGCTAGAAGATTTTATAATGCAGATAATAGATTGACTAATTAGACCTTTGGAAATAAGCTGCTCCAAATATTTACTAAAGTATATGACATTTGCAGGGTAAAGAATATCGAGGCTATTCACATTTCCTTCCTGGGTGCTGCAAGTGAACATGCCTAAAATCAACATGTCATTTGGAAATTTTATACCCTCATGCTGAAGGGTAGATCATCAACATCTTCAGCCTACTCCTTTATTTAACAGTCCCTTGATTATAAATTTCAATCAACTAATTCAATTATGTTGATGTGAGAAACCAGGGGTAAAGGTGCAGATTAGTTCCTCCTGATAAAACAACTTATTTCTTTCTGTATATTATTCAGTCAATTGGGCTGTAAAGTTGCAGATATACTGTCCAGTAGGAACAGGATAAAAACAAATCTCTTGCTGTGGCTGGATTCCAACCTTTTACTTTTCGTAAGCCCTGGAGCACTAGCAGAGGCAAAATCAGCAAGATTCGTTGAGTAGCTCCTATATCTGACCATTGGATATCAAAGATTTTCTGTAGTTCCGCTTCTGCTAGTGCTACAGGACTTACTAGGGTAATGAAAATTAAATGGTCGGAACTCACCCTGTATATCCTGGTTCTGTTGGTAGGGCCTCTGTACCCTACACTACAGGGGGAACTAATCTGGGTGAAGGTGCAGTTTAGCAACCCCTGATAAAAACAACGTATTACTTACTGTATATTATTCAGTCAATTGGGCTGTAAATTTGCACAGATAGGGTTCAGTAGAAACTGGATGTAAACAAATCACTTTTTAGTGTATATCCTGGTTCTATTTACAGGGCCTCTGCATCCTACGCTACTGGGGTAGCTAATCTGCACCTTTACCCAACCAGGTAACCATCTACTTACCAAGACTAACCAAAGGTGTAAATCCAAGTAGACTGCTTTAGATTAATTTTTACTATGGCGAATGTTTTCTTCAATAGCAAATCTTTTCTTCGGAAGACGTAAAGAAAGCGCTTTTCGATAGATGACAAGTATCGCTAATCCAATAAAAGTCGCTAGGCTGCGCTATGGTGCTATTCGTAATCAAAACACGGAAAATGAAGAAAAAACGGGTTAAAAAAAAAGAGAAACGGCAAAAACGGCCAGAAAAAAAACGAAACAGAAACAGGAACGGTACTAAAAAAATGCTACCTTTTTTCTGTTTTCTCCGTTCTCCCAAAAAAAAAAAAAACAGAACAGAAAACGGTAGAAAAAAAAACAGAAACAGAAACGGCGCCGACCCCTACTCTGGTGCTAATTTTATGCTTGAAAGTTGACCAATATTCGGTTCGAGAAACTACGACCGGGCATACATTTGTTCGTAATTTTGATTTTTATCGGAAAGTGTGATGAAATGACGGCCCGGGCGTTATAGTTTAACAAAGAGGTCGCTTAATTTCAGAAATCACAAACTCCAGGTGGCGGGTGCGTAGCCTGGTGAAAGTGTGCCAATCGTGGCAGAACTCTGCCAAGCTTTGCGGAGATTGTATCACGCGTGATCGACCTATTCTGCACATGTGGTGCTCCGAGATGTACACCAGTGTGATTAAATTACGACAAGTGTGATTAAAGTATGGCCCGGGCGTTATAGTTTTACATCATGCGTAAAAAGGTCGCTTAATTTCAGAAATCAGAAACCCCAGGTGGCGCGTGCCAAGCGTAGTGAAAGTGTGCCAACCTTGGCAAAACTCTGCCAAGCTTTGCGGGGACTGTATCACGCGTGGCCGGTCTATTCTGCACATGTGGCGCTCGAGAGACGTACACCAGCTAGCCAAAAATGGGAGACCCCTTGTCACGCGTTAGAATCTTTCTATCCTTTATACATAGCTCAATGCAAATATAATTATGTTTTATCTGTATTTCCACAAAAACACATGGGTCTATAGAGTCCTCTTTTTGTACCCAAAATTGGCCAGCCAACACACAAAGTCTACGAAGAATTTTGACTTTTCACAGTTTGACGTTGTTTCATAAAAATGGTACCAATTTACAAAGTCCTTCTTTTTTGGTACATACATATGATATTTTTTTCCATGGAAAACTCGCAACACTATCAATTACGTAATGATATGTCGTTAACCTTCGCGATCTTGTAACTATCACCTGTATGGACAGTTTTGTTATGCAATAGACAAGGATTATTCAGAGACAGCACTGCTTCGAAAGATATCTGAACAATCCCTATACCTACAGTGTTCAAGCCCTGAAAGCAGGGTAGAAGCACGCCCTAACATTGCTACTTTTAATAGCAAATAGCGACGAAGACCACACTGCCTTTCCATCATAAACAAATAAGTAGAACAACAGGGAAATTTTTATACAAGACAGTGGAACGTAACTTTAAATGAATATTTCGACCCTATATCCAAGGGCCGTCCTCAGCAAAACAGACGAAGAGAATAAAAACACTATAAAAGAAACTTACATTAAAATTCAATCATTAAAACTGTTTAAAAAAATTTTAAAACAGCCCTAATATCATTACTTCAAGGAAGTTCAACCAGGACTGGTACTCCAAACGAAATGGACAGAGAACAATTCATTCAGATGGAATTAAAATATTTACTGACAAGCTTTAAAGCTAGTCTCGCCTTCTTGGCAGCCAGCCTAGAAGGTCTATTCGTAATAGGTTGAGTGGAGTTATTTGCTGGTTTTTTAATATAATCAGTCAAATCATTTTTAATTAAATTTGTGTATAGGGCATTAAGCGAACATTCCCCCAAATCTCTATTTAAAGAAATATTACTATTTATTTTGATTTTAATTTCAATTGCCTCTCGAACAACCTGTTTTATGCCTAAATCATTGCTAATAAGGCAAGTTTCTTCAAAAAGCATTTTATGACTAGGGTTATCATATATGTGACTGCTTAAAGCAGAATCAAAGGAAATATTTGTATTATTAGAATTTAAAGCTCAACCACTCAACTCTACGGCATTCGATTCGGTGCTTCGCCCGCTACTATGGAAAATCATGCTGGAAGACGGAGTCCCACCGAAGCTGGTGAGCCTGATTAAAGCATACTATGAGAAACACGTGTAGCAACATCCGCGTGTACGGGGAGCTCACTGAGCTCTTCGAAATCGTCTACGGCGTGCGACAAGGATGCGCAGCTTCCCCAATCCTCTTCAACTAAACAATTGATTGGGTCTTCAAAAATTCCATACGTTCGGAAGATGGGATTGAGCTGACCAGCGATGAGAAGTTAGGGGACCTTGAATACGCAGACGATGGCGCACTCCTCACTGAATCAAGCGCCCAAGCCATGGACATATTGCAGAGCGGCAAATAGCGCTAGCCTGACAGGCCTGGCCATCAGTATCCCCAAAACCAGGCACCTTTCCTCAGATAGAAATTCGTCAGTCTCCATAAACGGACAACAGCATGAACAGGTGGAAAAATTTAGATACCTCGGGTCACTGATTGATATCAAGGGTGGGACCTCGTGCGAGGTCAAGGCCAAAATAAGCAAGGCATGGGGAGCCTTTGGCCAACTGCTTAAACCATTATGGTCCAGAAGAGAAATTAGCCTGAAGACCGAACCTCGAGTCTACGTGGCGTGTATTTGCTCTATCCTGCTATATGGATGCAAAACCTGGCCACTAAAGGCAGAGGAAGAACGCTCACTCGACATCTTGGACTGGAAGTGCCTAAGATCCATCTGTAACCTCAAACTTAGCCCATGGATAAGCAATAAGCAACTAATGCAAATGTGCAATCAGAAGCATTCATTATCCGCTATCGTCAAGAGCAGAAGGCTCAGATGGTCTGGGCACGTTATGCGGCGTCCAAGTGAGTACCTGACCCGTCAGTCCCTTGAATTTAAGCCCCTCCCCATTGGAGGAAACGGCAAGGTGGCCAAACTAAATCTTGGCATGCCATAATGAAAAAAGACCTCGAGCCTTTGGGAGGTTTCAGAAGTACGGACGCAATTGGGATAAATTGTGGTTGAAAATCATCCGCCCCCAAACAGAAGACCGAAGTCAATGACAGTGTATGGTCCATCATATCCTCGGTGCCGAGTTAGGCTAAACAGCCTGTGCCTCGCCACAAGTACAAATACATTGGGGAATCGATTCCAGAAATCGGAAAACACGATAATGCACTGAATCGATGAACATATCTATTGATTAACACAGCTACATACGCTCCTCCTCCATCTCAATCAATTTAAAGGCTCCATCTTTACCATGGGCGCTGGCGGCAGGGGGGGGGGACATTACCCCCCTGGAAATTTGGGACTATAAAGTAATTATAAGGAAACCAAAAGAAAAAAACAGAATATGCCAAAGCCATAGAAAAATGTGTGTTGCCCCATTGTTGACTGCCTGCCAATAGATTTTGACCTTATAATGAAAGTGTAAGAGCCTAACTATTGATAACATTCGATCAAAGAATCAGTTTTTTATGGTGATCCTAAATATGTATTTGTTTATTAGTAATTAGTGCTGTTATTAGTACCCAAGAAAGTTCGTATAATTAAAGAAAAACACGAGGAAAACAACTTAATAAGGTGCAATTTCGGTAAAAATATGCGGTCAACCTTTGCTTGCATTGTAGTCCAGTAAAAGTACGGTTTGACCTGGACAAAATTGCAACAAAAGTTTTTTTTTACACCAAAATGTTCAGAAAAAATCGCTGAACAACATATCCAAAATCCGCTAAAATCCCCCACTGGGAAAACCTTCTGGGGCTACTTAAAGAGTGTGGAAGGGGGCAAAAAATAGGTTTTTCCATTTTTGACATTTAGGAAGCTTCTCTTACACTAAAATATTCAGGAAAATCGCTGAACAACATATCCAAAATCCATAAAAAATCACCCAGGAAAACCTTCTGGGGCTGCTTAAAGGGGGTGAAAGGGGTGAAATTTTTTTTCGATTTTTATTAATTCTGTACGTTCGGGGACTCGATTCTGGTATAAATCAACTCGCTGAAACCTGAAATGATGTTACTTTTATTGTTACACCACTGTAACTTATATCAAACTATAAATAAGACTTTAATAACTCCATCGCAAAAAATAAAGGAAATAGCTTTTCTTCCGAAGCGTTAGAAAGATCAGATCAATGGAAGCCTGAAATACTTTAAAACAACAGCACAGGAAAATCTCGAACGGCAATTTAAAGGAGCAGAGAAGTACCCCACTCTTTGTTACTTCGCTAATCGTTGGAAACCTGGTTATCCAATGAGAATCAACCGTGTGAAGACCAGACTTCAGAAAAGGGGAAACATAGGCATAGACGTATAGAAACTTGAAAAATCATTCTTATTATTGGCTTCTTTTACAGTTGGAAAACAAAAACATTAACATGTCTATATATAAATCACAGTTTTGATAATCATGATTTTTAGATCACATAATATTGAGAATCATCATTTCATTAATGAGCACTACAAAAGAGCACAACCACCGCTATTGAAAAAACACTAAAATTCTTCTTCTTCTAGAGATGTTGATTCAGAGTTATTACAGCTTGTTCCCATGCACTCTCCGCAAGCAAGTGTACAGGGCATGCCATTCTTACGGCAAGTGCATCTGGCCGTATCGCAACCTGATTTGCATTTGCAGTGGATAATTTGAAGAAGACTTTGGGGAGCTGGTTTCTTCTCCGTCATTACTGGGATGTAAGTATCAGCAGAGAGTCGCCATCCCCAGTTCTCCGGTTTCATCGCAGCAGCCTCTATTTTCCATTCCATTACCTGCAAATACACGCAAAAAGAATGGCACTTCGCAGCTGAGGGTGTGGGAGGCATCCAATCAGAGCAGACAAATGCGGAAGAGGAAGCGAGCTTGGCCAAGAACAGACGATGTCTCAGGGACACGAGATTTTCTTCAGGCTTTCCTTTATAAATTCTCAAAAGAGCTTGTTCACCAGCTACAATGAGCTCGTCTTTCGTAGCCTTCAAGTCCATAAAGACCTTAGCGGCCTCATGGAAAGACGGATCGGAACGGTACAATGACAATCCGAAAGATTTACCAATTCCTTGTAATCTCAAAGTGGTGTCACAGCCCAGGAACGCGTGCAGAAATGGAATTGCACCACACATGTCCCTTAGTTTTTCTTTGATGGAGCAAATATTCCATAGCTTATGTTCATTTGAAGCTTTCGTCTCGGATCTGAAATACAGGCCTTCGTGGGTGGCAGTGACATGATAGAGGAGAAGGATAAGGAGGTCAGTGTCGTTGCCGATGAGACACGTCAACTGAGTTCTTGCACTGTGAATGGCTGTGTTTGCAATCAGGACATCCGCGTCAGCAGAGGCATGTTGTACCGAACAACCTGCTGAGGACAATTTTTCTCCTATTGCTAGAATTATCTGCTGATTGTTTGTGCAGTTTTGCAAGAACTTTTCCTTCTTTCTTGTTAACTTTGTTGCACCAGTGAATTCTACCACTGGGCACTGTTTACCCCTGGAACGTATGAGGTGAGCCATACCTTTCGTCGAAGGACCATTATCATATCCATCAAAAACTACCGAAGCTTTTCCAAATCTAGTGGTGATATACTTGACGTAACTTCCGCAAAGGAAGTCAAATGTAGAGTTGGGTTGCCAAGTCAATTTCTGGAGCAGCCAGCCGCCGTCAGCGACATAGTGGCATGAGTCTAAGCGCTCATCCGAATGGTCCCCTGACGCCTTTCGAATTGCGTTTGACGGAGATGGTTTGTCGGCAGGACGTAGAACTTCATAGAATCTATGCGTCTGTGCTTAGTCTCTCTTTTTTCTAAAGTCTAGTTTTCACAAGTTTGATTCTCATCAGATAACCAGGTTCCCGACGTCTAACGAAGCAAAAAAGAGTGAGGTACTTCTCTGCTCCTTTAAGTTCGAGATTTTTCTGTATTGCTTTTCGCAAGCTGTTCGAAGTAATTCAGGCGTCCATTGATCTGATCTTTCTGTAAAACTTCGGAAGAAGAAAAGCTACTTCCTTTATTTTGGCAATGGAGCTATTAAAATCTTATTTTTTTGTAGTTTCATATAAGCTAGAGAAGTGGTACAATGAAACTGATATTATTTTCGGTTTCAGCGAGTTGATTTATACCAGAATCGAGTCTCCGAACGTACCGAAATATCAAAAATCGAAAAAATGATTTTTCACCCCTTTAAGCAGCCCCAGGAGATTTTCCTGGCGGGGGATTTTGGCGAATTTCGGATACGTTGTCCACTGATTTTTTCTGAACATTTTAGTGTAAAAAAAAAGCCTCCTAAATGTCAAAAATGAAAAAACCTATTTTTTCGCCCCCTTCCAACCCCTTCAAGCAGCCCCAGAAGGTTTTCCGGGGGTAATTTTAGAGGATTTTGGATATGTTGTCCAGCGATTTTTTCTGAACATTTTAGTGTAAAAAAAAAGTCTCCTAAATGTCAAAAATGAAAAAAAAAAAATACTTTTTCGCCCCCTTCCACCCCTTTTAAGCAGCCCCAGAAGGTTTTCCCGGCGGGCGATTCTAGCGGATTTTAGATATGCGGTTCAGCGATTTTTTCTGAGCATTTTGGTGTAAAAAAACCTTTTGTTGCAATTTTGTCCGGGTCGACCCGCTTTTCTCCGTACTTTTACTGGACTATTACCTGAGTACCCATGAGCTTGTATTTGAAGCCACTATAATCAGAAATGTTTCCTTGAACGGAATGCTCGGAATTTTTGTATTTTCCCCCTGAATGGATACGTTTTTTGTGTTTTATTATGATTTTTGAGGAGATTGTATTTATCTATTTGTCACTTTGAAAAAGATTTAATTTTTTACAGTTGTGAAGTATAAAGATGTCAAATATATTGGTTATTGTTATCCAAAATTAAATTAAAAATATTGAATTAAAAAATTTTATTTATTTTTTTAATCTTAGTTTTAATGTTTTACTTTGAACAAACTACTTTGATAATGCGGTAGTTTTTTATAAACGATTGAGTCTAAGGGCATTAATATTTTGGTGTTTTTAACCAAGTTCAAAACTGTCGATATTGTTAAAAAATATCAGTCCAACGCTTCGGCATTGCTCAACAGAACTGAATGCTGGGAGTTTATATCATAGTTTTTGTAAGTAGGCTATTGTTTTGTGTAATTTTTTTAATTAATTACTTTTTCCATTTTTATATACTTTTACTTTAATTGACATACTTTTTTCATTGCCTTAGAAAAATGTTTATCTCTTAAGCTTCATTAAATAAACAAAAGTTTTTTCAACTGAAAGCAAGGAGCAACATTAAAACTTAAAACGAACATATATTTCACGTATATGCGGGGGGTTGCCCCCCTCCTCAATACCTCGCTCTTCACGATACAGTTTTTTCGGCACTTCAAAAAAAGTTACTTATTGTTTTAATTAAATGACCCTTGTGTTTCAGTAGTTGTTTTTGAAGAATAGGGACACAATTTGAACTTTAGCGTAAAAGAGCGAGGTGTTGAGGAGGGGGCAACCCCCCTCATATACGTAATAATTTCTGTTCGTTTTAAGTTTTAATGTCGCTCCTTACTTTCAGTTGAAAAACCTTGTTTTTTTTATTTAGTATTAGATCGTTTTTTAATAACGCCAGGATACCTGGCTCCACCTCCATGGAAAAATCCCCTCCCGACAGAAATATCCTCTGGACAATTCAATCCTAACCGGTAAAGAAAAAGCAAAAAGACATAAGGAACTTGTGCATAGGAATTCTGGCAAATTCACCAAGTGTAAAAATTTTCCGTGAAAATTTCACCCTCTGGAAACTTCCCTCTCAATGTAAAATTTCCCAGTGTAAAATCCTCCCAGCAGAAAATTCTTTCCCCCTCCGCACCCAAAAAATTATGCATATTCCCAATAACAAATAAAACAATGTGTTAATTTTATAACTTAAAAACCTTTCCCCAGGGGCTGTAGGGGGTCATTTTATCTCTAAAGAGATAGTTATTGGGCCTTTAAAGTAAGCTGAAGAAAAAAGCTATCTCAAAATTTTGATCGGGCGATTTTGGGAAAAGGGTGGCGTGGGAGGGGGGCCTAGTTGCCCTCCTATTATTCGGTCACTTAAAAAGGACACTAGAACCTTTCATTTCCATTAGAATGAACCCTCTCTAGACGATATAGGCCCATTGGGTCGATACGATAACCCCTAGGAAAAAAAAAAAAAAAAAAAATAAACACGCATCCGTGATCTTTCTTCTGGTAAAAAAATTACGAAATTCTACATTTTTGCATATATGAGCTCTAAACCTCTACAGTAGGGTTCTTTGATACGCTGAATCTGATGGTGTGATTTTCATTAAAATTCTATGAGTTCGAGGGGGTCTTCCTTTTGTAGAAAATCAGACAAATTTTCTTAGGCTCGTAGCTTTTGATGGGTAAAACTAAACTTAATGAAACTTATATATTGGAATCAGCATAAGCCAATTCTTTTGATATGTCAATTGGTATCAAAATTCAGTTTTATAGTTTCGGTTACTATTGAGCCAGGTCGTTCCGTACTTATAGATCATTACCAAGAACTGTAGGATTGCCCATCAAAATCCAAACAGAGATAATTGAAATATGAAATATTTTGTTTTTATTTCGCTATTGTATTTTTTTAATGTCTGAATATATAAAGGATTCAAGTTCGAGGGGGAGAATTGTCCTGTTGTGAAACAGGTACATTTTACAAAACTGTTATAAAATCAAAATGTGGTATCTGTGCAGGCAGGATGATTTTTTTGAGTATCTCTACTCCTTCTGTAAACTATTCTAAGGTGTAGGAAATTGCATAAAGACACGTCTACATCTGTTATAATCTATGGAAGCAATCTTTCTGTAATTTTTGGTTTGAGTTTGATTTTCTTATAAAACTGCATAATAATTAAATAAATTATTGATTAAACACATTGATCCCTTTGCCAGGGATCCTTGCGGTTTAAAATTTACTGTATTTGGTTTCATTTTGCATGCAATTTAATTGCTCTTTTTATTTGAGAGTTTTTTTCTAAAAGTATTTAAAATAAACTTATTCCAACGTAAAAAAAAATTCTAAAATATATTCCCTGTCACCCAACCACCACTGATGTATTTGCCCCCCCCCCTGGAAAATTTTCTGTCGACGCCCTTGCTCTTTACACCCTCCCAAGAAGTTCCCATTTCCCATTAAACAGGATTTTTTTTTTCGCACGTTCTAAAAGAGATAAGGTGTTTATTAAATGTAATTAAATTAAATGTAACTAAAATAAAATGAATGATTGTAATTAAAATGAACACAAACACAAGAGCAAACAAAAATCTAATTAAAATGGACAAAAATGAAAAAAAACAACTATTTTCTAAAAAAAGGGTCTAAATATTTAAGGTTTACATCTGGAAGCCTTTATCATGGAAAAAATATGAATAAAACACCAGCTTACAGAGTTAAATAACACAACTAGCCTACGAAATAACATAAAAAGGTGAAAAAAAACGCTGAAAAAAAAAAAGGAAAACCGACAGAAATTCACATTTGATAAACTAAAGTTGTTGCCATGACATGCAAGTTTCTTCGTTTTCTTCTTTTTTCGTACAGCGTTTCTTTCTTTTTCCTCTCTCTGTGCTATTTTACTAATTGTATTTTTTTCTTCTATTCCCTCCCAGGCCCTTTAGATGTTGTGAATCCACTAGAGTGGGATACGCTTAAGAATTGTTTTTAAATCATTTGTCTCGTTTTTGGCCACTTAGCACCCCTTACGAGTGTTATTTCGATTTATTTTGTATTCTTTTTTCCCGGTTAGAGCTTGATTTTTTTCTATATGTATTTAATTTTTTTCTCCATATCTTGGTTCAACTCCCTTTTTTCCGTTGAAAAAAGCTTCCAGATGTTCGGCTAAAATATTCCAAACTTTTATTAGTATTAGTTTTTTCCGATTTTTTTTCGCTTTCTTGAATAAGTTTCACCTGTTATTATATTTTCGTTTCATTTTAATATAGATGGAAAGGAGTATAAAAATCAAGAAATTATTACGAATTATTCGTAATTTTATTCGCAGTAAAAAAAATTACGAATAATTTTTATTATGAAATAAGAAATTAAACCCGAATTTTAAATTTTCAGAAATTCATATAATAATATTCTATTTCAAAGCTAATGCACTAGAGCAGTGGTTCTCAAACTGTGGTACGCGTACCCCTTGGGAGAATGGAAAATTTTTTAGGGGGTACGCGGCCGCTATAGTATACAGGTTAGCTATACTTGCTTAGTATCGGTAACTGAGAAGGGGTACCTAAAATGCTTTGTGGGTAAAAAGGGGTACAGTGTCTAAATAAGTTTGAGAACCGCTGCACTACATCGACTACGTAAAGAACAATATTTCAGAGCCGTGTATTTTTACAGTGCGGGAGCCTCACTCTTATTTGTAGGATTTTCTATTCGTTTCAATTAAAGGATTATAATTTTAATTTTTTTTTGTTTAGGTTATGTATCTATTGTAATTTCGGTTTGTTTTAAGCTTGATTCATTATATGGCTTTATTCCTATTCGTCTTATGTTTTAATACCACTCTTTACTTTTCTTTAAAATATTTTTCGAGATAGGTAAATGTCAATACCCTGATGCTCCGTGGATTCCTGATGTTCTAGTTTCCTAGTAATTCAAAGTTCGGGAAAGTCAGACGAGAGGACAACGATTGAAGTTTTCTTTTGTAGGCCTGGCATCAAAAAGGGCCCATCTAAGGTTAGATAATTTTTCTTTATTTTTGTCATTGCAGAAATGATGAGATTCTTGTGAAGTAATAAGGACATCAAAATTAATATTTTTTTTCCTGGACCCATCTTAGTTCAATTCATTCCTGAAAACTGCAACTTTTTACGATTTCTCATTTTCTCGTTTAGTTATTTCAAATTATCTGTATGGCAATATTATTTTTACATCAGTGTTGCCATCTTGAACAATGAAAATAAACAAGCGAAATTGACTAGATAAATTTGACACAGTTTATTGTCTGTAAAAATTTAAAACATTGTTGATTCCCCAAGACAACTACACCTTCAACAGAAGGTTGCACCTTCTCAAGCTGTTTGGTACCACATGCTTTTAGCTCATTTTTTGCTGTTTTTTGTACTCGCACTTTTTTTTTAAGTTTGACGTCAAACTTTAGCTGCAAATGGAGTTTGTTTTCATTAAAAATTGAATCCATGATTTTTTCCTAATTTTTAAGACATTTATGGTTGTGTAAGTCCCGTCTTAACCAACTAAATCAGCCAGATTTCATTTGCACTGTCCTGGGTACTTTAAAAGAAAGAACAGGGTAACAGACTTTGTCACGGGCCCAAAATTCCAGCAGTTTCGAGCCTGGGTTTACTCCCTGTGGGTTGTTAGGATTCAGTAAACCATTCAGCATAAGCCTGGGAAACATTCAGCTGAATAAGGAACAAAAAGTTGTTTGTTTAGACACGTGTTGCTTTCGATCAGAAAGACACATTTGAATCTGACATACCGTGTGAGACGTCTGTATTCAGATTTTATTGAGTGGAAAAATCTGTCAGCAAATGTTAGTAATTGAGACATATTATTTGAGATTTTCCAAAGGCATATGAGTTTTCCAGACAAGTCTGGGTTTTCTATTCCAGGACTTAAAAAAGTGATAAAATGACACACGTTTATATAAATTGGGGGACTAAATTGATTGACACGTCAATTGAGATTGTTTGAACAGAAACTAGCAGTAATAAAACCATTTTAAAGGATGAAAAATGGATACTTCCTGTCATTTGAACAACTCAATCAAAAACCAGTTTGCTAGGAACGAATAAGAATAATGGATGATAAATGGTCTTCTACTAGAAATCCAAAATTTGTCTCAATTCATCTTCACAAATCTAGTTTGACAGGCTATGAGGCAGAGATTAGCAAATTTGCAGGATTCTTTTTTTCTTGGATTATAGAGAACTATCAATTAATTTCACAAGAACGAGGCTCATGCAAGGGGCACCCAGGGCAGAGGAAGGGAATGCAAACAAACTAATTAAAAAATGCTCAAAATTTGAAACGATTGAGTGCTATTGGAGCCAGGAGATGTTTTTTTTTTCTTTTAAAAATACGTGGGAATGTACTATTTATCATAAAACCCTCTGATCTCCAAAAGTTCAATTGAGGATGAAAAAAAAAAGTAAAAAGGAAGTTTTCTTCGGTGGAACTCAAGCTCAAGGCAGGAAACAACCAACTCTGCTTAGCTAGGTTTGAACCCTAAGCAGTACCACCGTTTTCTATTTAGCCTAAGAATCAAATTTACAGTTACTTTAAAATTCTTTTGGCATTGAAAGTATTTTGATCTGGATGACTAATGTTATTTCACAAAAAAAGAATAAATATTAATTGTCGGTAAAAAAAAAAAAAAAAAAAAAAAAAAAAATATTCAAGTGCTCAAGTGCTTCAATAGCAAAAAACATCTTGCACTTTTTGTTTATTAAAAATCCCTTTTCTTAGAAAACATTTTGTGACAAAGCCACCCAAGTGCTACGGTTTTGAACCTAAAATTATAACCCATTGGGTTATGTTGAATATGATGTTTTCGCTGACATTAGCAATCACTAAAAGCACTTCGTTTAATGTAGAAGAGAGTGAAAAAGAACAGGATGCATAAAAACAAAAAGAAGAAACAAACAAAATCCTCTGGATGAAATTAATCTAGTAATAGGAAAAAGGAAGGAGAAATGGAGAAAGGACGTAAAAAAGAAGAAGAAAATATAAGGAGTAAGAGCGAAGATCATGCGGAGGAACTTCATGCGGAGGAACTTGTTGGTAAATTAAGTTGGTGTTCCAACATTAGTTATTTTGAAGTTTACTTTATACTACATCTATCTAAATTTCGATAAATAGCATAATCAAATCGATATGATGAATTTCAGGTTGGTAAAACAACTTCTATGAGAACCTGTTTATGTAATTAACATTTCGTCACTATCCCCCCCCTCTCTCTCTCTCCATTTCTTTATTGTTTTCTTTCATTTTTTTTTCAGATAAACGAATTAGAAATTTAATTTCCAAAAACTTTCCTCCAAACCTCATTGTTAGCAACAGGCATATACGCTGAAAATTGCTTTGGGAGAATGCACATCAGAAATTGACCAAATCCGAAAATGAAATCTGTACATATGGGCAATTCAAATGAAAAATGTGGAAAGTTATAGGTAGACTTGTGGGCAAGGGAGCATCCAGGATTTCTGCTCGGGAGGGGGGGGGGGAGAGAGGATACAATAAGACATTAAAAACGCATGCAAAATTTGTTTATATGCATTTTTGTTACGTTTTTACGAGTAAGACAAAAATTCCTGGAGGGGGGGGGGGGTAAACTCAGTAAACCCCCTCCTGGATACGTCCTTACTTCTGAGAATCTTCATTTCGACAGGGAGGAAGAGTAGATAATAAATTTAAAACTTTTCAGTTCAGTAAATTGACTTGCGCAAGAACCTGTTTATGCTATCAACATTTTTTCATTTTATTTCTTTTTCTGCATTTCCCATTGTAATTAAAATACATAAAAAATATTGAAAAACAAGTAAAACTTTCAATAAGACTGTGAGCTTTGCATGGTATACGCAAAAAAAACTTTTTGTTGCAAATAACACTAAATTCATAATATGTGTAAAAAAAGAAAATAATAATTTTTTTCTTGCAAACTTCGCTGCTTTGAAGTTCACCTATTTTACAATATTTTCATTCCCTTCAGAAACTGCCCTACTTTGGAAACAAGTAAGAAGGCCAAGAACTAAATAACATTTCTTTATTCAGAAAAATTACCAGATATGAAATAAAATGCAACTATCTCAATAGTTATCTTCACTTAGCTTTTATGGACACAATATTAATTACAAAATTTACAACATAAATACAAAGAAAAGGGAACATTTTGGCACTATAAAAAAGAAGAAAAAACCTTTTGTTCTCGAAAAGTGAGATCGACACAAAACAAAACACAAAATACAACCCCGACAAAAAAAAAAAAAAAAAAAACGTCCAACAAAAGAGAGTTCTCAATTTGGGCAAAAAGTGATTGTCAATAATAAGGCACTCAATGTCAGTATTCTTATCACATATTAACGACAATGCTATTGCTTTTGAATGTGAAAAACCAAACTTGAGCACCAAGCTATATCGGAATGATATCTGCCATTTTTTCCAAACAAAATGCAGGCGTAACCAGGAGGAGATGGGAGATTGAAATCATACGTTTATTGTTGTCAAACGAAAAAGTATACTATAAAATAGAAGCAGGTCAGATATACGAGCCCGGTCCGCGTAAAAGTTCATGTATGAATACTGGTAAGAATGAAGAAGGGGTTTACCCCCCCCCCCCCACTGACTATGTCTAATGGCTGCCAAAAAAGGCATTTAATCTGTTGTTTTTTTTTACAACCAATTAACAAGTCGGAGGAATGTTTCAAGAGGGGAAACTTCACTTTGAGCATGGTCGGTATACCACACAAGTACCCAGAACGGAAAATGTATATATATATATATATATATATATATATATATATATATATATATATATATATATATATATATATATAATATATATATATATATATATATATATATATATATATATATATATATATATATATATATATATATATATACATATATATATAACAAAAATTCACACTTTCGGCATCTATATAGGTTAATGCGTCTATGGTTATAAGCCACCCGGACCAGATAGGTATATCAATAAAACTATTGATTACTGCAACAAAGCCATTTTTGCTGAAGAGCTATTATCACTCCACGGCACCTCTCCTGCCATTACTTAGCTCTAGTTGCGCTAATGAATAAGAACAAAAATAAATACGATATTAATTTCAATATTATGATAATAGTTTGATTGCCACTAATGGAAAAGATAACTAAACTGGAGGGCAAATATTTAAACGGGGTAAGCAAAAACAGAGACGGTTTTAGGGAAGGGACAGAGGGGGGAACTTACCCCGGGTGCCGAAATTTTAGGGGAGCAAAATTTCAATAAATACTCACTGTAATTTCAATACAGTGAAATTACTTTCACTGTAATTACAATGTAATTTCAATATAATGTAAAATCAATAAATACATTTTGTGATTTTTGAAATTTTATTTTTGTTAAAATAAAGTGGAAGGCGCAGTTAATAAATGAAAATAACTAATAAATTATTGATTAATTAAATTTTGGCCAGAAAATTTTGTGGGGAAACAGCGGAGGAGGCACTAATCAAGATTTCGCCCTGGGCGCGAGAGAGGCTAGAGTCGCCACTGGGCAAAAAACAGTTCAAGTAAACGCGGCAAGGCATGTGCCACTTTCGTGGCATTTTTCGGAGCATAAAAAAAGTTTGCTAAATGGCTAGTCAACTTGTTTGAGTCCGCAAGTGACGCACATTGTAATCGGCTTCGGGCCAAATAGTCTTGAAATCCACTCTTTATATTAGTTATATATTAGTACAAATTAGGAAGATTTTATATTACTTATGTAAAAGCAGGATAGACAGAGATCCCTTTTTTTGCCCAATTTGCTGCTTTTGTTTCATTAAAGTTTCTTTGTGCTTCTCACTTCGCAGTTTACGCTTGATGGGAGCTCGTCCGTGCGCAATCACTTTCATTTTTTCTGAAATTGTAATGTCTTGCATAAATAAACGTATTTTTTGTTTAAAGATGTTTTGTAGCGTAATTCTGTATTCTGAATCATAAAAACAATCTGATTTTCACATTCATCTATTGTCTTTACGTAAAGGTTTTATGACGTTTTCTCGAAGAATTTTTGTTACAGAAAAAAAAAAAAAAAAAAAAAAAAAAAAAAACTATTATCTCGTGACAGTCATGGGCACTGGAAAAAACCTGAATGTATATTTGACTTCAGCTATTTAACTGCACTAGGAAACTTTTATAAGCAATCAATTTAGTTTTTTAACTAAATAAATAAGAAAAAAAAAAAAAAAAAAAAAAAAAAAAAAAAAAAAAAAAAAAAAAAAAAAAAAAAAAAAAAAAAAACGAAGAGAAAACTATTACGCAACAGCTGCAGTAAATAGACCATTCTGATTATGTATTCCAATTCAGCGTTGAAAATTCAGTTACAACTAAGTATTTTCTTTCTAAAACAAAGATAAAAATAGCTTTAATGTGATGTCTATTTCTATATATTTCAGCATTAATGCTGAAATTTATAAATCGCATCCCCTACTCCGGTACCCCCACTTGGTGTATAAAGGTGTCCAAGGTTTAGAATATATTGACAAGGTTTAATCGTTATTTATCTATGACCCAAATTTTGGGAAACGAGCTTGAACAAACGCTTCATAATGTTAATTAATAATAAAAAAAAAAAACTTTCAAGTTCCCTGAAAAATTTTGAGTTATTAGTAGAAATAAAAAAAACTTTTTTTCTACTCTGATATAAGATATCAGAAAATAAAGACTAAGCTTCAAACCATGGCACCCTGCGATAAAACAAAATTCAAGGAAGTATGGTCCAACATTAGATGACCTTGGTTAGTTACGCAAAAGGTTGGCGACTGAGTGCAGTAGGTGCCGTCTGGTATAGGGTCCAACCTCTTTTGAGAGGGCCACGACCACCCACACTGATTATCTGTAAAAAAAAAAGTCCTTTAACCGTTCACAATCTTATGAGTGTATCTGTTTCTGAAAATCCAGGATATATCTTTCACCAGTAAAGAAATAGAGGAAAAGTCATTCGACCCGACTGACTTCTCGTGGATTATATTTGACTCATTACGTCACCCCTAACAGAATTTCTCACAGTCGACAGCGATATGCGCCATCTCAAAACAAAGCTTTACCGGTTCTTCCAGTAACTACTACTAACAACTCATCGCAGCACCAAGCCACCTGAGGCCAGCACAGCTACCGCACGCTCCTCTTCCATCCTAATTTATTCAAAGCCTCCTTCTTTACACCCTTCCAGGATGTTCTCACTTCCCTTAAATCTTTCTTTACGATATCCTCCAACCCCAACCAAATTACAGTTACTAAACCTGGTTGAACCAACTATTGCGTACATAAGTGTGAACCAAACCTCAGTCCGGGGTTTCCATATAAAAAGACACTCTGGGCATAGACTATCCGGTGCCAGTGACGTCCCTGGCGCCACGAGAAATGCTAATATAAAACCATACTCAAATCATTGGTTGCGGTTTCTAGATACAGTGCACCTGTGAAACGCATCATGTTTAGGAAGATGTTTTAAAATATGCACGTTGACCACGTGTGTATCAGATCCATATTTATAAAAGGCCATTTATAGAGAATCTAAATTCACACTCAACCGGAAATAGATAAATAGCAGAAAACATTGTAACTGGACAGATTATGTTAGTTATTAGCAGGGTGGAAAAATGGACCCAGTTGAAACCCAAAAGAACATAACAACCATTAGCTCCGATAGCACGTCCCTTTTCGAAAAGTTTTCCTTAAATTCACAAAAATATCTCTAGAAATAAATAGAGGTGAAAAAGAAGATAGGATAGATAATTCTATTCCTCGATCATCCTTAACTTTTGACCTTGTTTTCCTGCGAACAGGATAAAAAAATAGAACAGATATCTCGGACAATATAGACTTGATTTTTCTTCATGGAGGAAAAAAGCTGACAAACTGAGAGCATGTCAAACACATAGGCTACTCTTCTGACATAAAACCCATACTTATGTCTAGTATCAATAACAGCCAAGAATTCTATAAAACACCAATAATAGAGTAAATATATGGAAAATATAGTAAATTATAGGTAAAATCTTGCAAACCTTAAATATTTCAAAGGAAGATGACAAGGGCCCCATAACTCCCACGCACAAGCGCTTGAAAGAGCAGTACGTCACCCTGTATCCAGGTTTATCAAGCTTAAACTGTCGATACTCTAACTTTTTTGAAAGCAAACGTAAGTCTTCTCATTTTCAGGGAACGCCTTTTTAAACGTAATTGTCTACCTCTTCAAGCGTAAATACAGATACCCGTCTATTAGATACACGCGTTAAAATAAATGATAGACGCGTTCGCTTAGACGAAGGCAGGAGAGGATTATATGTCAGATTTTGTTTCCATCCGATGCGTTTTTTATTTTTATTTTTTTACTCTTTAAAATAGGTGAATAGCTGCTGTCAAAAGTCATTAAAATAAATCTGAGACCTATTCGAGAGGGGGATTCTCTGTTGAGGGGTGGGGGTGTGGGAGGTCTTTTCGTTTTAACTTCCTCCTCTAAATAAGACTTTGCTAGCCTTTTAGGTAATCCTAGTCAAATCAACAGTTCTAAGGTGAATCTAGGATATGGAGCCGAATTTTTACTCTGTAAGGTATGTAGAGCTACATCTTCAGCCCCTGTCCTCCCATGGACAATGGCTACAAGCTCACGCCTAATGTTAATGAACTGATCGATTGCAATGAGAATCTAAATTGAGCACTCACAAAGGCAAATACCCACAAATGGCAGACTAGGAGCATTTCACTAACCTAGATTAAAATTCCACGTCTCACTTTCAATGGGCTTACCACCATACATTATGTCTATAAAAAGCACAGTAATCTATTGTCGGACATCAGGGTAGCGTTCCCAGTAATAGTCTGTTGCAGTTGTTATCCGAGGTGAACTGTGGCTTAGTGGACCATTTTGAAGAGGATAATGTCCTCTATTAGATGGGTGAACTAGAATAGGCGGTGGTGCCCCAGGACGGAGGGGGACATATTGATCTGCAATAAAGAATGAAATCAATCAACCAACAGCCCGCGAAATTTGAAGAACGCCACTGAAAGATGTTAATGAACTACCTGACATATGAACAACGAGTAACATTTTTACGACACGAAAATGCTTGTTTTATGCTCGTTAATATTAGAATAGTAAATTTTTTTACTTCTTATTATCTATCATAGCAATAGCTTAGAACAACGCCTTTTACGCTAAAGTTTGACTTTCTCACAACTCTTTTTTTTTAAACAATAATAACTTTAGCGTAAAGAGCGAGGCGTTGAGGAGGGTACAGCCCCTTTCATATACGGAATAATTTCTGTTCGTTTTAAGATTTAATGTCGCTCCTTACTTTCAGTTTAAAGAATTTTTTTTATTTAAAGGCTGCGAAAGCGGGGGGTTTGGGGAGTGGCAGTCCCCCAACTGTGCCTCCTAATCCCTGTACGTTTTAAGGTTCGACCTTGTAACTCAGCCTCTTTAACTCTTTAGAAAACGTAGTTTTTTTCAAATAATTTCTGCACGTTTTTGTACAGTTTATTACTTATTATTGCTTGACTAACTGTTAGCTGATCGTGTCAGGAGTTAAAGTTGGGGGGCTACCGCCCCCCGAACCCCCCGCTCTTGAACATTCTTGTGTTAAGGCTTTTAATTCCTGAATACTCAAATCACGTCGTACAGGGTGCCTCCTAATCCCTGTACGTTTTAAGGTTCGAACTTGTGACTCAGCCTCTTTAACAGCCCCCAACTGTGCTCCTAATCCCTGTACGTTTTAAGGGTCGACCTTGTAACTCAGCCTCTTTAACTCTTTAGAAAACGTAATTTTTTTCAAATAATTTAAAAAAGAAACTGAGTTTCTTTTTAAAGTTTAAATTCAGTATATAAAAAATTTGCTCTCTCGGTGAATCGAACCGGGTTTTCGCCTGACAGTCTGGAGTATCAACCGTTGGACTAAACAGACACAATTTGCAATTGTTTTTAGTAAATGGAAGCTATTTTCGACGCAAGCAAATCCCACGAAACTTGATATTTGGTTTTTGGAAAACAGGGAAGGAGTGATCAGATTGAGCTGAAATTTCGAGGATAAGCTCCCAGGCCCAGGAAAGCTTATCCTCTAAATTTCAGCCCGATCAGACAACGTTAAAGGGGGGGGTTGTGGTGGGGAAAATTAACATGGGCTATTATAGGAAAACGAGGTTTTTTCGTAAATGTAAATTCGGGGGATAATTTTTTTGGTCTGAAAATATCAAAAGGCCCTAACAGGTCGAATTCTGCTTCGAATGAGTCCTCATTCACCCGGATCAGTTGCCAACTGTGGCCTGTAGGCGTGGCTAAGAAAAAAAAAGAAATGATGAATTTTAAGTGGCTATATTGTTTTTTTGAAAACAGGGAAGGAGTGATCGGATTGAGCTGAAATTTCGAGGATAAGCTCCCGGCCCTAGGAAAGCTTAACCTCTAAATTTCAGCCCAATCGGACAATGTTAAAGGAGGGCTGTGGTGGTAGGGTCGAAACTTCCGGCCCAGTTTACCCCATGAGATAAAGTCGGAGGAGGATGAAATTTTGCAAGTTTCTTAGTTTGAGCTTGGGCTACAAAATGCAATTACCGCCGTCTCTCTGCGACTCTAGGACCTGAAATCGCTTAACATTGTGGTGGGTCGCCTCTTTATAGAGGCACAAGTGTGCCTCCTTGATTCGGCGCCGTCGTGTCAATTAGTATTCATTGGAGATACCCATAATTAACTTTTATCATGAATTAATGCAACCAAAACAAATTTTATTTCAAGCTGGCACAAGTCACCTCGGTTCTTGTGTTCTTTTTTGTAGCCTATCATTTTTTTTTTTTACACTAATGACGGGTTTGTAATTACCTGGCGGGAAGGCCGTATTTGTATTGGTAACAGGTTTGAAATCCCCCACCCCCAAAAATTTTGTCCGACTCGTAAAAAAGTTACAAAGATGCACATAAACAATTTTTTGATGCGCTTTGTACAGTTTGATTTTTACACCCCCCCCCCCAAAAAAAAAAAATCCTGGATACGACCTTGCCTGGCGGAGTCATTCGTCAACAAAGAAGTTTTTTATTTATTGACTGTTTTTAAAATTCTCTTGCTTTTACTTCCATACTTTATCCGTCTCCATTTTTTTCTTTTTTAATTTAAATTTGTTGGTTTCTAAGACTCTCTCAGAGCTGTTTTTTGACCCAGGTTGCCTTGTAATTCTTATAAGAAATGTAAAATAAGAGCAAAATGGAAAAATATCCTCAAACAAACCAAACGTAAATAAAATTAATAGAATAGAAGGATAGTTAAGGAATATGCCGTTTTAACTCGGTAAGCACAAACAACCCCACAAGAACATCGACATATAGGTAAACACTCCAGTAGCACTGCGGATTTTCAGCTACGAACTTAAGTATAATAAATAGAAGGAAAATAACAGAATATATAGACAAACTGGATGGGAATTATTAGCAAAAAAAAATATCCAAAAACTTGCTTCTACTTGCTGTTGAAGGTTTCTCTTCAAAGGCATGAAGCCACCTTCTACTTTCTAGGAACTTACCCAGAATGTCCCAATTTTAGCACTTCCTGTCATTTCCTAACTAAGTAAATGACGGGCTCCGTGTAATTAGTCCATCTGTTATTTATTGTTTTTATTAGCCACCTTTAGGATTTACTAAATAAAAAAAGAATAAAACAAAAAAAAAAAACGCAATATAGCGTTACGAAGTGCCTGTAATCAAATGACACAGCAGATGGTGGTCAGCAATTTTTCAAGCTTCTTGATTTGACAACAGTGTTGCAAATTGATTTGCAACGGAAAAAAAAGGCCTGACAAAAAAGTAATCATAGCTAGTCTATTACTCGAATATCAATGTCTAGGTTAAAGAACCGTGAAAATACCGCTACAATATTTTTGGAGACGTATAAAAAAGAAAACAGAACTCTCGCTTTTGTTTATGGATCTCAAGAAGTTGTTTTTCATGGGGTTAGATCTAATTATACATGCAGCAAATACTTTACTGGGGATCAAAGCTTTTTTTCGTGAAGGATGGGGGGAGGAAGATTATGATAGTCTTAAATCGTATTTAGGCCCAAATATCCTCTTAAGAATCGAAAAGTGGATCAGGTTTGTGGTCATGTTCCTAAATATTTTTCAAGTGAAAGTTAGACGAACTTTTTCAGTTCAGTTTATAATTCTTTTAGAAATGAGTTAAGCAATTATAAATTCCACTTTTTTTCTTTTCTTTTTAAAGAGACCAACTCCACTTTGTATTCTTTCTGTGGATGGAATGAACATTTCAGAACTCACTAGACTAATACACCGTTAAAGTTGCAGTATTATTTTTTTTTTAAAAAATGAGTGCTAATTATGGAAAAACTATCAAGCTGTAATATAATGAATATTTTTTTACACTAATAGACTTCAAAAAGTTTATAACAAAAACCAACAGATTAAGAATTAACAGTAATAAGACCTCGATGGCTAATGGTCTATATATAAAAAAAAAAAAAAAAAAAAAAAAAAAAAAAAAAAAAAAAAAAAAAAAAAAAAAAAAAAAAAAAAAAAAACCCTGTTAGACACCAACTTGCAACGAGAGAAAGAGAAAGAAAGAGAGGGAAAGAGAGAGAGAAACAGAGATGAGAGGAGGAGATGGAAGAGTGGCAAACCCTAATCTTTTTTTTTTTTTTGCTCAACATATCCATATAAATGAAACTGAAAACTGAACACAAACGAAAGTAGTGGTGATAAACTCCCTTGATTCTGAATTCGCTGCAAAGAACAACAAAACAACTGCACACAACAACAAAATACAAACCCCTGTTAGACACCAACTTGCAACGAGAGAAAGAGAGAGAGAGAGAGAGAGAGAGAGAGAGACGAGAGAGGGAGAGAGAGAGAGAGAGAGGGGGGGGGGGGAGAGGGGAAGAGAGAGAGGAGGAGATGGAAGAGTGGCAAACCCTAATCTTTTTTTTTGCTCAACATATCCATATAAACGAAAACTGAAAAACTGAACACAAACGGAAGTAGTGGTGATAAACTCCCTTGATTCTAAATTCGCTGCTGAGAGGAAGAGATAGACAGATGCAGGACGTCAATTGAGGTGGGGAGCATTTGTACCCAATATTTCACTTACCCAAAATTTAGAAAATATCGTTTTGGAATTTTTTCATTGAAATATGGCTTATTTGGAACTTTGACTGAAAAAAAAAAAAGAATTCCCTATCCCCTTGATTGAAAAACACAATTTCACTTCCCCTCCTTTGTTTCATGTAGATTTACGGCACTGGAAAAAGGGAAGAATGGAAAAATAGTAAGCATGGACGTTTTAAAATATTCACGGAATTCGGTATGTGGTCGACCCACTGAGCTAATAATAAGCAAAGCACTTAGGTGACAAAAACATGCGTGGGCTGGAACAAAGAAAATTTTCATCCTTAGTAGAAAGGGAATAGAACTTCGCCAATAGTACAGGGGATGCATTTTGAAAGGTAAAACAAGACACAGGTGGGCTACAATCCATAAACAATAAGTAGAAACAATAGGGATTTTTTTTTATATAAGACAGCGGACCGCAACTTTAAATGAATATTTCGACCCTATATCCAGGGCCAGCAAAACACAATGAAGAAAAAACCAATATAAAAGCAACTCACATTAAAATTCAATCGTTAAAACTAAAAAAAAAATTAAACAGCCCTAGCATCATTACTACAAGGAAGTTCAGCCAGGACTCTGAAAGTCATGATGCTAGGGCTGTTTTAAAATTCTGTTTAGTTTTAACGATTGAATTTTAATGTGAATTTCTTTTATATTGTTTTTTTTCTTCATTTGTTTTTGCTGGCCTTTGGCCAGTATATTCATTTAAAGTTGCGTTCCACGGTCTTATATAAAAAATTCCCTATTGTTCTACTCATTGTTTACGATGGAAAGGCAGTCTGGTCTTCGTCGCTATTTACGGGCTACAATCCTCTTTGGATATACATATCTTAGAAAATATACAATATCCTTCCATGAAAAAATCATAACGATTAATAAATGCAATGAAAATAAACTGTCTAGAACTAAAACTATTAATTTAAAATCCGTGCAGAACTATACGTATTTCAACAAGGTTGACATGTCCAACCCTTGCAATTGCAGACATTTACAATGCACAATTAGCCACAGATCTGTAATTAGCCGGCTAAAAAACAAAACCTTGAAGACGATTTTTGATAGCAATGAAAATTGGTAGGGAAAGGGGGTATTGGATTAGTAAGAGCTCAAGGGCCTCACTTTTGACCCTTAACTTATTCAGTATGAATAAGCGAAGTATGAATTCGCTTATTCTTTTCCGATTTGAAAAAGACTCAAGGGGGCACGGACTTAAAGGCCCATCCATGTGTAGCTCTGAATACGAAACTGAAAATCCTTGTGGAATAATAATGATTCAACTTTATATGATCCAATCAGAATTCTTAGCGGTCACATAAAGAAAGAACAAAAAAGGACCAATTTAACAATGTTTCAATATGTGTGCCAAGATGCTTAACCACACAGCCATGTCATATTCTTAGTTTACAACCAACTATAAATTTTGCAAGTAGTTATTCAACATTTCAAAATTTAATGGCATAAAACCTGATTTACATCCATTCTTTTTTCGACAGAGTTGTCAGTTCAAACTAGAACCAGCTGACTGTATTTATTTGTTCTTCCTCCAAATTGAGTGCTCATTAAGAAACAGTTATCGCATTATAACATAAGCTAGTGAATTGTAATGCTAATAAGTCTCAAATTTAGTTCTGTTTACAAGAAAAAACAACAGAAAGAAAGAAAAACAAGGAAGAAAGAAAACAGTTTTTAACAATACTACAATCTACCTACCAGTATAGTTGCCAATTAAGGTAACTACCAGTAATAAAAAAATGTTTAGATCTGAAAACAATCGTGTGACGTTATTGAACAGGATCTAGTATAAGGGGTATTAATAATGATAATAATACAAGAGGTAACTGAAACCTGAAGCCAGGAATATTATTTCTCATAGTATATTCAGTAGATTGAAGGATTATGTTCACTGAGTGATTTTTCTGTATTATTTTCCTGCTTTCCTAATGTTTTCATATATTGACGAAAAAAAGACAATTTTGATATCATTCCATAGCTGACATTCCACTCTACCCATCTGCCAAATTACATTTTTGAAATTTGCGTTGAAATTGATAGAAAATGCATTGAAAAAAGAACCATTTCCCTATTTTTTTAAGTAAGTTCTCAAAGAAAAAGTCTACGTATTATCATAATTCTGGCTTGGTGAGAGGATAGATCTGTAACAAAGAATCCAACAATATAAGTATTTTGTCCTTTTTGTCCAAGTTACAGCAGCAGGTTCGTCGTAAAACAGCTAGTTTCAGAGGGAACATATACTTAAAAAAAAAAAAAAAAAAAAAAAAAAACGGTGATGTATTTTACATGTTGTTTTATAAGTCTATCCAGTTTTTGCCTCACGGGAGGGGGTCGAGTGAAAATATTCAGAAATCTTCTTTTGAAAGGTAGGAGGGCTTCGAATTTTGTGTAGGGGGGAGAAGGGATATTTCTTCTCCGGTCCTTAAAACAAAGTATATGCAACTTTTATCCCCTTTTATGCCAGCCGCCGAACAGCCTCAGTTAATAGTTATCAAATAAAATTTATATCCCGATCCATAACCACGGTTTGACTTTCAGTATACAGGATGCAGTATATACAGGGGCTTCCTATTTGTATTCCCACAATACTAAAGTTCTAAAAACTAAGCCATGGAATCACGACCCTTTTTTCTAGAAATTTTCATTTAGCATAGGAGGAGGCTTGACGACATAAACTTTGGACACACCAGTACCCCTTCATGAGGGCACAGTGTGCAGCTTGAAAATGTTGAATGGGAACACATAACTACCTTACTTTCTATAATCGATAACGTCGGTGACTGCCCGCCAATCACTAATCTGGAAAAAAAAGTAACGTGACGTTATACAACCGGATACCAAAGTGGTGTGTAGAAGCCTCAGTAGTACGAACTTATGCTCCTAGGCGTATATAGCAGAACTCATTGCCAATTTAATACCGCTGCTCTTCTGTAGTAAGTGTTTATCTAGTGCTGTTGAACTCTTACTTTGTTTTTCCTGATAAGTTTAAGCGAACAAGCGAGCAATTGTGAAGTTTTGTTCTCTACTCGCTAAAAATGCATCCGAAACTGTTGAAATGTTAAAACAGCTAACTGGAAGTAGTCCCAGAAGCTGCGCCGAATTAAAATTCGGCAGCAGACACAATTACGCCCGGCGACGGCGCGCTGCCAGCGCACCTAAAAAAAAAAATTCGGAGCGCCGTAGATTGATCGGGCTTCGTTCAATTTAAGCATTTTTTTTTCCACTATTTTTAAAATATTTGTAAAACTAAATTAGTATTAGTTTTTTTTTTAGAATTTCTTCTTCGTTATAAGTTAGTGTTTTTTGGAATTCATCATACCATTTCAGCTTCATTGCCATGAATGAACCTCTGTTAAAATAAGGATGACACATCAAGCTTAACTTCTCCCAAGCATCCTTTTAATCCAAATAATCAACAGTAAGACCTTAAACTCCTTGAGAATTGAACTGATCTGACAAAATAGGGAATTAAAATAAATTTCGTTGCATCATATCTCCATGACTAATTTATGAAACCTCAAGGGAATCTGATGATTATATCTGGTTCTATGTCTTGTTCTATGGGCTAATCAATCTTTTACCCCGGGCGCAAGAGAGGTTAGAACAGTCGCTGAGAGATAAAACTCGAGCACTTCCCTTAAAAGCTTTGACAAGCTTGTACGACCTTGGTATGTATAAAAACAAGCTTATTTACACGGTGCAGAGCCAACAACCAACGGTTAGCAGTAACTATTAGTCCTGTACCACTGAAAACCCTTTCTGCTGCCGCACAAATTGATGGCAACGACAGAATATTTCTTACCAGAGCTGCAATCCATGGCAGCTGAGTAGAATATCTTTTCCAGAAGGCAACAAACAGTTGGATTGATTGCATCAACCGGGATAAAACCTTTTGATCTCCTGGTATGGGCTGCCAAGCTTCTTGACGCTTAGAAGCATCATTTTCATCCTGTTCGGCATCATCACTGTCCTAAAATATCATCTGATCAAGCAGCTTCCTTTTCTTTGACGTGTGATCATGGTGAGATCTAGAGTAGCTGCTCTTTTGAGAACACCTCCTACCAACATTCACACAATGATTGGGTAGCTGATGCACTGAAAGCCCCATAGATTACAGCCTCCTCTTCATGGGCCCTTTCCTCTTTATACGAAAGAATTCCTACTACATTGACAGGTTCACCACAAGTTGAATTGGAGAGACCTGCTGCGTTGATTGGACAAACTCAGTTCACAGGCAATGTTATAAAGTACATTATGTCAGTCTTCAACACTAGAATCTTGGCCATTCTTACTGTATGTTCTGGTTCTATTGGCAGGGCCTCTGCACTCTACACTACAGGGGTAGCTACCTGCTTTTTTACCAAACTGGTCACAGGTTAAGCACAAACTTCCCTTTCACTGGCAACTGGCAAACTATTCACTATTCACCAGTAAACAGCCGACCTTTAAGTGGTAAATATAAAAAATTCAAATCTGCTTTCAGTCTGTTGACCACTGGAGACTAGTTACAAGCAATTTGTAAAAAAACACAGAATAATGTGCAGAAAAGGGATCTCCAACAAAACACCTTATTTTTTTCTATATATTATTCATTTTATTGGGCTGTAAAGGTGCAGTAGAAGCAGGATAAAAAAAAGTATTTCTTTCTGTATATCCTGGTTCTATTGGTAAGTAACTCCTCCCTTTTACCTTATTCTCAGCAAGGATCCCGTTCTTAACACATTTGAGCTTTACTTTCAGTAGCCATAGCAGCAAAAATGTGCCCAAGTTTCTGTACTTAGAATATTTATACAATGGCTGCATCCTCATAGTACGTGACTGCTTCAATTCGAAGACTGCTTACAGTTTTACTTCTTACTTTGAGCGCAAAATCAATCACGCTCTACCTAGTTATTTTTCGTCTTGTTCTTCATGTTCTGTCTGAGGACATACAAGGTGAAAAGGGCATTGTGCTGATGTATAAAAGCACGCTTTCGCGTGGAAAACTGTGCATTGGAAATTCTACAAGGTTTACTGGCTAATATTTGAATCTTGCGAATGAAATTTTGGAAAATAGCTACTTTTAAACATTAGTGAGTATTCAGTGGCCTCAAAAACTGATGATTATAGCGAAAAGCACTAACAAGTGAAAGACAATCTAAAGTTCGTAATAGATAAGTAAATCCAAAGACATTCAGAGATTAATCCACAATTTTTGCATGTACCATTAAATAGTGGGTTTTGCCTTATACTTGCCTCTCCATTGAGCAGATAATCTTATAATGTAATTCGGTGCTAGAAATTCCCAGCGGTTCGCCACCGTCGATCGTGATGGCGGGGTGCCGACACGCCAAAGCGTTTGCAACAACAGGTCACTGAAATATTTTTGGCAGTGTGTCGCCGGTTTTCGGCACGGCTTCGGGAACTAAGTGGAAGGACATTTTTCGAACGAGGGATTTGCTCATTTTATGAATGGTAACATGTCGATTAAGTTCAAACCTCGTTCTGGGTTTTTCATCAGTTGCCCAACATGACGAAAATGTTGAAAAAATCTGAGAGCTTATAGACCGCCGACAGACAATTGTGGATTATTGGGACATTAAAAGGCTAGGTTCAACGAATTTAAGGGCTGTCGCCAAGTTTTCTCATCAAGTTCTGACTGACGATCAAAAAGAACGTTGAGTTAGAACCTGTCTTGCTTTGAAATGACAACTTGTAACTTATCCAGAGTTGCTGTCAATTGTTATTACTGGTGATAAGATATTGAGCTTTGGGTACGACACAGAAACAAAACAACAGATAAGCCAACGAAAGACGTCATCATCACCCCATCAAAAAAAAATGTTGTCAAATGAAATCAAACATAAAAAAAAAGTTGATTTACTTTTTGATACCAAGGGTCAGACTGTTAATTAAACCCTTTATTTGGAAGCTTTCAGACGATTGTGCAACAGCGCTCGACAAAAAACAACAACAAACAAACAGATTTGTGGCAGACAGGAGACTGGCTATTTCATCACAACAATGCACCGGGGCACACCGCCATCTCTGCCCGCTTTTGGCAAAAAATAACATGGCTCACACATCTTACAAACCTAACCTGCCTCCATGCGAATTTTCCTTATTTCCACGCATGAAAAGAGGCAGGAAACACCAACGGAACAACATCAAAGAGGTTAAGAAAAACGAAAGAGGGGTGACAGCCCTTTCTCTTTGACAACCTTTAAGAGGACTTAGAGTTTTGTATGGCGCACGGCGGACGTGCGCCATATGTCCCCACATCCCCACGGACGTGGGGACGGCGCAAGTAATTTTTTCTCTAGGTCCTCGCAAGAGTAGACTTCACGTTTATTTATTTTCTTATAAGTCTATGGTCCGACTGGCTCTTTGGTTAGTCTAGGGTAATCCAGTTGAGTCATTTCTCATTGAAACTAGCTGTAATAGCAACAAAATTGTCAGGCTACCCTATATTATTAAACTCACTCCTTTTAATATTGATGTGAAATTTTGACTTTGTTTAGCTGGTTAGAATTAATTTCAAATTTACTTTTATTCCTTCATTTTACACAATCCTAGCTTTTAGAAGTTTTTCGTTAAAAATTTTCCGTTAGACGGCAAAAAAATTTTGTGATATTTTCGAGGTTCATTACCCCAAAGGAGAATATCATGGTATAATAGGTAATCTAAAATAACTTTATTGTTCTTTGTCGGACTGTTTTTCCGTTACAAATCAATTATTAATAGAAAACTATCATCACCCATGGAGCTTAAAAACACTTTGAATATCATCTGTTGTTTCGTGGGATGAAAAATTGATGATCATGCTACAAACACCAAATTAGTATTGATTGAATTCTTGTCTTTAATTCTCAACAAAAAGCTGTTTTTAAACAGTTCATGGCACAAACCGTAAGTAAAGAGACACTCGTCAATTTTAACCATCTAGAGGCTACACTAAAAGGATCTTCATTTGTAATGATTTCAGCTAACATTTTAAAAAAGACAAAAACAGCATAAAACGCATTCTCGAAAAATCTGGAAAATTTGATTATCTCGACTATAAATTAAAATAATAGAAAACACATAAACCAATCGATTCAGTTTGCTCACTTCGGAACGATGGAGCATAAGCAATAGTGGCTCCAGGGAGGGTGAATTTTCCCTCCTCCCTTGATATAAGTGCAGTTTTCAATATCACTTATTCGCATATGCCGAGGCAAAAAAGCATGAAAGATAAAATTGATGACAAAACTGTGTTTTGTTGGGTTGCAAAATTAAAGATTTAATTATATCTGCCGCCTTCCTTGCCGTGGATGCACCTTACATTACTACAGCTAAACCTGTGCAGCTTAAAGCTGTTTTTTAAACTTGCTCTTAAATCTTTCCACTGATCGTAAAAATTCTCACCAGTGGGATTCAATATTAGTCACTTAGTTTTAGAATCCAAAGTCTCAAAAGTTACATTTTTACATATGAACTTGATACATTCTAATACTGATACATTCTGATACGTTACAATACTCCATCACTGCCGATTCTGGGATAGAGGGGGGGGGGGGCAGAAGTTATATCGGCTGTTCAGAAAACAATATTTAGAAATTTCCATTTATTCCCAGCTTTTTCAACCATCTGCAAGTGAAGATTCGACAGAAAAATCCCAACATGCGAAAAAGTTTTTCGTTAATTGTGTAAATTTGAAGTTCTAGGGGGGCGGTCAACTGACCCCTTCCCTACACCCATATTTGTACTAGTTACAATTCTGACCTGACGTTTACTGGCAAGTTAATTTTTTTTTACCTTTTGAAACCTGGTGATTTTGAACGGTTGGAAGCCAATGGCACCAACTTTGGGAGCAGGGGAGTGGGGCGGGGGTGTTAATTGACCCCCATATTTATTTAGTATTTTCATTCTGAAAATCGAAAAAATGTCCCTCCCCCAGATTTTGAAATATAACCTTTTTATCTTCAATAACAAAAATTCTCTTCCCCCCCCCGTTTCCCCCAACTTTCTGTGAATAGTTGCCACTGTTGAAAACTAGGCAAAATCATATTCAATTTATGTACTCTCCAGTAAATGCATATGTTGGGCAAATATTGACACCAATGCTATTTCGATGAATTTCCATTCATCTGATCTTTATGGGTTACACCTTAAGTAACGTACAGCTTAGAAGATGAAGGACTAGAGAAAAAGAATAGGAACACCTATAGAGTCAGTCATATACATTTTACCCAATAGAGATCTAAAATAAGGCTGGTTTCTATAAGTAATTTCATCCAAAATCTAGTAATGATCAAAGAGTCTAGTAATATAAGGTCTTTAATTATCATTTAATAATTAATCAAATATTTTAATAAGTCAGTAGTTGCGTGGACTTTTGCACGACCGCAAACCCTCAAAGGTTTTTCTTAAGTGCTTAAGCGTTGCTTATTTTTTTAACGTTGCTATTTTATATAAGCATAGCATATATTAAATACGTAGCCTAACCTAACCTAGGTACCTTTTTTCCTCCCCTAAACTCCAAAAAAACAACAGTTTTTAAATATCGTAAACGCAATGAAAACTACTCTGCGTTCCATTTCTTAATAGTAGTCTCTTTGAAAATAACCGGTCTCTGGCGGGTCTCGTCTGTCATTGCATGACTGGTTTCCTTCCAGAGTATATAAAAGTGACCATCTAATGCACTTGTACCGATTATTTTTCTTTTTTTTTTTTTTGTTTTTTTTTTCTGAATTTCTACTAGATTTTTAGGTTTTTTATCCATATGAAGAGGCACTTGTACAATAAAAATTTGGTATTGAGCTATTCAGTTTGGTATTTTTTCCGCGGGGTGTATTTTCCGGAGGATATTTCCACGGGGGGGGGGGGGTGTATTTTCCGCAGGGAGTATTTCCCGGGGGTATTTTTCGGGAGGGGGGGGGGGGGTATCGCCGAGGGGAGGGGACGCAGGCCACCGAATATATAATGAGTCTGAGGTAATAGACTTGAGACTGTCTGTGCAGGATTTCGAATCTGTTGATAAGAAGGGCAATAAGTCAGTAGTTACGTGGACTTTTGCACGACCGTGAACCCTCAAAGGTTTTCTTAAGTGCTTAAGCTTTGTTTATTTTATTTTATTTGTTTATTTTATTGTTTTTTTTTTTTTAATAAAAATTATTCTATTTAAAAATTAAAAGCGTTATATATTTTATTTAACCATTTGTGAATGTTAAAATAAAAAATTTGAAGTTTGGTGGTTAAACCTAACAGCTTTTAAGTTACCCCAGTCGAGCTATTCAGTTTCGTATCTACTTCTTCTTATTTATTAGAAAATCAAATCATTTGACCACCGAAACAGAGCAAAATAGAACGGTGCATTAAGAGAAACGGACAATAAAATCGGATCACCGTAATTAGACTGCACCGTAAAAATACTTACTTGTACTGGATGCAAGTCCGACGGACTGGTGGGGGTGTATTGGCCCATTGTTGTATGCGACCCAATCCAAGGTTGGCCGTATGATTGATTACTCTCATTTGGTGTACTATAGGCAGGCGCAAGATGTGGTTGAGACATAGAGCTTCCAGGCCTAGCCTCTGAATACCCACTAAGGTTTGTTGAGCCAGGGTTGATGGGACTTAGTTGTGTCATATTATCTATTTCACCTGTGAATAAAAAAGGAGGTAAGAAAGAAATATTTTAAATATAACCATAGTTTATGTATACAAATGATATCCACTGCAAAGTCAATACTAACTGGTTGCCTTAATCACAACCTAGCACTAGAAACAAGTAACATATAGAAGAATTACTAGTAGAGGTATAAGCCATGGGTGATTTTTTTTTTTTTTTTTTTTTTCACCAAAAATTTACCATCGTCTCAATCTTATCTTATGAGCTTCTTGTTTTCATTTATTTGATTGAATAAAAAAAAAACAAGTCCCCTCTTCAACGCCTCGCTCTTTACGCTAAAGGTTTTTATTGCTTAAAAAATTGAGTTGCGGGAAAGCCAAACTTTAGCGTAAAGAGCGGGGTGTTGGGGAGGGGACAGCCCCTTTCATATACGGAATAATCGCTCCTTACTTTCAGTTAAAAAAAACTGTTTTTCTCTTTATTTAATTTTTGAACGTTTTTGAATTAATGCAGGTTTTGATTTTGGCTCACCGTACATGAATAATCAACACCAAATTTCCATATTAATTTTACTTTTATTTGGTTGAATGACTTTCTCGAACGTTGTTTAATTTTATTTACGAACGTTTTTGTTAGTAATAAATATACGTAACTTACGAATTAACATACATAACGAACTTCTAGCTAATTCATATATTTTTAATATGTATATTAGGGGGTTCGTCCCCTAGTCAATACCTCGCTCTTTACGCTAAAGTTCGAATTTTGTTCCAATTCTTTAAAAATGACCTGTTAATCACAAAGGCCGTTAATTAGAATAAATAGCTTTTATGAAAGTACTAAAAAAATCTTTGGCCTAAAGAGCGAGGTATTGACTAGGGGGCGAACCAATCATATACGTAATATTTTCTGTTCGTTTTAAGTTTCGATGTTGCTCCTTACTTCCAGTTGAAAAACTTGTTTTTTTTGTTTTTAATTTCTGATCGTTTTTTTTAAATAATACTGGGTTATCCGGCGCCCCCTTCATAGCAATGTCCCTTCCAACATGAAAACTTCCTTCATGTAAAGATCCTCCCACATAACCCCCGACCCATCCCTCCCCCCACTACCAGAAAAAAAAAACTGAAAACGTCTGCATACTTCCCAATAACCAATACTATATGTTAACATTGGGTAAAGTTCATAACTTTAAGCCCTCCCCCCCGGGGACTTTGGGGGATTGAGTCATCCTAAAAGACATGGTTATCATATTATCGACCATGCTGAACAAAATGGCTATCTCAAAATTTTGATCGGGTGACTTTGGGAGAAAAATGAGCGTGGGAGGGGGCCTAGGTGCCCTCCATTTCTTTGGTCACTTATAAAAGGGCACTAGAACCTTAAATTTCAGTTCCAATGAGCCCTCCCACGATATCCTAGGACAACTGGGTCGATACGATCACCCCTGGAAAAAAAAAAAAAAAACAAAAAACAAATAAACACGCATTCGTGATCTTGTTCGTTACCACGAACTGTTTGAAAACAAGATATATATATATATATATATAGCTATATATATATATATATATATATATATATCTATATATATATATATATATATATATATATATATATATATATATATATATATATATATATATATATATATATATATATATATAGCTTCTATCAATCTATGCTAATGAGGCTATAATTACAAGACAAAACAAAAACACAAAGAAAAAGTATCACTTTCAAGCCCAATCTACAAACTGAAAAAAAAAAAAAAAATACGCCAATAATGATGTCATGTGTTTTTCTCCATTATGTGTGTGGAGTAATTATTAAAGAATTTCTTAATTACATCTCAAGCGGAAATGAGCAAATTGTCCAAAATAAATCACCTTATCAAAACTATGACAGTTGAATCACCAGCTGTATTTAACAAGAGTCAATTGAGACACGGCAAATATTATGCTGGAAAAGACAGAGAATGAGGATAATAAACACTGGGCCAATCCTGACATTGCGTATGAGGACAACCGAAATATTTCGAGGAAGGGGGTCCCTAACTACCGCGCAAATTTTCCTTCGATTCATAAGAACCTTTCAATACAAAAATGGTAACAAAATTGCACAAATACGCTATTTAAAAATTGTTCTTTTATCAAGAATGAAAACAGGCAATTAATCTTAGCAAGAATATTAAACTTTTCTGTGCAACCCAGGACACTTTTTTTAAAACATGAGAAATCTGTAACTGTTTCAAAATCTCAGAATATTTTATGATTTTCCTCGGAAATCTCCTACATTCTTTATATAATTCCCCTGTTTTCTACGCTACTTCAAATTTTCGAAAAAAATGGGCGTCATCTACAGGCACGTGCATATAAGGGGGGCGGCACGGACATATACAAAGGGCTGGTGGGGACCCAGCCCTCCCAAACCCTAAATCTTCAAGAATTTCTGGGCTCTTCACTTTCAAATCAACAAATACCTTTTTCTTATTATTGGACCCTTCCCCTCAAAATATTTCGTACTATTGATCTTCCCCCAAGAAAAATCCTTCACACGTGCCTGAACTACCCGATATCCTGGAAAATCAAGCGATTTAAAACTTGAAAAAAAATGAAAAAAAAACAAAGTATGAAAAAAAAAACGCGGATAAATTCCAGCCAGTAAAAAGGAAGGCTTAAAAAAAACTTAGAGTTTAGAAATAATAGACAGTTTCGCTGGATCTCGTTCGTTGAACTTTACTTTCAAGGCGTCTAAACTCCACTACCTCATTTATCCCGCGGTATATCCCCAGTGGTGAGTCACTTGTTACAATGCTTTTTTTTTTTTTTTTTTTTTTTCAGGGTATATCTTCAGTCTCATAAGATTCTATTTCTCTCGGATTACCCTGAGAGGATCCTGGAGCCTACCCTTGTTTGTCTCCATCAGGGAGATATCGTCGAGGAAATCAAGATCTACTAGTCGCTTACCACATATTTCGATACGCAACCCCGCACAATCAAGCAACACACAATGAATTACAAGGATAAAAAGCAGAAGAGACAGGAAGAAGAGAGGAAGAGAGGCTGCTTCCTCTCTAAAAGAGAGGAAGCACCCTTGTTTTTCCTTCGTGGATTCGAACGCAGCACTTAGCGCTTTCGTGCAGAGCAATGGCCAAGGATGCAAGTTTGTCTGGAATGTCGTAACAACGAAGGATTTTCAGTAACATTTATCCATGAATTGAGTCGAAGGTTTTTTACAAAATCCACAAAAAGACAAGGGACATCTCGTGTAGCCATTCTCTACAATCCTCGATCAACAAGAGTGGGACACAAACAAGGTCAGAGCACCAGCAAGATAGGCAGAAACCATATTGCTCGTCTCGAAGGTGCAACGAAGGGGTCATCTGTGAGAGTAGTTTCCCCGGGGTAGAGAGGAGACTGATGTCCACTCTAGTTATCGTATTTCAATATGTCTCCTTTCTTAAAAAAGCTTGATGGAGGTAATCAAAAGTTTGATTAGCATATCATGCACTAATTTAATTATCATGGATAAAAATTAATAAACCACGCATGCGTAATTTTAGACTCAATACGAACATTTGAACAGGGCTTTATTAACCATTTAATAGCCTATCCCCCGCCTATAAACGAGGAAAACCTTTCTAGGGAAAAAAATTCCCATCTTTAGAAAAGTACCAGGTAAGGATTTCGCAATTAAGTCTTGTTACTAGCAATAAAGACCACAACTACTATGAACAACTTATTGCAGCACCAAGCAGCCAGAGGCTAACACGGCAGCGTGCGCTCAACCTCCACGGAAATCTATTCAAAGCTTCACTATTTACCCCCCCCCCCCCTCCAAAGAAGTTCCGATTTCTTTTACGTCCTTTCTTACGACCTCTTCCCATCCCATTCGGGACCGACTTGCTTTTCGTCTGGCCTCAGACAGATGACCGAAAAGCATAAAAACAAACATGCGAGGGGAAGGGAGCTTTCAGACCCCAAAAACTTAAATTGTATAGCTCTCATTGTAGTTTCCAACGTTTTATATTATTCACCTGTTTTTACGATTCCTTCAAGTTTGCACCCCTCCCCCCCCCCTGAAAAAAAGAAAAAAAAACTATGCATGTGTGTGCATGCAAAGATACGTCGTTACATAGGCATAATCAACTGATTAAGAGTATAAATTATTAGCTAACTTACTTAGCAGAAGCAAAAGGATTCAAATAAGTGAACATTTAGGATTCAAATAAAACAACACAACATTTACAATATAATATTCCCTCAAATCAAAGCTAGGAAAAGTAAGCAGCAAACAAATCAAAAGAAAACTGGAGGTAGTGGCACACAACATATCTAGGAATTTACACGAACAAATAGGTCTGCCATGGATAGCATACGTTATAGCCAGACTCGTACGGTCAAACTTTTCCATTGTCAAGTTCGTTTCAAAGAAATTTTTGCAATGACATTTTAAAATATATGGTAAAAATTTATTGTTTACGCTCAAACTTCGATTTGTATCCGACAAGTATTCGTTTAAACCATTTGTTCCTAAGATCTAATATTTTGGTTTGGCGCAATAATTCTTTTAAAGATCATACAATAACTTCTTTTTTACTTCTTTCTAACATACTTAGTATTCAGTTCAAAGGCAGAAGTGTTTAAAAGCAGCATTTGAACCGGAATAGTAGATGTTGGATCATGTCCAAAAGTGGAAAAAGGCAACACCTTCCCCGAAAAAGGATAAAGCTGCAGTTTGGTAAAAATTCTCTTTTCCAGTTATTAAATGGTCGACAGAGAAGAGCAATGAATGTCAAAACTTCCTTCTTCTTATACAGGGCACACGACAAGAAGGAAATGGGGCGAGTTCCCGATTAGATTATGAATTTGTACCTGTATATCGTAAGGCCTATTATATCAGTGTGATGGCATGGCTAAGCTGAGTAGGACTTGTATGCCATAAAAACCAATCATGCAATTTCACCTTACCATAAAGAAGATAGTAAAAATTGTTAGTGATGTAAATTAACATCGAATCGACGGATTCTTTTACCATCTTTGACGATCTTTTATCGCCAAAAATCGTCCTTGTCGGCCAGCCATCTAGGGTCAAACAAAAAGCAGGTCGTCCCCGAACGGGGTGAGAGGAGTTTAAAGATGGAGGCTTCGAATAGATTTGGATGGAAGAGCGCAGGGGCGGATCCAGGATATTCTTTTTTAGAGGGGGGGGGGAATAGGTTGATCCAATAAACTTGCGTTAGGAGCAAGTTTAATAAACGCAAACTTGAGTAAATAAAGTAAATTACACTACTTTAGACTACAATAGTCTAAAGTAGACTATTGTAGACCCCCCCCCCCGGATCCGCCACTCGAGGAGCATGTGTAGCTTAATTAGCCTCAGTCGGCTTGGTACTGCAGTGAGTTGTTAGTTGTAGTGGCATTAATCTTTTATCCAGACAGACCGCATTATAAAGGAAGATCGGGGACAGGAATGGCAATACACCAGGAGTCACCCGAGAGGACAATGAAGATGACACGTTTTGTCTCAGAAAGTATACAATAGCCTTAAAAGCTGAGATATTTTAGAGATAGTAGAGAAACCAAAGAGAAGACAAAAAAGAGAGCATGTAGGATAAGAGGCTGTTAAGGCTCTAAGCATCGGTGAAAATGTGATTTCTCTTATTTGGGCGCTAGGAAACACAGAAAGGAAGGGAATACGGAGGCAAGTTATAGACAGCGGAGCTAGGAATTTCAGTTGTGGCTTATGTAATGTCATAATAAATACATGTATCCTAGGGATACCGGTAAGCAGCTTTGGAAAGCGCAAGTGAGAAGAAAACAAACTAGACCTGGTAAAGTAAATGAGGATGTCGAGAAGCCTTAAGAGCGTTCTTAAGAAAAACAGCCAGGCACTAAATAAACACTAATCGATGTTAAATTGATCAGAAATTCAACTTTTACGGAAAACCGTAACAACAACTGGAAATTTTCCAACACTTGGAAATTATTGTGTATCCCCATTATCCGAGATTAGCAATAATCGTAGAAACACGAAAATATCACAGAAAAATGATCAGCCTTAATAGGAGAGGCACTAGATATATTCTACAGATTAGATGTCAACCAGAAGGAAGTCGCTCAAAACATCATTTAAATGTGACTGAAGATTTATTATAAAACTGTAGAGTTTTTTTGTGGTATTTAGTCAGTGGGACTTATAGGTCTGAACTCTGGCATGGACCTGCGTCTCATGCTAACCCTTCTTTATTCATAATTATTTCTTAATGCTTATCGTAAATCCTGAACATAGCTAAGAATCCGTCTTAAAAGCCAGAGGACGATCCATATGAGGGAAGAACCCCTCAGCTTTCCTCTAATGTTTTCTTTTCCCATTTTTTATTTCATTTTTGTTGATCGAACCATTAACATTTTTCGGTAGCGACAGGCCACCCATTTAAAACCTTTTAAATAACTTAAATTATAACAAACTTACTTAGCGCAGAAGGTATTTTAGAACTCCTTCGAACCAGCAGTCTCACAGTAGGACCACCATTTTTGATCACTTCAATAGCTTCACTATGTGCCATGTCGGTGGTGCTTATTCCATTTATTTCTACTAACTGATCTCCAATCTAGGAGAAAAAAAAGGGTTAGGTAACTTAAATAGCTTATTCTTAGTATCTTGAAAGGAGTTGGGAGTAGCTGCGCAGAGGAAATCTACGTAAATTTGTAGTTAACAACATAATTTAACTAGGATGAACGTGAATACATCATTTGGTGCCTTTTTTATGCTATTTCATAGTTCAATAATTACTCCTGGGGAAGATTACATTTTGAGTCCTAAAAGGGTCCAAAACCTAACCTAATTAAAAAAAAAAAAAACTCGGAACCCCTTGAAAATGACATCAGAGCAAAACTGACGTCATTTTTCAGGGGCTTCTGGCTCTTTTTAAAAATTTCTACAAAATGGTTTTCAAAACTATATTTTACTTTTGAGATTGATGAAAATAACACTTACCATCCCTGAATCAGCTACAAATATCAATTTTTTTTTTTTCATTAGACGTATTTTAGACGCACATTTTTAAACTTTTGGGTACTATGGTTTTGAGCCCTTTTAGCACTCTAAGGGCTCAAAATGTAATTCCCCCCGGAGGTGATTATTGATATATGGAAGAGCATAAAAAAGGCATAAACTGATGTATTCACTTTCATTCTGGCTAAATTATATTGTCAACTACCATTTACCGAAATCTGATCCACCTCAACTAAAAAACATTACCTTTGAAAATACCAGATGCACCATAATGGTATACATTCCAAATTGCGTTTCACAACCAAGTATAGATGTAAAATCGGAACGAAATTTGAGAAACTATATTTAAAGTACCAATGACACCAAAAATGAAATCGTATTCTTTTAATTAGTTAAGTGGAAGCTTACACAACATATACATCTTAAAAAATTTAGGAAAATCCATCAACTCAATTTTTAATGCAAAACGCATCCGATGTAGGTATGCAGTTTTTAAAAGCGAGCGCCAACTTTAAAAATAAATAACGTGCGTAAAAATTCGCAGAAGATTAGCGAAAAAAAATATTGTCATAGTGATCTAGAAAGTTTAACTTTCCTGATTGCTGTAGCAAAAGACAAACACTGCCATTAATTGGCAGTAAACTGGTATAAAAAAAAAGAAAAAAAAAGTCATTGAATATATAAAAGCTATGTAAGAATATAGCCTTAACATCTTATTACCAGATAGGAATTGAAAAGACATGTATATATATTAAATAGCTGAAAATTTAAACTACGCATTAGATGTTTATTATTAAATTTTTTCAAGATTAAACACTTCAAATCATTAGTTAATTGACTTACCTATAGGAATATATTTTAGAAAGACTATTAGGCTATTCTATTTTGTTGCATTTATCCCTTTAGTTGACTATTGATACCAATAGAATCCTTTTTTCTTCTGATTCAAAAAATATTATTTTTCTTGCTTAATTTTGACATATTCTCACAAAACCTATATTTGTTCAATTGCAAACGGTTGTAGCGCCCTATCGATTGCTGAAATACTTGACTGTATGAAGCAGGTAGTAAACTGTAAACTGGCCGGTACAATCGTTCAGTTCAGCTTCTTGTGTAAACAGGAAAAGTTTTCGTTTTTTTTTTTTCGATTCAGTGTGACAACAAGGCGAAATTTACGGACTGAAAAAGAGCTTGATAGTTGTATAACAACGAAGAGGACAATCGTAGAAAATCCAGATTTTCAGGTGTGACTAGACCTAGGGGTGGGGGGTGGGGTCAGGGGATAAAAAAAAAAAACGCTTTCCGCTTGACTTCCTTGGTACTTTAAGCTAAATTTTGCATTAATTATTCTTTGTTTATTTAGCTTGATACCGCAATCGGGGGTTGTATATTTTCCACATAACTAAAGGGTTTTAGCGAGGAAGATTAACTCAAAACCACCTTGAAAGCATCCAACAAATGAAAAAACAAGTTTTTTTTGCACCACAGCTAGTATAAACATTTAAAGTTAATTTTTTACAAAAAAAAAGAAAAAAAAAAAAGAAATAAAATCCAAATGAAAGTTGACAAATCAAATTCAAATAAAACATGATCTCAATTTCTTTGTATTTAGGTCGATAAAGCAGTTGGACATTTTCTGCGTAGCTAAAAGGGGTTTATTGAGCAAGATTAAATCACTTCTTCTGCTTCTTTTTGTACGGATTAAATTTCCCTCTGCAAAAATAGGCACAGTTAGGATACCAACTTAAACTCAAACACCTTTACAACAGAAAAAAAAAACTCAAGCACTATTACAAATGAGGGTTCATGACCTGTCGAGTTTCTTAAAGGCACTTGTACTCCTTATTAGATTAATTTGCTCAAGCGGTCTCCAGCATAGAAAGATAAAGCATTTTAAAACAATAGAACTGTCCGGTAATATACGAATGTATGTCATAAAAAAACTAGATCTGGAAGATTCAAACCCCCGATCTATCGAGTACTAGCCAAGAAAGTAACTTAGAAATTTGACCGACAAAAACCTCTCACGTTTCCTCTCACCTAAGATTGTAGCTCAAACCTCTCACATTTAAATTTTATCCGTAAATTCCTGCTAAATTGGTTTTTAAAATACATATTAAAAATAACATAAAAAACTTCAAAACTCTAAAGTACATAAGTATATCTGTCAAGCTGTTTAGACACTCGCTTAACACCACAAGCTAAATAGCACAAAATATAAACAGGGGAGCTTTAATTGCAAAGCATTTTAATTTCTCAAAACGAAATTTAGTTTATCTTAAAATCACACTTATTTTTTTTTTTTTTTTTTTTTTTTTTTTTTAGATTTTACCACTTACTTAGTTTTGCAACCGGTTTTTGATTCAAGTTGGTGAGGTGAGATAGGTGCCATCTAAGACTTATGTCATAAACCTGACATAGAAATGCTAAACCTTTGCAATCGTTGGCCTTTTAAGTACCCTTCGCGCTGCAAACCGAAAAAATTTATGTTACGGTTCTTATGTTTATTTTTTTTTATCGAAATGGTTCCCTTGACATTGCACCGCATTTTTTTCCGACGCAAGATCACCATCATTATGGACAACGATCACAATTATCATCTACAGAACATTTTAAAATCGAAGTAAATAAATATAAATGCTTTCTAGCTTCTAAAAACTCCAGTGTTTCTTCATCAAGTGTTCCATTTTGACATGTTAACATAAGAAACTAAATCCTCCCGTTAATATCTCGTCTTTTAACCCATCTTATGCTTAGGCTGAAGTAAGGCTTTACGGAGGATTAATAAGCTTTAACGAATTCAGTTTAAAGGAAGAGCGGAACGCCAAATTCCATGTGAAGGAACCTTTATGCTATGTTTTTCAGTAAGAAAAATGATCCCGCTTGAGTTCCCCCCGTAAAACTGTTAAAGGTTAAAGGGTATTCTAGGCGCCGGTACATCTCAGTGATAATAATGTATTAACTCAAGGAAGAAAATGTCAAGCAGTTTCATATAAGAGGTGCAGACTATAGGGGGAGACTACAAGATGTGAAATTGTTTTCCATCACATAGTAAAAGCTTTTATTCTCTTGATATTAACACTAGAACACCGTGAGGTCACTACCGGCCTATTAACGCACGCTAGGGGATTGCATACTACATATTACATGTATGTATTTACATGCACTTTGAGTTTTGGAATGAACTATTGGAGAGTAACATCATAATAAGAACTTGCAATAATAATTCCAGTTTGTCTATTGAGTTTCTAACGCCTGTATAATATTACTACCTGAAACTATTCATTTCTGAAATCATGAATATTTTTGGTGCTTTGATATTATCATAATTACATCAGTAAGTGTGGATCACTTTTAAAATGGGGCTACCTACGGTGAGACAATTTTTGGCCAAAGGCTTGATAACTTGGTTACTTTTGATTTGCCAAAAGGCATAAACGATGTTTAAATAATAATTTAAATAATAATAAATAATAATAACAACCCAGCAGTTGAAAGAATCTTACTGGAATAAGACCCTTTAAAGCATGCTAAAAAAAAAAAACTTCTGTTAAAATGTATATTATGGGGCAGCGATTGTTTGCAGTTTAGAGCGAAATTAATTTACAGCCTTATCTTTCTTACCTGGAGTCTCCCATCTTCGGCTGCTGGGCCGTTTTCAGCAATTCGGAGAACAAAAAGGGGCATATTCTGGAATTCTCGGCCACCCCGAATGCTAAATCCAAAGCCACGAGGGCCTCGCTGTAACTCGACTGTAAAATATGAGCCAATATCTGAGTCAGTCTGAAAATAATAGAACATGAGTTGAAATGATCAAGATAAACAAATTTAACAACAAAAATATTTATTTTTTTTATCAGGCGGCCGTCTTCTGCCAGATAAAATTCCGTTATGTATTCCATAAATACGGACAGTATTACATATAGAAAATATCCATTAAAGATTTTTCTCATAATTTCTCCATATCTGACACTACTGATAACATCAGTTATCAGTAAAATCAGCCCTACTTAGTACATCTTATAGCATCTTATTTATCTTTGACTTCTAGCCTAAATGATTTATTTTTGGTTTTGTTTGAAGATTTTTGTTTGTACAGGACAAACTTTTTACTTTTATGAGTCACTTTTATACTCGCATGAGTCATTACGTCCCCGATTAGAAATCTTTTCTCTACGAGGGAAATCATACTTAACGGAACAACCATAAATATACGTGCTTTTCTTTTATAAAAAACAAAACGCATACACACTGATACGAGTATTGCCACAAAAAACGCTCAACTTTAATGGGCTACTAAAATTACAGTTTAAAAAACAATGTTTTCAGTTTAGTCTATGCGTTAACTCTTTTAAAGGTGGATTTCTCTAAGTAAAATTATCAATAAAGAACAACTACACATTTAGATATTTTCTGAAAACTTACACATGGAGAGGTATTGATTACCCCCCCCCCCCCTCCAGCCCTCCATGATGTTTTGTAAGAATTGTAAGACAAGGGAATCAAGGTCTTGGACTTAAGTTTCGAATTTTGGAATTTCAAGACTCCAAAATTCTTAGCAGTATGCCTGGGTTCCAAAGTCCGTTAACTCTCGCTGTTATCTAGTCAAGAATAAACACTGCACCGTAAAAATTCTCTTTTTCCGATAATGTGGTGCGACACGATACTCGTCAATAGCGATAATAATAATAACATTGTTTTGGAATTGGTGCTTTTAAAAACAAAATTTAATTTTAGATTTATATATACTTAAAAAAAAACTTAGTTGCTACTCTAAAAAAGACACTTCGTTACACCAACGTATTCGTATATCCATATAACCAAAACTAAGCAAAAAATAAATAAATAACTACTTGAGAAAAAAAAGAATTGACACACTTGCGGACAATAGTGTCTTAACCATTCAGAGACTGTAGACGTATCAACTTTATTCCTAACAGATAGTTACTATGTAGTCTCTTTTCAGGTAAAAATAAATAGCTTCTTTGCCTGAACTGATACAGAATCAACCAAGTATTCTTAGTTCACTCAAAACAGGTTAACTTAAGCTAAATAGCAAAAAAGCAATACAGCATGAAAAAAAAGAAAGCAAAAACTCAAATTACCGTTCGTCCATCGACACTGTCTTCCAGGTATTGGTCACCAGGTGGCATCATATCTCGTTTACTGTAAGGGGGCCCCATTTCGCTCATTCCGTATCTAAAAAGGGTAAATCACGACTATTTTTTAAACTTCCCAAAGGAAAAAGTAATAACAAAAATGAAAGGAGAAATATTATGAAAAGTTTTGCTAGTAATTCCTTCAAATAATTAAATATTCAGAAAGTTCACAGCTTCTAGTAATATTTGCGGACATCGGGGGCGTGTTTCAATTCATGCATTGTATTTGATCGTTAATGAGCTGTTGGCACTTCTAATTTACTATAAATTATGATAATCCTTGATTTTCCATTTTATATTCAAGACGAAAACATGAGAGTTACAATAACGTAGAAACTTTGTATAAATGAGCCTTTTAGTGGTGAATATGACCAAGTCCACTTTTTCTTTTCTTGTTGAACGTCACAGCACATGAATAACTAGCTTAATTTATATAACGGTAATGTCGGTAACTTCCAGCTAATCACTAATCTGAAAACAATCACGTGAAGTCAAATAATTGACACCTGAAACGTCAGTATGTTTCCAATAAGAATAAGAGAACATACTTTTTCAATCCTGAAGAAAAAGACAATCGAGCATTTCTCACAATGGTAAGTAATTTCTCACATTTCACAAAGATGGCAAGTATAACCCTGTTTTGTCTCACAGCTAGGGGATTGAGTTGAAACTTTCAGCAAAAGTAGAGAGGGCGGGCAAGAGCACTAAAAACTTCAGTTTTGGGAGAAGGGGGTAATGTATTTTTACTCAATCTCTCAAAAAATATTATGAGCTACGTTTTTTTTTTTATATGTCTGTCCTCTGACAAGCTCTTAGACAAAATGAATTTACAAAATCACGAGGCATTACCAAGAGACTGTTGAGTCAAAGAGTCTGTCGTCCAAATTGGCCAATAAGAGCGAAATAGGCCAAATTAGAGCCAATTAGCCAAACAGCCTACAGGCTCTTGACTAAAATGCATAAAATCACGAGGTACTACTTCAAACGATCCCGATTCTCTAAAATGCCGACAACTTTCTTGAAATCAAAAACACTTGTCCGAAGCCAGTTTGACAAAATCCAACAGGATGGTACCAAGTGCCAGGAGGGACAGGGGGCAACGACCCCCTAAAATTTTTAACCCTCACTCTAGATTTTGAAAGATATTTCTTTTTTGGTAATTTCATTGAAAAACCGAAGGCAACAATATTACACACACCCCCCAAACTTTGATTTTTTTTTTTTTACCTTAATTTATCTTACCAAAATGTTCATCGATGACCGCGCAAAAATCCCCCATTTAACAATCGATTTCACTTTGGAACTCTGCCTTAATTCATTTATCTCTCTCCTTTTCTTCTAAAATTATGTTTAGGAATCTTTCCAATATTATACTCTTAGCCATAGGCGATCCTTCTCTCTTCTTTTTCATGATCTAATTTTGAATAGGTCTTATGAGTTTTCTCTCTTTTTTTTGTTTTTTTTTTTTTTTGCGTACTGTTTGTTGTGTTTGTGAATTATTGTCAGATTATTGTTCTTAAACAAGCTAATCTGGGATCAAACAACCGCTAGCGGCGCAAAAAAAAGAATAAAATCATAGATAATAACAAAGTAGTGATTACGAACCCAGACAACCCCTCCACTTGGTGCATGTTGGTGTTCGATGCCATTGTCACGTTATACATGGAACATTTACACTTTCAAACTAAAAAAATTCCTTAAATTTCTATGTTTACTTTCAAACTCCTTAAAATTTCCCTAAAATGATGGCAGCATGAGACATGGGCGTCCATAAGCTGAATTTTAGAGGGGGGTAATCTGGTCTAATCGGCACTTCCAATGCTGTATAATAGAAATCTCAAAACAAAAATATAACAATATAAGGCAGCATCATTCAGCCAGGGGGGGGGGGGTGGAGCCCCCCTCTCCCCCCCATATGGGCGCCCATGGCATCAGATGCAACCTAGCAAAGAACACACTAGCCCATAGAAACCGAAAATCTAAAAGTACGTTAAAAAAAAAAAAAAAAAAAAAAAAAAAAAAAAAAAAAAAAAAAAAAAAAAAAAAAAAAAAAAAAAAAAAAAACTCTCAAGTAGGGAAGAATCGCCATTTGAAGCTGATTCAGGAATGGCAACTATTATTTCGATTAAATTTTTTGATACAAACTTATTTTGAATACAAGTTTATGGGAATTTCAAAAAATAGCCTTGAACGCTTCGAAAATGGTGTTGGAACAAAATGAAAACTACCGTTGCAATCACCATAGCCGAAAAACCCATCAAGGAGAATTACAACCATTTAGGATAAGAAAACCCACTTTCCACAGGGGATGTGGTGACATGTCTCTTTTTTTTTCTCTCTCTCTCTTTTTAAGATACTTCAAGACTTAAATCCAAAAGAATTGACAATTGAAAGTTTCAGTTAAAGAGTATATTACCTTCATAGGAACGAAGCTGCGTACCCAAAAAAAAAACGTTACAGGTTTCAATTATAATATACCAATTTGGGTATTGAAAAGCTGCGCACCTCAGTATAGTTACGCAAATCGAGATATTAAATAAAACTAGTATTCAGTGACTAAAATGTGTGTGGGTTCATGTTACAAATCATTTTTCGTTGTGACTTTAATTAAGAACAGACAAACGGACACGTACTCATTTATATAAGGTTGTTATGGGCACGTTAGACTCTTGTGATTTAGGGGAAAGGATTAAATTTGGCAGGTATAGGGAACTAAGTTCACCTATTTATTTATTTTGTTGAAGACATTGTTGACATTTGCTGAATAAATTATTGAAGACAATTTAGAAGGACCAGCCTTAAGTATCTTTTGCAGATTCGCGGTGCTATTAATTAGTTGATGCGATGTCGCTAGTCGAGTTAATAACAATAACAATATCAGCTGAACGATTAGCTCACAAAATAACTAACATTTTTCAAGAGACAACATTGTTTCATATGTAAGAACAGTCAATGGCTCATCAAAGTTAACGGGGGCCTACAAATGCGCATGGTGCAGCCACCTTGCGGTGCTTGCTACAGTCATATCCCAAGAAAAACTGACACGAGTACCAGCCAGAAAACTTACGCAGATTAGCCAAACGTTAAACACACAATAAGGTAGAATATGTTAAACAATTGTAAATAGTTCGTCTTCCGTAGTGCAAAAATAAGATAAAACTGACGCCTAAATTCTGGGGATTGAAAAACCATAAAATTCCAAAAATTTAATAAAGTCGCCATGTCTTGCAAAATTAAATGCTCAGAGGTTCTCAGTCAAATTATTCAATTTTTTTTTATTTTGCCAAACATATTTTTTGCTCGTTTATTTTTCTTAATAGCGGTTTTTCTTCTTTTTCTTAAAAAAGTTGTCTAACATATGGTAAAACCCAAATATTAACAATTTGGGGAGATCTGTAATAATAAAAAAAAAAAAAAAAAAAAGCCGATTTCCTTTCAAATTGTAAAAAAGAAAAAAAGAATGCAAGATCCACTGAATAAATTCTCCATAATCTCATTAGCAGATATTTATAAAGTATCTAGATAGATGGTTTTATGTAAATATTGTCTTCTTGACTAAGATTCATGCATCTTTTGATAATGATTCTATTCGTCGTTATAAATAAATCATTGGTAAACACCAAAGGTAATACAAAGGTAAGTGTAGTAACCATAATTAAACCAAAAGTATAAAAGACATACATGAAAATTCTATTAATAAGATAATGATATTTTGATAATCTTTATATATCAATCTATTATTAATATATTAACCTGTTATTATTCTTCGATTTTATGTCTGCGAATTTATTGATCTTTTATTATTAATCTTATTTTACGAATAAACAATTCATTAAAGGTAGAAGACAGGTTCTCAACGAACGGTGTGAAACAATCAATTATCCCGCAACCCAAGCAATACCCTTACCCTTGATCATAAGTCATCTGTGGTTGAGGGGGCGGCAGTTCCCCTGGCATTGAAGGAATCGCTTGTGCCATTACCATGGAGCCAGCAGAAGATTGCTGACTTGCGGCAGTTGTATTTGAACTTGTATCATCAATGGGTGGGCCAACAGTGAGGGTAACAGAATAGCCAGAGTCCTGGAAGTATATTAAGTTTTAGCTACAAAAGAGCCAAAGTTGAAAACTTACTGAACATGATTTTTTACTTTTTTGTACACAAAACTGTAAATGAATACTATTGAGGTTTTTGTCCTGCGCAGACATATCTTCTAGACATATCTGCTAACAGATATGTCTATGAAGATATGCATAAATACCCTAAAGAATAAACTTAATAATACAATAAAAACTGAATAATAAACTTAAAAAATAAAATAAAAATGGTACCCATATGTACATCTTCAAAGAGATGGGGAGAGTGGGGTGATAAGGCGCCTCCAAAGAACACGACAGGCCCAGAAATTAATGAGGACACATCAATTACTTTCTTCCCTGATAAACGCCGTCGTTCGTAATTGGTAAGAAATATTCAACGTATGGCAGTACAGATTTGCCGCTATGAAAAAAAGCCTCTGATTCTTTTCGACTTTATGAGATGGTAAAGGAGACATGGGGTGAAGGGTATTTTTTAAGATGAATTTCAGACAGAGTGAGTTAAAGTACATTATTGAACTGAGGGCCAGCAATTTACCACTTGGGGCAAAAAGAAAATATTTACGGAGGAGATAGGGCAGGATGATCCGTACTTTTACCCTATGTGTGGACATATGGATGATATTGGTATGATGGGTCAGTGTGAAGAGTTGAGTGAGTTGCGAAAAAAAGTATTCGGAGAGTGTAGATTTGATTAAAGATGGTTGGCAAGTATAGTGAGTGAACATTGTTTTGCAAGTGCTGAAAGGTTAGAACGATTTCTCAGAATAGCGATGGACCAAGAAACAGATTTTTGTAATTTGTACATTGGTTTTATTTATGTAGGATAATTTAACTAGAAGGTAATTGGTTTATTTTGAATTTAAAGCAATAAAACTTATTATTATTGTACAAAATATATTTACGACCTAATTTGTATCAGTAGCTATAAAGCGAATGAACAAAGTTACGGAACTGGGTTTAACAATAAACATTTTTTTCGCAGATCAAAATTTATTCTTTAGCTAAATTTTTCATTTCTTTTTTATATCCAAATTATCGTACATGCAACAAGCAGTAGAAAATTGTCAGAACTGAAACATATTTTGTTTCGGGAGACTGTGTTCTCGCACATTTTTTGGTCATCAAGAACTATAAACACCATGCATGCGCAGTAAACAGAACATCATCAATTGCCAGAGCCATAAGACCAAGAGTTGTCTCTTCATATTTTAAATATTAATTTTCAATATTTAAGAAACCTTAAAGTACCAAGGACACCTAAAATGAAAACTAATTCATTAAATTGGTCAAGTGCAAACTTACACAGCCATATACGTCTTAAATTAGTGTGAAAAACCGATAATTCATTTTTTAAGGAGAAAGATCGCCTCTTTACATAATGTATTCCAATACAAAAGTTGGTGGCCAATTTCAAAAATAAAGAACGTGTGCTGTTAAACAGCAGAAAATGACCAAAAAATAAATAAATCAGCATATAGCCTTAGAAAGTGTTGTTTTCTTGTATGTTCTGGTAAAACAGAAATCGGAACCTAGTTCAGCAAAGCTCTTTTCTTTGAAAAATACTTTTAAGGAATGCTTCTTGAAAAGAGCTTGGCTAGACTAGGCCTAGTCTTGATGTTACTAGGATTTTTGGCATTCCAGGATCTTTTAACCATGAAGCAGTGTAAAGGTAAACATTAATGATTCTAAAAGAAAATATCAATATATAGGCTACCCTATTGGTAGTTTTGCAGTCCTAATGACTTCCACTGATAGCCTACCTTATGTAGGCTAAGGTAAGACACCTAGTAGGCTGTGTGATTTGCTTGAATATTTTGATATAAATCTACCTCATAGTTACTATATAATAGTAGCATATACCTTTTATGCTTTTTTTAGATTAGAAATACAAATTACTTGGGTGAGCACTGTTTGACTAGCCTATTAAAGTCATTGGTTCTTTATACTCTAAGCAACAAATATTGTCATTTACTATTATATACAAAGCACTATAAAATCAAAACAATAGGCAATACCATGTTTCCTTTAAACATGGAGAATGATATAATGTCTTCTGTATGACTTTTTAAACATCAAATTATTATAGAGAAACATGAATAAAGTTATACAGAATACTTTTTGGTTTTCTTATTTAATATATGATCCACTAAAATGTCATACAAAAGAAATTACATTACCCCACTGATACATAGAGAAAACAACAAAGTCATACAGATGGCTTTTCATAGTTCCAATTGCAGTTCAGGCAACTTGATGGTCACATATCAATCCTAAAACTTAGTCAACCAACTGAGAATTTATGTGGCCAGGAAAATTAGGCTTAGGATGCTTCTTCATCAGCAAGTTCCATAGACATTGTCTGTTGTGAGTCAGCCCAAAAGTCTTAGTCATCTCTATTGTAATTCAAGTAGACTTTCCAAGTAGGCCTGTCCGCCTAGAGTCTAAGGCATTTTGACCAAGTTTTAGGATTAACATGACCACTAAGTCACCTGGACTTGCAGTCCTCAGTCAGAAAAACCCAATCTATAAGCCAAGACAGTTACACTAAAACAGAATTAATTGAAAATTGGTGAAAAATTGACTGAAAATTTGCCTGGCCTTGTGTGCAAACAAGTGGCATAGGGTCTACCTGCCTAAAGTCTTAGACAGGCAACCCAGTTTTATAAGCTCAGACAGTTACACTAACACAAAATTCATTCAAAATTGGTTGACCCAACAAGTTGTCTGGATTTGCAGGTGAACAAGTGACATAAGGTCTGCCTGCCTATAGTCTCAGGCAAGGGCAGCTGAGTTTTAGGACTAACATATGAACATCAAATTGCCTGGACTCACAGGCAAACCAGCAACAATAATAATAATCGATTGAAATTTCAGAACATATATCCTATAGGCCTTCAAAAAATTATGGGTATTTATTAGTGAAAAGGATGTCACACTGTTATGCTAAAGCAATGCAGGAAAAAAAAAGGTACTTTTCTAATATCTAGGGAACATGCGAGAAGTGAAGTTTGGTTAATGCTAGTGAAATAAAACAAAATAGGATAAAAATATAATAGTTTAGAAACAAATTTTGGCTGTATATTTGCACATTAGGAGGGTGGGGGTAAAGCATAGCATATAATAAATACATAACCTAAACTAACCTAGGTACCTTTTTTCCTCCTAAACCCCAAAAACTAAAGCTTGAATATAGTTCCTGGAGTAAGAAACCCCTTGTTTATAGAGCATAAGATAGAAAATTACTAATGTTATCTAAAATTATAAAATTACTAAAATTACTAATGTTATCTGTTCTTGGCTTTTCTCAAGTTGCATTCTTGCATGTTGCCCATATATTAGAACAGTACCAAAAAAAATTTAATGGAACAAAACAGGAATTATATTAAGAACAAAATTAGAGAGTCATGGCTTCTCTGAATGACAAATGTTGATTAAATAAAGCAATACTATTAGATCATTATCTGTCATTGTTATTATGTAATATATATTTTGAATCATATACAATATATTATTGTATTGTTTGTACTTGCCATTGTACACTGTTTATTCTAATTCAGCATTAGGCCACATAATTTTGGGGTGTCAATTATGTGAGTGAGGGGGGAGCAGTTGCCTCAGTTAGACTTTGAAAAATACCTTCTTATTTCTATTTTGCTACTTTTTATTTTATCATGGCTTACTGGTTATTTTTTGCCCCATTTACATTTTGAGAATTGGAATCACTGACATAATTACCAGATACAAATCATCAGCACAACTGGGTTATATTTTGTTTAGCGATGAGCCTGAATAAAAGACTCTTACTTAGTTACTTCATAATAAATAAATTATTATGGTTATTAGACTTTGAAGTTAATACCACAAGCCTATGCTTTACTCCCCCCCCCCCTAATATGGAAATATATAGCCTAAGTCAGCTTCAATCATTAGTCAGCTACATATGACCTATTTTTCTCCTTAGCCAGTTATTTAAAGAAGCAAATTTTTGAGCATAGGGTTACTAGGTTTCTATGGGCTGTTCTGAGCCTTCTAGCCCCTTCAGGGCTCAAAATTAATAGTCCCTGTAAAGTGATTATTTAATTATAAAAGAGCATGAAAAATACTCATTATTTTGAATTGTGCTGAAACGCTAAATTTTGTTGAAAACTGCAGTCTAGGCTATGTACCAAAAAGATGGTGTTGATTTATAATTCAGGGTATATTTTTCACCATAGTGGAGGGAGGGAGGGGGGGAGTCTTGATAAATTTAGCTATATATGGATTTGCAATGGAGTTCTGACTATACGTGTGTCTTATTTTTTAGGCCAGACCATCTTAATATTAAATTAGGCTAATCAGAAAACTTTGAATATAGCTTTGAACTTAGAAGCTTAATTTTTTTATAATGCCCTTTGCCTATCACATTTAAAACAGTTGAAATGGGTGACTTTGATATTGATTTTTTTTTTTTTTTTGCTCTTTTGGATTCTTAAAAAGATATCTTGTATTAAAAACAGGTACTATCACTTAAATATAATAGCTCCCTATGCCCCCCCCCCTCTGGATACTATCTTGATAGGATACCGTCTGTGCTTTAAATAACAAAAATATTTAACTTATTGGCACCCCTTCTTTAAAAAAATCGAGGTATTATGATTTAAATATTATAGCTCACTACTTCCCCCCCCCCTCTCTGGATACCACCTTGATAAAATACCGTCTCTGCTTTAAATTAGAAAAAAAAATTGGGGATCCCTGCTTTCAATAAAAAAAAATTTCGAGATATTATCATTTAAATGTAATACTTCCCTCCCCCCCCCTCTGGATACCACATTGATAGGATACTGTCTCAGCTTTCATTAGAAAAATAAGTTATTTAAAAATTAACTAGGTCACTATATGGTTCAAACAAACACGCAAAATAACGTTAAAAAGCTTAGTGTTCCTTGAAAAAAATTGAGGGTATGAGTAAGGGGGTACAAAGACAACAACAAAAATGTCGAAATTACTCAGATATACCTCAAATTATTGGAAAACTGAGTCATAGATTTGCCGTGGCATTCAATAAGATCCAAAGAATACAATTAAAAGGGAGCACACACAAAATGCAAATTAGGCCAGTAGCCTATGAGAAATCGCAAAATACCCAAGACATTGAACAAGTCCTAATGGGGGGCCTTGGGTCTATCAAAACATTTCAATGGTTTCCTAGGGAATTTGATATCATTTTCTTCTGTCTCCATTTTAAATGAAAAAAATAATTAACCTTTTGGCATCCCCGCTTTCAATAAAAAAAATGAGGTATTATCATTTTAAAATGATAGCCCCCTATCCCCCCCTCCTATAGGCAATAATTTACAATTTATTTTTGAATCATACTTTTTAGGTAACTTCCAGTTCAATCTTTAATTCCCAAACCTTGTACATAGCTTAGTCTATAGCTAAATTTGTCACAATAGAAGGTTTTTTTTTGGGGGGATTCAACTTGAAAATAGAATTCTTGACTACAAACGATGTAAGAAATAGCGATTGGGAAACTGCATTTGAAATGATTTGAACTCATTTCATAAAGACGATCCTGTTTTTTGTCAACATATGAAGAACTGTGTATATTGCAATATTTGCAATTGCATCTGTCTCTTTTTTATGCAAAGTAACAAAAGAGACGAAAATTAATGAACAAGAGAGTAGTGAAGAATTATGGTATGCCAAGTAATATTTGGCAGGGAAAGTCACTGGTGATAAATCGCTAGGGGTGGCACCGTGATTGCGTGGTTTTCGGGGATTCGGGGAACCAAATTTTTTTTCGGGGTGACGCATAGATTTTCAGGGAAATACCCGAAAATTCGGGAATAGTGCAAGCCCTGCTTGATTTCTAATCAGGAAAATAAACCACACAAGAAGGAAAAGCTCCGAATTTGCGGTTGACGCAATAAAGAATTACCGCAAAATTAATTTGAAATCGACCGAACGCCGCCGCCGCCTCTGTCGGCGGCGGCGTGCCTGCGGCGCGCCGGCGGCGTTACGACACTTCGGTGGCGCCAGGCCTCTCGTCTGCGGCGTTTGGTCGATCCGCCGGCGCGGCGTCGGGGTCTAGCTGGAACAAGTATCCTGAAATGGTATCTTGCATACCATCTAGCGCTTGGTCATCATCAAAATATTTTCTGACACATCAGAATAGTCACTTTCTGAACTTGAGGTCATATTTTTTCATAAAATGTAGTTTCACTAATATATATATATAGCAATCAACAGATTTTGTAAATTTGAATTTTCACAAATGAAAAACAGTGTCGGATTCGTAGGAAATAGTTTTCGCTAATATTATTCAGCTCCGAAGTTTATCGTTGTTTTATTATTGACAACACTGGTTTGCGAATTTATTCAAACTAAAAATGCTAATAGCAGCTAAACAAAAACTCGTAGGAAACCCGGATTTTCAGGTATGAATAGACCTAAAATAGATTAAGAGGGCTAAATGTGTTTTCATTTTGGTGTCCTTGGTACTTTAACTGTTAACTTTAAACATTGATTAAACAGCCAAGCAACAACAAGCAATCGGATTAACGACACTGCTTGACATCTAAGGTCCCTGCATCAGGTCCTGGGGTGTGTTGCTACAACCGGATTCGATGTCTGGGTCCCTTATTGCCAAGATAAGGTCAAACCCACTACGCCACCACAGGACATTGATTAAACATTAAACAGTAGTATTTAATTTTAAATATTAGCTTTAAGTAAAAATATCTTAAATAATAATTTTAACTGTAGCTATGCTAAATTACCAAGTTTTCAGTTATTCCTCATTTGCTGTATTCTTTAGTATTGTCCAAATTATGCTCCATTGTAAAAAAGGGGACGTATTTTTTTCTAATCAAGCCCCCCCCCCCCTATATTGAATGATTTTTCCCCCCTAATCTTTTCAGGTCTCTTTCTTCTATTCGCCTGAACCCTAAATGCAGCTATAAGCTCACTTTTTTCAACTGGACGAAAAGTCAAAAGTCGGTTCAAAATAAACAAAAACAATGTGATGAAAATTGACTAACTTTAATTAAGCTGACAATGTCTCCGTGGTTAAGACTTTCAATATTTACATGGTTAACTGCCAATATTCTATCACCAACATGTAGTCGTTCACACCTCTCGGCCGGACTTCCTCGAATTATCTGACCTGAAATTATAAACAATTTAAATTTAAATAATTAATCTAAAATAAGAATAAATAAATAAAACTAAATTAAAATTAAAACAAAATCAATTAAAAAAACAAATATTATAATAAATAATAAAATAAATTCAGGTAAATGATTCAAAATAATTTAAATAAATTATTTAAATAAATAATTAAATTCTATACATTTATCTTTCTCGCAAGTTCTTGGACCTTAAACGGGCCAGGAAAAAGTTTCTGGATCTCGTCAAACGGCAAGTTCTATTCCAAAACTGCAGCCGAGGGTCTCGCGACATGCGAGATATGAACAAAGTTTTGTTCCCGCTTTTGTAAAGTGATATAATTCTAAAGTATGGGTATAATTATCTCATTTAGTCTTTTAAATATTTTGTATTCGACACAGGATTGCCTTTGTAGATTTTACTTTATTTCATCATTTCTTTTTCTTTATATATTTTTGTATTGTGAGAAAGAAGAATAAAAAAATCGGCGTATTGTCGGTTCTATGATTTTTTTTATAATAAAAAATATCTGATTTGATTTGAAACCTTTATTTCATGGAGCTAATACAAAATGAAGTATGACTTATATCGTTTATTGAATTTCATATTGAAAACTTACATCGAAAAGTAGATTATACTGAAAACTTGAAAATTATTGTGTACATTTAAAGATAAATTTTTACCATGAAAATAATGGTTTACAATATCAAAAACAGTTCAATATAAGCTACTTAATTTTATCAAAATGCGATTTTCCAATTGATTTTTGCTGTAGTTCATAAATCGATTGAAATCTAATGGCAATACAATTTACAATGATGTTTTGGACTTTTTTTTCATTTTATTTATTCAGTTGTTTGTTTTTGTTATTAATTTGTTTTCATTTTATTTTTTTTAGGTTCTTGTTACTTCGGGATCATGACATTATGTAGTTTTATTCATGTGCTATACTCATGTTTTATTTCTCAGTATATGGTGTCACCCATCAACTCCTTATACCAAATATGTGTTATTGTTTTCTTGCAAGCAACATTTTTGGTGTGCTAGCGATTGATTTTGTTTGCCTTTTTTTCTCTTTTGTAATTTATTACTACAACTGTATTTGAAACAGTCAATTTGACTAAGCCCATAAAAACAAAGTGCGGAGAAAAAAAAAAAAAATTCGGGTTCCCCATCTCGGGCTCCCCTCTTTTTCTACAATTAGCGTATGGCTTGATGTCCGCAACTACCTGCTTTTGATTCAAAATCAACGGAGACGAATGGTGAAACCTACAGTTTTCCAAGAGTTTGGCTAAATGGCACGGGTAAAAGGCGGGAGTAAGTAAGGATTATGTTAATGCACCAATTATCTGCTGGGGAAAAAATTTCCAGAAATTCATTGATGTTAGAATCGATATTTTGACAATACTATTTAATGATAATTGTCCTTTCAGTTGTTATTGCCAGTGTTTTGAATGGTTGTTGTTCTACTACTATTATTGGTATATGTTGCACTTAATTTTTGTTATTACTTATTGTCATTTCAAGTTGTTCATAAATATTTATAAATGTTTTTTAGACCAACCCTCCCCCCCCCCCAAAAAAAATATAATGTTTTTCAGCACATTTTAACACGGCCCTGTCGATTTGTGTTCCTTTTTAGGGATGAAGGTGGTCTACTACTAAAAAACTATATTTTTATTAGCAATTTTTCAGTTTTTGAAAAGGGTGTCATTTAAAACATTTCAGGGAATGGGGGATCTACAGATATGATATAATCTCGAATTCTACACGCACAATTGCAACATTATGTTTACGTTCTGTCATTTAATTCTTTTCTTTCGTTATGTTTCCGGCTTGCAGGTTGGATACAAAGCAGCAGCTAAAAAGAAAGGGCTTACTTACCAATGAAAGACACTGCCTTCGTAACAGAAGAAATAATAACGAATCCGAATCCTTCGTTTTCCCGGCGAGTTACCGTAACGTCATACGGGTAAGTAACTACGTCGTTTCTTGGAGCTAAAAAAAAATAGTTGACTGACTTGAATCATTCATTATTCTCAACACCAAACAAGACACTAGAGTTACTAGTTGTCTAGACACATTTGGATTTGGGGAACAATTTATTACTGATGGAGAGCACAAATCAAACTTATGAACAACGCAACACAAAGTGCATTCCATCATTGATTTTTTCAATAACGCAAAATATAATTTTTTGAAAAAAATTAGCAACTTCATTCAGCATTGGGCCAAATCCTAAGCTAAATAGAAAAAAAATTGTCATCCAGAAAATATTTTCCAGGTAACGTCACTCCAAAACTAATAATTTCACCATATTAATGCAACTGACTAACTCTGCACCTTTCACTGAGATTAATATGGCTTCAATGGCTATTATCTACAAGTACATACAGTGTGTGAAATGAATTATCTCTACTTTTGCTGCCGTTTGCCAAGCCAGAACCCCAAGCACACAGAAACCTGGCACGGCTTGATTATCTACAATAGGAGACACCTCGCGCCGAGTACTTGAAGAATATTTGCAAGACGTCGCACCTTTGGAATGGTCTACATAAATATAACAAAGTTAAAAATAATGTAATATAAATCATTTAACGGATTTCCAATAAATGCAATTTATTCTGTTTAACAAAGCCCTTTAGGATTCGTTACAAAGATTGGACTAGCGCATTTATTTCAGTTTTTATAATTAGTTTGAAATATTTTACTCGAATATTTTACTGAATTGTCGTTCAAGGACCAAATTTAATTTCCAATTCGTCTTTCTATAGTAATTACTGCACTCTTTGATGCTACCCATGTAGAAAATGGATTAATTTTAGTATTTCAGTTTCAACCCTGTAGTGGCACGGTGCGATTGATCTGTGCTTCGACATTCAGGACCCAAGGTTCAATCTCAGCTGCTACAGGGCCAGAAATTACATGGAGATTATGTCTTGCCGTCTCAAAATAGTGAAACAAGAAGAAGGAGATTTCAGCTTGCAAAAGGTCAGACTATCCCTGCTTCGGTAATTAGAAGGTTTACGGACACTTGTCTTCCATGTTTTTGGTTCTCAATAATTTAGAAGTTTCGTTTTGTAAAATTTGCGATATCTTCTTTTTGATAGAGCCTTTTTAGGGGCCAGAAGTATGAATTGTGTTCGTTAGTATATTTTGAAAATAAATTGATTTTCAAAAATGGTTAGTCATATTTTAGATGAACAGAAAAACTTTCTTTGCACAAGTCGGTTCAGTCTCAGCAGCAGCAACGCACTGCAGGGCCCACAATATGATTCTGGTGATGGGAATATGTGAAAGCATCTACGTAACAATCCAAAAATCCAAATAAGAAGAAGAAGCTGGTCCCCTAAATCACAACAATCTTAAATTGGGATAGCTTTATAAGTAGCTGCCATAGTAGAGATGTTATGAGACTCTATTTCCATTAAGGGTGAGATATCAAACCAAGTTGCGGCAGCGTACTAAATATGTTGGACAGTTTTCATAAAAAAAAGTTCATAACAATTCTATCCACAAAAGCAGTACCTTATTCCCACTGAAGCACCACAAATAACGTTTGGATTACCCCAGGTAAAATATAAGTGTTTTTTTGTGGTTAATTAGAAATCTACAAGTTTTTTTGAACAAAATATAAGCCTAAAAATGTAAATACGGCTTACAGAAACACGCTTAGGAATGTCTTACCCAAAACCTAATTATAATGTAGTTTTACTGACGTTCTTCATTGCAACAGCTTGGTTTGAACTTCACCCCTTATATTCTGGAGGGAAATATCATCACAGAGCTAAGGTAACTAAAAATCTTTTAGTTACAATAACGTTAATAGGGGATTCGCATTACCACAGAGCGATACGAACTTCAGTCCTCCATCTCCGAATCATTCTGCGGTAACGATGGAGATAATATTCATAGTAATTTCGAGCCACCATAGCAAAGTGAGTAGCCCAGTTAAATTGCAATCCCGTCCTTCAGTACGCGGGTCCAAATCCTAGTGTTGACATGACTCAAGACCCGGCCTGGGGTTAGTTGGCGTGACTCTGCAAGCTCAGCCAACTGGGGTGTAAAGGTAATGGGCTTTTGAGGCCTGAGCCTCTATCCAGTTGGGGCTGCTCACCAAAAATTAGTGGGTTGAACTCGAATCCTTCCACTAGAAGGAGAGCGCCTTCGCCACTTTATAGGGACAACTATGAAGACGTATATTGAAGTCCTCTTTTTTCCTTCAAGAGTCTTAATATTTTGAATATATTTTATAAATGATTTAGCCTTTTTTTTCAATCCACATTCCACTATTAAGATGCTCGCAGATGACCTGAAACTGTACTCACCAGTACCAATAGTTGGTTGCCAAATCTACAAAGTGACATATTGGCGTGCACGAAAAAGCGAAAAAAAGCGAAAAAAAAAAAAAAAAAAAATATAAATTTATCTATACAGCGGAAAACAAATTATCTTAATTTACCGATGACTCAAAGCAAGGACACGTTTACATATAACCCCACACGATAACAAAACCAGGCCATAGAACCTTGCGAGGAATGGTCATACATTTGCTCTGCTTTATAATGTGTTTGTGAAAACATATTTATTAAAACTGGTCGAACTGCCAAATTCAGCAATCAATTTTCGACGTTCCCTATACCGAATCTACAGAAAAGTGATCATCATTTGAAAAGTAGTTCCAACTTCATTATTATGGTTGCAGCAATAGCTGCAACCTAATAAAGAGCAAACCCCGGTCCATGGTAACCAAAAATAAAAAGATATACTTTGAAACAAATTTTCAAATGTAAAAAAAAATCGTCATTTGATACTGATTTATTATCCATACTAAAATTAAAAGCAAAAAGTAATGACGAAAACAAGCTTTCGGGAAGTAAGAGCTTAAAAATTCTCAAAAATGGTAGCGGGTTGAAAAAGTACAACACTGGAATCACCATGGTCAAAAACCATGTGTTGAATATTCCGATACCCCCATTTTGAAAATAAGAATATTTTTTTGCCTTTTTATAACAAATAAAATAAGATTTGATTTGTTTAACACATACAAAATGATCAGTCTGAAACATATAAACAGATCAAAAGAGAGATAAATTCTCAGATAAATTTTAAATACACCAAAAATAAAAAACAATTTCACACATAGGATTAATTAATCATTGAAGGCAAATAATATGTTTCGTTGAGTCTCCTCTTTAAGAAAGGTTGGCTGTTCAGATTTTGGAATTTATTGTTTAATTTAGATTTGTTTGCTGTGAGAGGGTAGTTAAACCTGACATTATAGAAGGGATTATAGCCCCGTTCCCATCAGCGGTTTAATTGACACAACGAAAAGTTCATTAAGCAATAAAAATGCAAGGAAACTGTTTTATCAATGCAGCACAAAAAAGTGGATTTTTTGATTGGCTGATGTATTTGTCGCTTTTTCCGTAAAACCACTGTATTTTATGGACTCTATGTTTCTGTATTTTACAAAAACAATCAATCATATTCTCCAATCAATCCTATTATAGCTTTTCATCCTCAAATACTGGCACACCTTGGAAAGCGATACATAAGATATTCTTGGAAGCAAAATTCAAGTGACGCTAATAGGTTTCTAGTTCCCTACGAGCCACTCTAAGGTATCAAAATGTCAAATTTGCTTTAGTTCCAAAAGACAAAAGAAGATCTAGGAACAGTTCTCATGGGGGGGGGGATGTTACCCTCTACTCCTACTCAACCATGGGTACATGTGCACTTGTAGACGTTGCTACACCTGTGTGGATCAGATGATTGTTTTTCCTGGGGGGGGGGGGGGGGAACAGTTGGCATAAAACACAGAAAAAAGTGCATGCACATATATTAATTCACAATTTTTCCCGAGAGGGAGGGTGAGCATAATTAAAGGTTTTATACATCCTGTCTATAAGAACGACATTAAAGCACACATATCAACGCCCTCTTTATAACTAAACTAAATTACTCGTTTTGTAAATGCAAAATTGTCCGTGTATCATAAAATCATACATTATTTGAAATTGATTAATCAAAAATGCGTGTACAAGCAAGTTTTTGATGTGCAAGTTTTCATATATACAATATTTTACTTTTATCATAGACTGGACTTACTGATAATTTTCTTTATTGTGTTTAAACAAATTTATTAGAAATTAACCTATGACAGCATCAATTCTGAAATCCCAACTTACCAACAGGTTGTCCAACTCGCCGTCTGATCCCAATTGTTACTCTTCCTCTGCTAGAAGCTGCGCCCATTAGCTGTACAACATGATGGTGAGAAGAGTGGACTACATTAATGCCATCTACATGAAGTATTTCATCACCAGTTTGCAATCGGCTATCTACATCAGCTGAACCTCCAGGCACAATGTGTCCAATTGAAACCTGCCGCAAAGGAAATTGGAAGGGCATGAACTGGATATTAACAAGAATTGAAGAAGGAAAACAAGAGGAAATCTTTTTCAGTCAGTTTTCTTCGTTTTCTTTAATAGTTTTTTTTTAGTTTTTTTTTCTTTCCTTTTTTTTTCCCCAATACTAGACTACCAAATGTTTACCTATAATCTGATGGGTAGAGTAAACAAACATTCTCACAGTATTTGAATTTCGCTGATGCATACACATTTGTTGATTCAGACCAAATACTTGATTACTATTTTTAACAAACAATTAACCAGACTTAAAAAAAAAATTACCGAAACAATTGAATAGAAGCTTGCTAAACTTTTATATAAATATTCGAACTTCGATAAAAATTTAAAAAATGCGAATTTCACAGTTAATATATTAGGTTCATGTTTTATTCAGACTGTGTGAGATTGAATATTAAGTGATCTTATTCTCATGAAAAAAAGATACAAAAGATACTCTTGATCTTCACGATGTTTACTTTGTGTTTTTCTTTCCTTTGCTTGGCGCAAAAAAGCCCATCGGTCACTGATTATTAATTATGATAAAGACCCACAAAACAAAGAGAGAGAAGAGAGAGAGAGAGAGAGAGAGAGAGAGAGAGAGAGAGAGAGAGAGAGAGAGAGAGAGAGAGAGAGAGAGTGGAGAGAGAGGGAGAGAGAGAGAGAGAGAGAGAGAGAGAGAGAGAGAGAGAGAGAGAGAGAGAGAGAGAGAGAGAGGGATATAAAGAGATGAAGAGAGAGAAGCAAAGACAAAGGAGGAGGGCAGCTAGTGATTGATCAATATGATTGCTAGTTTGGCGGATATGAGAAATAACAAAAACTGGACCTGTTACATGAACAGGTAAAAGAATAATGACTAGACAAGCAATTCTATAATTATAAATATGGAGACTAGTTACCTTAATTGAAAAGCAATTAGCATTTATTCCTTTAGTAAGAAGTTTCTTTTGTCTTTAATGATTTTTCTAAATCCTTTTCAGCCTTTAGCCATAATAAAAAAAAATGGCAATGCTTTGTTAACCTAACCTTTCTTCCTATTCATGAGTTTAAGTAAAACAAGCAATCTTACACCTGAATCAGATCATTTCTGGAATCGTCACAAATGGGAGGAAGAGCATAGGTAACCCAGGTTTGTCCGACAAACAATTCTTTAGCTCTGGGAACGCCGTAGTGCCTGAAATATTCTATTACGTTATCCTTTTGAAGTGGATTTATCTTCTTTTGTCCCAGTTTGAGCTGGTGATTCAGGAAGCCGGCCCAGGAGTATTTGTAATTACTACTATTACTACTACTATTAACAACTCACCGCAGCACCAAGCCGCCTGAGGCCAACATAGCTATGCACGCTCCTCCATCCCAATCTATTCAAAGCCTCTCTTTTTACACCCGCCCACGGAGTTCCCATTTCCTTTAAATCTTTCTTAATGACGTCCTCCCACCCCAGACGGGGACGACCTACTTTCCGTTTAGCCCTAGATGGTTGGCCGAAAAGAACAATCTTCGGCAATCTGTCATCCTTCATCCACACAACGTGCCCTAACCACCTCAACCTTTCTTTCATTATAGCCCTAGAGAGCGGTATTGAACCACATTTTTCGTATAGCCTATTTTTTGAAATACGGTCAGTCAGCCGGGTACCCAGAACAATCCTTAAGCAATTTCTCTGGAAAACATCTAGCAAATCTTCATCCGCTTTTCGGAGCGTCCATGCTTCAGAGCCATATTTGACCACTGTCATCACTGTAGCTTCTAATATTCTAATCTTGGTTTGCAGACTTATCTTCCTATTCTTCCAGACTTTTTTTTAAGTGTGAAAAAACACCCTGAGCCTTGGCTATTCTATTTTTAACATCTTCACTGCTCCCACCATCTTTACTGATAATACTACCAAGGTAAGTGAAGCTGCCCACCTGATCAATCTTTTCATTACCCAACGTCACCTTTTCATCTTCACTTATTCCTAGCCTTAGTGACTTAGTCTTCCTAACATTAATTTTCAAACCAATTCTAGCACCCCTGAACTCGCAAAACCTCTAAAACTTCATTCCTTTTGCTCACACTTTCATCTAGGATGCTTAAATCATCAGCATAATCCAAGTCCAGGAGACTTTTTCCTCCCCATTTGATTCCGTGGTCTCCCATTGCCTTTCCTGTGCTCCTTAAAACAAAGTCCATCAAAAATAATCCATATAAAGGGGGATAGAACACAACCCTGCTTAACTCCTGATTACAAACCAGCTGCTAACCTCATTTGTAATTAGATAACCATAATATATTAAGAAAATTTAAAAGAACTTTTTTCTAGTTGAAGTCATGGCATTACATGGGAGGAGGGGGTACCTTTTAGCACCCAGATAGTAACAGAGGTTCGAAAAGCTGCTTAGACAGCATTAATAAAACGTTTTGAGCATTGCACGTATAAGAGTGACTAAAAGTTTTATGTAAAAAGAAAGGAGATAACAAAAAGCGTGACTGGTCAGAAACTCACCTGGGAGCCCTCTTCTGTACCGCCTACTATCCTGAAACCAAATCCCGATTCTTGGCGCAGAAGCGTGACGGTCATTTCAATCCAATCACTAGGTGTGTGCATACCATTACTCATTATCTGTTGACTCACTTGACGAGGAGGTGGATATTCACTAGGATAAGGCTCTCTAGAAAACAAAAGGGACAATTTAAATAATTGTTTGAGGCATTGAGTAGGTAAAATGGGATGATTCCATATTTCAAGGTCCGAAGCAAAGAACACAGGCTATTGAAAAGAATCGGGTCTCCTGCACTTTGACATGGCTCTTATAGCTAGACTTCAAAGTAGAAGTGGCCAAAGTGAATCATCAACTGAAAACGGCACTCATGTAGATTTGTGAATTTAGTAATTTCAGAGCGAAGTTGCAGTCAACATGTTTTTCTGCAAGAATATCTATTAAAATTCCTTCTGGATCCTCTCCAAATCATCGCTTGGGTACTGAACATCATGTGTCCTTTTAGTTTCGGCGACCTACATTTTGCATATCTTCATGATTAGTTTGCTTAACATTTTGGTGGGGGCTTAAATATACTGGCTCTAATATTACCTGCCATAATCAGAGGGAAGACCCCCCCTTCACCCTGCCAAACAAATATGGACCTAATATGTCTTTTATTCTGTCACTGCCTCCATCCCCTTTCGATATAAACAGATATCTCCAAGAAAGATCGTCTAATACCCAATAACTGCTAAAATTCTAAAATTGCGACATTAGGCCTATATACATCTCTGCCCATAATATATATATATATATATATATATATATATATATATATCTATATATATATATATATATATATATTATATATATATATATATATATATATATATATATATATATATATATATATATATATATATATACTATATATATATATATATATATATATATATATATATATATATATATATATATATATATATATATATATATATATATATATATATATATATATATATATATATATATATATATATATATATATATAAATCTGGTCCAAAAGAAAAAAAATTACCAGCCACTGGAAAAGCAAAACAAGTTGACGACTTCCTCCGACAAGATTTTTACAAGTCTGAAATTTTAAAGAGTTTGGGGTTACTTGAGCTCTGAATAAGAGTTGTTTTACTAAAAAGATGCAAGTGAAATCTATATTAAATACAAAAGGTCTTTACAAAACATTAGGTTTCAGCTCGAAGAACCAATCATACTTTTCTTCAGTCAGTTTTGGAACAACTTTGGAATTATTTAGGCAACTTCGACACTTAACTTATCTCATAGCTAAATAGTTATATCGGTTTTTTTTATAACTGATACCTTTTTTAATAACTAGTATTCCTCAAGTCATGTTTTCACCACGCAAAAGAAGCGAAATGGATGACCGGGTAAACATAAATAATCATCGTTTCTGGGTGCTTCCCAAAAACTCTGATTCTAATACTACAACAAACACCTTATTTCAGCACCGATTCTTCTCAATACATTAAAACTTTTTTTCTCAAATGTACATACGTTTGGGATTTGAAGCTTTGAACAACAAAACTATTTTATCTCATCTTGACGGCTAGACAAAAGCCTTCACTGCAAAACAACTGCTTATTAATGACAATCAAGAAATATAAAAAGTAGTGGGACAAATAAGCTATATAACCTTGTGTGTCTTATCTTGAAGGGAAGACAAACATCTTGCTTCTACGAATACCTCTTCACTAAAACAGTCATAAACCCAAAACATATTTCTCATACTGGGCTATGTTATTAATGTTATTACTTGATAAGATAAGATGTATTTATTTTTTTCCTCTTTGAATTTATATTTTTTTTCTTATTTTTTTTTCATTATTTTTTGGAGTATATTTAACCTACTTAATTAATTTAGTCTATTTGTTCTATTTAGTTTTGTTTTCTCTAGTTTTTATTTTATTTATATTTTCTTTTCTTCTCCTTTCTGCTCTTCTGTTTGTGAGTAAGTGATTATTTTGAATTTTCTTTTGTTTTTCTTCTCTGAGTAAGTAACTCATTTGTCTTCCCCTTCCTTACAGGCCAATGAACCTTTGGGGGAATAGTAACATGTATAATTGTATGTGTATTTAATGAAGAATAAATCTTATCTTGTTACTATTGTTATTACTTGATATCATAGGCAGCGCAATAGAACTGCCTAAGTAAAAAACGAGGCTGGTACAATGTATTATTTATTTGTTTCTTTAGACCAGGGCACTTCGTATCGAAAGAGTTGTCGTAGAAACTTCGAAAAGGGCTCATTTGATTGGAAATTGGAAGGGCTTGTGTCCTTTTTAATACCCAAAAGTGATTGGAATGCAAATAACACCCTTCTTCCACGCCAACCGTTTCCCCAAACACGTCCAATCAACTAGATCAAATAGATAATATTTAGAGATAGCCATTTTGTTCAAAGACCCGGAAATTATGTCTTTGAGGATGACACTCACCCCACATCCCTTAGGGCAAGGATTGTACGTTATGCCCTGGGGCATTTAAGGTTTTTTTATAGAAAGCTTAGTCGTAGAAACTTCAAAAAGGGGCTCATTCGATTGGAAATTGAAAGGGCTAGTGTCCTTTTTAATAGTCGAAAGTGATTGGACAGCAAATAACCCCCCTCTCACGCCCACCATTTCCCCTAACACCTCCTATCGAAATTTTGAGACATCAATTTTGTTCAACGTAGTTGAAAGGTCCAAAAATTATGGGTTTGAGGATGACACTCCCCACCCCCAGCCCTCGGGAGAAGGTTGTAAGTTATAGCTTGGGGGCATATAAGGTTTTTTATAGAAAGCGTTGTCGTAGAAACTTCAAAACGGGCTCATTCGATTTGAAATTGCAAGGGCTAGTGCCCTTTTCAACAGTCAAAAGTGATTGGAGGGTAACAAACCTTCATATTACGCCCACAATTTCCCCAAACACATCCAATTGAAATTTTGAGATAGCCATTTTGTTCAACGTAGCTGAAAGTTCTGAAATTAGGTCTTTGAGGATGACACCCCCTCTCCCACAACCCTCAGGACAAGGGTTGTAAGTTATGCCCTGGGGGCTTATACGGTTTTTATAGAAAGGGTCGTCTTAGAAACTTCAAAAAGGGCCCATTCAATTGAAAATTGTGAGGGCTAGTGCCCTTAGTAATAGTCAAAAGCGATCGGAGGGCAAATGGTCCCCCATGCCCATCATTCCCCCAAACATTTTCCCAAACACTTCCGATCAACATTTTGATATAGCCATTTTGCTGAACGTAGTTGTTGATGGGTCAGGAAATTATGTCTTTGAGTACGACACCCCCCCCCCCCCCCCCTAACAGCCGTCAGGGCTCAGGTTGTAAGTTATACCCCGGGGGCATATAAGGTTTTACAGAAAGCGTTGTCGTAAAAACTTCAAAAAGGGCTCATTCGATCGAAAATTGAGAGGGATATTGCCCTTTTTAATAGTCGAAAGTAATTAGAGGGAGAATTTCAACACATTTCCGATCAACATTTAGATATGGCTATTTTTTCAACGTAGTTGAAAGGTCTGGAAATTATGTCTTTGAGGATGACAGCCCCCCACCCTTTATAACCCTCAGGACAAGGGTAGTAAGTTATGCCCTTGGGGCATATAAGGTTTTTATAGAACGTTGTGTCGCAGAAGCTTGAAAAAGGCCTCATTAGATTGGAAATTGAGAGGACTAATGCCTTTTTATAACTCGAAAGTGATAATAGGGCAAATTACCCCTCCTCCCAACGCTCATCATTTCCCCCAAACACTTACAATCAGAATTTTGAGATAGCCATTTTGTTCAAAGTATTTGAAAGGTCTGGAAATTATGTCTTTGAGAATAACAAATCCCTCCAGCCCTCAGGGCAAGGATTGTAAGTATTGCTCTAGGTGCATACAAGGTTTTTTATAGAAAGCGTGGTCATATAAACTTCGGACGGAGCTCATTGGATTCGTAATCAGACGGCTCTTGTACTCTTTCAAGATTCAAAGTGATTAGAGAGCAGCTACCCCCCCCCCCTTTTAAATGTTTCTTTTAAAACATTTAAAAAAAATTCTTTTAAATGTTTTCACTTTTATAACTTTAAGAAATCAAAAATTAATCAAGAATTTAAGGAATAAATATCAGCATATGTATATTAAACTGACAATGTAATTCATTTCAATTTTTTTCAGTTAAGTACAAACTATATTCTGGCTTTTAGAAAGCATAGGGGTTTTAAGCCCTACTCATATTAATTTCTGCTCGTTTTGAGTTTGACTCTGTAATTTTTTTAATATCTGTTTGTTTTGGGCTTTATTTATTTATAGATACTGATTTGAGGCAGTTGTATGCTTGGTGAATTATTTGATTCTATTTTTGTTCATTTTTGGTTTAATAGAGTTCTTTACTTTTTTTTTTTGGAAAACTTATTTTGTGGAAAAAGTTTTTTAATTAATCATGTAAAAGCCCAAAAAGTATATTTACATTATATATCTTACCACCTTTTGATTTACCACTGTCGAAGTGTCGGTTGATGCGAAAATCACACAGTATATTCGGTTTCTCAGTTGAGTAGTCGGTTGATGTGTGTTAGCTGCAAATCCTACCAACCATAAACAATACATGTACAACAATAAATTAAATTATTAAAAATTAGAAAGTACTAAAAGAACAAATTTAGAAATTAGAAATCAAGAAGCATATTTAGAAATCAAATGTAGAATAATTTCTACTTAGCATGGATTGGAACTTCATACTTCGCAAGTTGCGCAAGTGAAACAGATATCCTTTTAATTTAGTAGATTTGATGTCAAACTTAAGCAAATTTTCAATTAGCACCAGTCTCATTAGTTTTACTTATTGTGTTATTAACCGAGCTTTACGGCACGTCAAGAGTATTTATTATTCATAGGAGGTAATTTTATTACTTTTCCCCATTATCATTAATAATAATATAAAATAATTATTATAATAAATATAAAATAAAGGCCAGTTAGAGGTAGGGATGTGGATTTGCTGGCTGATCTAGGTCGATTATCTTGAACAATTTTCATTCATGGGACATGATACACAAGTAGAGGAAGTCCAATAATTGAGAAATACATCCAAAAGGAAAAGAACCGATACCCGCCACAGACATTCCTGGCATTAAAAAAGATAAAATCTAGAGATAATGCCCTTAGCGAACACCAGAAACTCTACAGACGGCCAAATCAATCATAGAATAATTTTTTCACAGTATAGATTTTAAATTCATGTCATATTTTATATATGTCTGTCGGATAATAAGTAGTTATTTCGCAAGCTTAACCAGGTCTATTACCCCTCTTGTCTAACTTTTGTCTTATTAGCCAATTTTTAGCAAATTTAAAAACTATTTACCCACTACAGTTGGCATCTTTCAATTATCCTCCCCCATTATTATTATTTTACTATTTTACTATTTTTTTTACTATTTAAATTTTACTATTATTAATAATAGTATACACCAATAGTAATAAAGGCTTTAGCTAGAGGTGGACGAATTGATGTTTTGACTGACGTATTTCAGTTGATTCGTGCAAATTACAGGTCGAAGACGCGCTTTATCGGCACATACTGGCAGTTAACATGTCAGTATAACCAATTATTAGTCAAATTTGACCACAAACAAATTCTTAAATCAGGAATGAAATCCCAAAAAAAGAAACCCGAATATTATTTAAAGATGGATATCTTCTGTGTCGTTGATTTTACTCAAAGAAAAAGTAGAGTCTAAACTAAATAAAGTATTAGAACCATTCTCCATTTTTTAAACTTTTCAGGGGCAATTTCTGGGCAAAAACAAAATTAAGTTTTATTATCGCTTTTATGACGTTGTGGCTAGAAATTTGTGCTCCGAATTGTCTGAGATGCTCTGAAGATTCGTCGAAAGTCCAGACAAAAAAAAAAAAAAAAAAAAAAACCTTTGCGCTGAGCTCAGAAGAAATAGAAGCACTTCAAATTTATCAACCAAAGACAACAAAATCAATAACCCTTTTTGCCCCCCCTCTCCCTGGATCCATCTTAGGTCTATTCGTGCATGAAAACCACGATTTTCTAAGTTTTTTTTTTGCTGTCAAAATTTTTATGGTAATATCGCATTTTGTCATTGTTGCTACCATGAGCCGCAGAAGTAAATAAGCAAAATTATTCAGATAAATTTGACATTATATTTTTAGCTTATTTTTTGCCATTTGCCATCCACGTTTTTTTTTTTTTTAATTTGGCACCCGCTACAATGAAAAACTGCATAACTTTATGTGAAGTTCTTTTTCATCAAAAATTGTATTCCTGATTTTTCTAATTTTTAAAGACGTATACAGTTGTATAAATTTCAAGCTAATCAATTCAAAGAATCAGGCTTAATTTTCACTGTCCTTGTACTTTAACTTCTTTCTCAACTAACGCATAGTAAATACTAAAATCTGTTCTGACAGTTCGGCTTACTGAACTATTTTAAATTTCAAGTACAGATCTCAAAAATTTATGTTCAATTTCAAATTGCACAGCTCAAAAATCGCTGCTGAAACTCACACAATTTGTTCCATTGGAAAATTTTCCATCAAATTTTTCTGAAAAATAAACAAATGGAAAACAGTTTAGACTTCCACACATATGAATATAATTAGAGGATCACTGTAGACATAAAGTCTTATCACACTAAGGTGCTAATTGGTACCGCATTAAGGTAGCCTCAATATCTCTTAAGCTTCGGGCAAATCCAAAATAACAAAGCTATTAAAGTTCTGTACAAAAATTGTCTCTCCATGGGAAGCGTTATTTTTAAAGTTACCACATTTACCGATACAACATACCAATATAATAATATCAAAGCGGTAAAAATGTATATAACTTCAAATATAAACAGTTTGGTAGTCATAGCCAAGGCTGTATCCAGAAAGAGGGGGGGGGACTCGTTAAAAAAGTCACAAAAATACTTACTAACAAGATTTTTATGCGCGTTTCTACCCCCCCCCCCCGCGAACAAGAATTCTGGATACGGCATGGGTGGGGGCAGTGAACAGATAAAATTAATAAATATAATGACAACATGCACATTATTTACGTGCGAGTGATCCAACAAAGAAAAATATTCTAGTTGGATTTGTTTAGGAGTGTGTTTAGGAGCAAAAGCTTCGACAATTTGTCAGACAATATTTTTCGCTTTTTAGAGTTTCCCGCTATATAGAGATGCCGAATGGCTTCTTTAAGAGGAAATGTATGATAATCCATAATCGACAAAATTAATGAGCTCAGATATTGGCTACAGTAATTCATAAAGCTGCATGATAATTAATATAAACCTTATAGAGGAGTACAAAAAAACTAAAAATTGTTTTTTTTTTTCTTGTTTTTCTTCTTTTTAAATTAGGGAGCAATAGTTCGCGCAAGGAATGCTTTTAGGATTTTAAGATATGAATAAATTCCACATTATAGGATATATACAAGTATATATAAGATATCGAATATCCTATTTCCAAACTATTTTTGTGCCTCAAAAATAGGATTTGATGCAAAAGAGCAAAAGAAAACACACCACACACAGACAAAAAACAAAGAAAACAAAAAAAAAAAAACAACAGGAACGTCCATTTTTGTGAACCAAAAGGCAAAATAAATCGGATTAAAGCATTGATTAGAGCTTTAATTAAAGAGAAAAGCTTTAGATCTAAATTTTAGAAATAGTAGCATAGACTGATCAATAGGGATGGTAGCAAATACTGATCTAGGGAATTCCCTTGTGTGCAATTATGACAGACGTTACTTTTTTTTAACAAAAAGTTATAAGAATATTGCAGATTTTCAAGCGGATATAAAAACGTAACTATAAGACTAAACCAGTTTGTCTCTGACCCAAGACTACCAAACTTTTTTTTATCCAGTTATTGCTTGTGTCTCCTATCCAGTGTGACTAACGAAACCCACTAACGAACCCTTAGGCCCGCAAAAGTTCACTTCCAGAAATTGACATGTGCATTCTTTGGTGTATATAATGACCATAAAATTGGATTTTAATTAATTATTATATTTATATTTCAAAATTCAATTTACTTGCTGTGTAGTTTTAAATAGTTTTGACTGTATTAATTCTGTCGTAGTTGCGGCCATTTTACTTAGTTCTATTTAAGAATTTTACAAATTTAGAAATTCCTTTTCTTAATTTTTGCTAAATTTTAAACTTCTTCTTTTCTTGCTTGAGAAACTTCTATGAATTGTTAAGAATTGCTTTTAATGTTAAGATTGTTTTTGCTCCACCTTGGATGCTTAAAAAAATTCCATAAACAAAGTAATAAAAGCCTAAATAGTTTTTTTTTTAAGTTTTTCAGCTGTGTACATACTACCTTTTGAACTATTACAGTCGAGGCTGTTAAGATTGAAACCGGACTGAGAAATGAGTAAATGAAATGAATTAAGTTAACGAAATGAAAATAAATGAATATAGCATACCTTCTATCAAGAGATTGTTCTTGTCTCCAGTCTGTTTGGTATCCAGCAGGTCCGCCATAATACCCACTTGATCCAAATTGAGTCCCATAGCCCGAAATCCTGCCTCACCAACTGCCCTGGTCCCAAATCATCTTCATAATACTCTTGCTGATAATAGGCAGTATCAGGCTGATATTGTCTGGTATTCATTGGTTTCGGTGGCGGGGGTGGCCGAATTCTTTGATTATACTCATCATCGCCATTTTGGTAAGTTTCTTCAAGCTCTCTTCCAGGCGATTTACTCCGTTGTTTAGTCCTTGAATAAGGATCTTCATCGACATGCACATTTGTAAACTGATTTACTATGTCTCCAACAGGAGTCCTTGAAAATTCACGAGGGATGCTTACCCTATTTTCGTACTCATTCGGGGGTTTTAGATCTCTGTCGGGTATCAACTAATGGGGTTTTAGGTCTTGTAGGCACTACCTCTTTTGTCTGTGCACTATATAAATCAGCAGTAGGTGTTTTAGATCGATATAGCCAGCAAATGAAAACAAAGGCTTCTTTGTAAGGCTTGAATCATCTTTAGACTTTTTCCACTTATTCTTACGAGGGCTATTAACACCCCCTCGTTGTACAGTAATTGTTGCATCTTGTCCTTTTGGACAGTCTTTCAGTAGCTGAACAACCTCACTGTGACTCAAAGGCCGCATGTCAATACTATTAATCTCCACTAATATATCACCCTCTTGCAAATTTTTACACCTTGGACGATCTAAAATCTTTTTCACTTTTTGTCCATTTGCACTATCAGCAATTGTAAAACCAAATCCCAAATCCCCCTTATTAATCCTCACAGTTAAGTATTCAATAGGTTGTAAACTTCCTGCTGATAAATTCAGGTCTAGTTCAGGTTCTTGTTGAAGTATATCTGCACTTCCTGGGCGAGATGAAGCCCTAGGTCGGCTGTCTTGCTTACCCATAGCTTCTGGCACTGACCTCGAAACTCGTCCGTTTTCAGACCAGCCCATAGATTGTTCTTCTCTCATTGTCGACCCAGGTCGCGATTGTATCTGTCCTTGCTCCTCAACATAAGGATCTAAGAACAAAAACAATAATCAAAAAACTGTTTGCCTTTTTTATGTTCTAGAAATACAGTGCCATCTTTTTATTAAGAATTAAGGACAGATAAAATAATGCAAAGAAATACAGCTGAAAAATGGCATAAGCAAAAGAGGGTGTAGATAGAAAGAGATCCATGGGCAAATATTGAACTACTTCCAATATCTATACAAGTCTTACGTGAAATACCCAAGTAACCTAGACCTTATGCAGCAAAAGCGTTACAGCTGTACCGAGTAATGGGAGGGGTGAGGAGAATCTACTCTGCCTCAAGGCCTTCGGAAGAAAATAAAGCTATTTTTTTAAAGTTTCCCATGAAAAAAATGCCTTGAAAATTGCTTTTTTATCTGTGAACCTCCGAATAATCACAACTGTATACAGAGCCGCCAAGTATTGGAAAAGGGGAAAATCCCCCCACCCACTAATGTACTCGCTCAGTCAAAAAAAGAAAAATCATTCCGTCAAGCTATGGTAATAAGCTCGACAGTTTTACCCAAATCTCAATTGGTAAGTTAGTAAAAATGATTAGTAAGTCCTCCCCCGAAACATACACCTAGGAATATAGATATTGGAGTAAAGCGGCTTTTCGCTAGATTGAAAAGATGCTGGGCTGCGTGAATAAAACTTGTCACTTATACCTTTAAGAAATACGGAGCTCATGATTTGATATCAATTCTAAGCCAATTCGCGCTATTTTTTTCTGTTAACGGTTAGAGCCTATTTTCATACAAGGTTTCTTGGTTAGGGGAGGAGTGGAGATATGAACTCGAACGGGCGCGTACACAAGATTTTTTTTTGGGGTGGGGGGGGGGGGGGACAGGGCAATAATTAAAACAATGAGCAATAATTAGGGATAATGTAGATTTTTGGCGGGCCCAAGCACCCTTCTCCCTTACGTGCGTTCCTGAGCTTGGAATAATTTTTTTTTTTACAATTTGGGCTGTAAACTCATTCCTAATAGTTCTTCACATAGCTCAACAGCTTTTCAATCATAGGCAGCGCAATAACGCTGCCCTTGAGAACCAGGAAAGCCCGCAAAAGACGGGCTTTTCCGCTGGTTCTCAATTGAGTTTGTGGCTCATAAAAAAAAAGAAACGAAAATAAAGATAAAAATGCAGTACTGGCAATGACTAATATCAATTTTCACTTTTACACGGAATTTTTCTTCGAAGGGTCGCTGGGAGGGATTTAACTTCATTATTAAAATTTACATTATCCAAGCCAAATGATAATGGGAGAGAGACTAATTAATAATCGCCTCCTATCATGGCTAAATAGTCGTTGAGAATGTTTAAAAACTCGGCTAATATGACAACAGGTAAGACTAAGGGTAAATATTAAAATCTAGTATTAAGTTAAGGAAAAAATATTCAATTCGGCCCCCAGCATAATTTCCTATAGTCGATAATGAAACCATTTCTAAATTTCTTCTTTAGTTGTTTACTAGTGATTTCTGCTAAATACTGTTTTGTTATTGTTTTTTTTTCATCATATTCATCAGACTTAGTAAACTTATTCATTAAAGAACTAAAAGGTGAAGAAATACCAGCAGATACAGCAACTGTGGTGACAATTTCTGTATTTGGGTCATTCAAATCAAAGGATAAAGGGTAGCCTCGACACACTTCCAGCATCACCGCTTCTCCAGGTGCAATCCGTTGAAACATGGAAACCATATCATGATGAGTGAAACCAAGGACACAAACATCATTGACATAAACAATAACGTCACCTAAAAAATAGAAATACACAATGGCACACACTTTCACACGCAGTGACCGAAGAGGGGGATTTCCCTATGATTGGTCCAAAGGAAAATTTATAAAGTAATTTCCGAGCAAACTCACACACTTAAAGTGCATTCCTTAAGTATCACCCCCCCCCCCCCCCCCAAAAAAAAAAAAAAACAACCTTATTTTTTTAAGGGACAGGACTGCAACAAAAAGAGAATGAAAGTCACAATGTATCTGGAAATAAAACAAGGATCAAATAGTATAGATCAGATTGAACCCTAATTTTTTACATAAATACTTTGAAAACTACGAAATCGGCAAGGTTTCTTTAGCCCCCCCCCCTATTAGACATCCCTCGTATTAGACAGGTTTAGGTATTCTCAATAGTTAATCTAGATGAATCCCACTGTTAAGAAAGTATAAGTAATTCAACTAATTGGATACCTAATTCCTTGCCATATGAAAAAGTATGTAATCAGCATATCAATTTAGTTTAAGAGTGATGGTGATTTGATATTTGTTAAGCATCACAATCGGTTTGGAAGGTCTCAGACAATATTGACTTGTTTCTGATGGGTTTAATATTTGTAGCTGACGAATTCTAAATTATTTTACATTCTTAAGTATCTTATATTGCATATGGCTAAGTGAAACCCCTATAATACAAAGATAAAGGGGCGGGGCTTCATTGCGAAAACATATTGCACCAGTAGCTTTGAATTTTATTTTTACAGGGATTTTTCTGCCAAAACGGTTCTTTCAAAACTTGTGGCACTTTTGAATATGTTTAGTTTATCCTTACCTTTTTTTTTTAACAGTCAAGATCATTAGAAAAAAATCAACTGGACATCCTTTGTCTAGCTAAACTGGTAGCAAGTCTTTTTGTTTTATTCCAATGAACGAAGTGAATTAGCCAATTTCCACAGGAAATAAATATTTTATATTAATGAAAGACGGAATCCATCATCAAATACTACTTTTCAATAACACTTGCCATAAAAAATACAAAATTAAGATCCAAAGACATACTATCTTCCATTTGGACAAAACGCATCTCAAATTCATCCGTGCTTTATTATGTGTCAGTCTTTAGTAAGTGAGATGTTTTCCACAGGGATTGCCTACGGATTGTTTTGAGTACCCGACTGACTGACCGTATCTCAAACAGTGGGCTGTACGAAAAATGTGGTTCCATCCCTCATTCTAGGGCTATAATGCGAGAAAGTATGACATGGCTAGGACACGTTCCACAGACGAAGGATGACAGATTGCCAAAGATTGTCCTTGTCGTCCAAGCATCTAGGGCCGAACGAAAAGCAGATCGTCCCCGAATGGGGTGGGAGAAGGCCATAGGAAACATTTAAGGGATATGGAAACTTTTTGGGATGGTGTAAAGAGGGGGGCTTGAATACATTGGGATGGAGGAGAAGCATGCGTAGCTGTGTTGGCTTCAGGCGCCTTGGTGCTGCACTGATTTAGTAGTAGTAGTAGCCCAGTATTTAGTTTCTTCCTTAAGTTTTTATACTGCAAGTACGAGCGATATTTAGTTGGAATCTATCCTTGACTATGACAGCTATGTGATTACTACCACTACTGACAACCCATAACAGTCCATTGCCACCTGAGGCAAAAACAACACAAAAGCTGGGCAAGTTTCTTCGTCATATAATAGTCGCAGCAGTAGTTGCAGCTTAGTAAAGAGAAAACCACATCCCATGGTAGCTAAAAGCTTTAAAAAACGTTATGAGAAAAGCTGTCTAGTGAGACAGATATTTCAGTTAAAACCTGACAAAGGAACGGTAACTACGATTATTTTGATTCGCCTTAATATTAAAAGTTTATGACAAAAACATTTGATGGGAATTTCGAAAATAGCTTGAAACTCCTTTTAAATAGCGGCGGATCAAAATAAAAAGTGCATTATTGGAATCATCGTGGTAAAAAACCCTTTACTTGAGGTTTTCAAATTGTTTTAAGGGAGGCCTTAAATACTTCATTTTTAATATCCAATAGATTTAAGAGGATGCGGGAAACAACCTTCCATCTTAACCCCAATCTCATTTCCTTTGGTTATTCGTAACTTTTTATCAAGGACTTAGACTTACCCGTTCTGAGTTTCCCATCAAGCCAAGCTGGCCCATTTGGTACGACCGATTTGATTTGTAAAAACTCATCGTCAGCATCATCGCCACCAACTATGGTGAAACCTAAACCCCTTGTAGATTTAATCAATCTTGTTACAATCTTCTCCCCTTGTAGTTCTGCTGGGTTTCTGGTAAAGAAATTCCTTGGATAATCTGTAAAAGGAGAAAGTAAATGAAACCACTCACTTATCAAGAAGTTTTACTAATTAGATTTTGTTGCCTAGATAGCCAAGAGCTTGAACTGATAGCCAATATCTTTCTTTCCAACATTTTCTTTTTCACAAAATATTTCCAGAACAAACAAAATCGATTTATTCAATCCAAACTTTTTTTTTGTCACTGGTTCAAGACCATGCCACTCAGAGGAAATCTGTTGCCACCTTATGCGCCTCAATGCATTTGAAGGTACTAGATCAGAGTACCTTTAAAAAAAAAAAAATGTTTTCTAACCTGTTGTGCATTCAGCTTTGAAGTCTGAAATGTCCTGCTGGAAAAAAATTTTTGGTCGTTTATCTTTTAATTAGCAATATCTTTTATATATATATATTCTTCATATAATTTATAAATAATCAAATATATGCAATATAAAGAGTAAGTATTAATTTTCAGGAAAAGTATGCATTTATAATTAATTATGTTTTATGTAGTCCAATTCATAAATCATACTTCACATAAGTGGTAAGTGCCCGTAACATCTAACCAACGATATATCGATAGCTTCCAAAATTCGCTTGGCATCGCTGCAGAGGAGTGAATCCTTAATACCATGGTTTAATATAGCGATATAGCGTCAACGGTAGTCTTCAACAAGCACATTCCCCCGCCGCCTTGTGAGGAGCTTTTTTTCTTGTAAGGGCGTTTTCTCAGGGGGACAGGGAAAACACGTTGGCGCAGCTCATTCCAACTTCTCCATGAAACGCGTCATAAACATAGTACCCAAAAAGCAGCTTTGGTCGGTACTACACATCTATCTGGAGCTGTCTAACTGACGAGGTTATTCTATTAAGGAGGTTTGTTTAGTTATTTTAATGAAGTTTAACAGATTGCATCCAACCCTCTGATTAAACTGGAAAGAGAACAAGTCAAATATCGGAAACACATGGTCACATAGCAAATTCGATACAGCAAATTTATTTCATTGCTTTGCATAAAAAGGAAATGGAGGGTGTGAAAAGGCGTGTGCCGCTAAGCTTTTTTCCCTTTTAACCCTTTCAGATTTCGGGCGGATACACGGTTACTTCATTAAAATACGCAAAACAGATTCATAGCCTTCCCAAAAGCTCAGAAAACAGAGCTATTAAAATTTTCTACACATTTTCAGAGGAGGACCTTCAGAGGACGACACATTCGGAACGGCACACGAGCAATCCACCTGACCCGGATTGTCCCGTCCCACTGAAAAGAAAGAGCAGGATCAACACTGAAAAACGTCGTGGTTGGAATGATACTTCAAATCTCAGATTTATTATCATAAACAATATCACTCGAGTAGCTTTTGGTTATACATGGACGATTCCTAAAAACCAAAATCGCTTTACTTTTACGATTTTGTTATCTTCCAAAATTATCACATAATGTGCCTGTTTTTAGTCACCGTTTTGAAGATACCCCCCCCCCATCCTGCAATAAATCATCGCGAACGTTCCTGTACGCATCTAATATAGCCTTCTTTCCAAAAACATTAATCAGATTTTTTTTTTTTAAGTTTAGACGATTGACCCTAGCCCCTTCACACCAGATCCCCTCCCAAGCTCCTGAAGTAAATTCCCGCAGACGTGCCTGTATACATGTGTTACATTTTCTGATATACCGAAGTATATAGTCAGATTTTTTTTGCGACCTCTCCCATCCTCCTTCCTCCCAAGTTTCTGAAACAAATTTTAGAGCCCATGCGTGCACACAAATATTATATTTTCAGATAATCCATTCTGAAATTTGTCCATTGAAAGTGTATTTGAAAATAGCCAAGCAGTCCAGATAATCAATATATAGCAACATGATTTTGTAATAAATGTAGAGCTTAAAAAAAAACCTGCAACTCCACCTGAAATGAGTATGCTATAATAAATAAGTTAATAGAAACACCCATGGAAAAAGCAACACTTCGAGTTAAACAAGAACATGAATGAGTGTCACTTTCTCTTTCATTATTTTGCGTTAATTTTTACGTTTCTTACTTCCGTCAGCTTTATTTTCTTTTTAACGCTGCTACTAATTATATTGGTCTCCCTGTTCACGTTAAAATAACTTTGAAGCATACCTTCACATACACGAGAATCAATTACGTCAATTACGGAGGGGCCAATAACACCCCCCCCCCCCCCGTCAATGAAAAATAATGAAGAACGATTTATTATGAAAAATACATTCATGTATCCCCCTCCCTAATTTCCATGAATGGGCGCCATTAAGGGGAATTATATTGCTGAGGAGCTAACAATGCCACTCCTCTGAAAAATATAGTCAAATCTCGTTAGCCCCCTTCCCCTACCGTAAATGCCAGATCCTGGTGCATTTTATGGGGTGGAAAAACACTAGAATTGGCAAAGCAAGTGAAAAATATAAGAAACAACAATAAAAACTTGTTTTGTTGTTTGTTTGCTTTTGTTGTGATTTTTTTCGGGGGGGGGGGGGGTAAAGAGCCAAAGACCACTTTTCTGCAGAATATCCCCCTCCTGCTTACATGCCTGACCACGTGGATAATTTTTTTTAAAGGGGGTTGGAAAATATTTATTTTGTTCAACTTTGACATACATTCACACAAAAATACCAAATATTAGAAAAACTTGCAAACATCAAAGCGGAAAAACACAAGAGAAAGCCCCCCAGTCATATTTCCGTCCTTGGGATAGGGAATCACGATTCTCTTGGTGGTATTTAAGCTATGTTCGTCTCTCTCCAGCTATATTAAAATTAACTGTATAGAATACACGGATCGTCCAGAGACTAAGGAAAAATACACTCCTAATTGGTATAGATCCAGAAATGATGAAGTAAGAAGTTGAAATTCAGCCAGACACAATACCCTGTCGTGACTTACTTAATTTAGATTTGGATGATGTTCACAGCCAATTTATTGAATTAAAAAGTCGCTCAACATCAGCAACCCTACGATTACAAGCTTGCCACAATGATTTTTCAAGAAAAATACATCTGAGGGATGTAGGTTTAGTTGAATACAAGCATAGAAGACAAGTGAAAAGCACACCCAAAGCGTTATATCATTTCGATTTTTTTTTTCCCTGTTCTTTAGACTTAAGCTCAGTTTGGGGAAAACGAGTTTGCAAAAAGAACCCACAAAGAAAACTTAAAGGATAATGATTTTTATCCAAAAATACCATTATTTTCGAAATTAGACATTTTTTTGCTAGCACTTTGGCAAAAGGATGAGGGGTTACCCATTTGTTTCCTCCCATCGACATTCTTTCAAGTCCAAGGCTCCTTAGTTTACAAGAAACATGTCTAAATTCGGTTCCAAGGCCAAGCTTCAGGGAGTTTTTTTTTTACGAAAAATCGTATTTCGGAAAGAAAAAATATTGGCACTCAAGTTCAGTACACTACCCTTGGGTAGTGTACTGCACGCCAACCCGTAATAGGAGAGAGTCAGCATATTTTAGACCGAGGAATCTAGGCTTTTGTGTTTGTTTTTTTCTTGTTTTTCATAAGATTGCCTTTTTATCCGAGAGGTCTTTTATGTCTACCTATGCCGAAAAAAAAAAAAATCTATTTAACTAAAAAAGGATTAAATATACAATTATTTAGTATTTAAGAAATAAGGTCTCCAACAAACTATTGACGTTCTTCGGCACTTCCCCATCCGAGTGAAAACGAGAAAAATCATAAAAATTATAAATTAAGTAATATACATTTTCTGGATCGAACTTCCACACTGAATCGGGTTAACAAACTTAATTTTTAAGCAACTGAAATATTTACGAAAAAGCTTCCCGCTGAGTTTTACAAATTCACCATTTCCAAATTTATTAGGCCTAAAAAGAATCTGTCTTAGCCCCAGCCCATCCCACCAGTAGACCGCATGGTGAAAAAAATGCACTATTTGGAAGATTAAATGCTCCAATTTTTTCAGTAGCAGACAATTTGCACTCAAAATTAGGGTCTATGAAAAGCCCTGAAAGCTCCAGTCAGTAGACTGGAGCTCTTTTATAGTTTTTGATATTCCAGCTTCATTTGTCGAGCTACGTTATCAAATACGTACATAATTTTTTTTCCGGCGGAGGCTAATAGCGAAGAAAATTATAAGTTGAATACGAAGGATTTAGGGGGAGGCCCCATCCCCAAGCCCCCCCCCTCCACACACCACACGTAAATGCGATGCCAACGCGGCATCAAATGTTGAGACAATAAGGATCACATCAAAAATATGTCATAGAAAAAAAATAAAATGCAAAAAAGAACTATAATGATACAAAAATTAGCTTATTCAGATTGACAAAAGGTAGTACAAAATAAGCGAGATAACTTAAAAAAAAAAAATAAGAAATGAAAAAATAGAAATAAAAATGGCTGTTTAATTCGCACCTATATTTAGTGGATATCTTATATTCCACTATAGGTGAAAACGCAAAGAGAAGCCTTAAGCTAATTTGGCTCTGTACCCAGAATATAACATCGAACAATAAGTCTCACTACACAACCAGGTAGCGAGCAACCAAAATTTACCAAAAAATAGCCCATCAAGTCTATTATTACTTCAATATTTTACCAATCAATCAATGTCAGATATAGAAATTAAAAAACGAACATAAAATTACTGAGTAATTTGCTTAACCGTTAAAGCCACAAGTAATTACGAGTTTGATGTTCAACTGATGCAGCAACTTACAATATCAAATATTCGCCATAGCTAGTCTTACAATTGGAAGCGGGGTGGGAATTTTCTGGTTCTAAAATGCTAGGTAAGTGATTGGCACAATTATCAGCATCAAAGCTGTCAATTTCATAGGATCAAAAAATAGTTAATCTAAGTTCGGGGAAGAGTAAATTCCTGGTATATCCTCACTTACTCTGGCTAAACCTTGGAATCCAAATTATCAACAATTGAAGGGGTTTTTGACTGGAGGGGGGTGTCCATCTACTTTTTTTTTTTACTTTTTTATTTGCCTTTGCTAGGCATTACAAAAATAGAAAGCAAATATTTCAAGAATTTTTTCACAGTTGGGAGAGGGGCAAGGGCGTATCCAGGAGTGGAGGATGGTATTTGAAGTCCCCTCGAAATGTTTGTCGGACTCGTAAAATCGTAACAAAATGAATATAAACAAATTTTTGATGTGTTTTAAGACTTTTTCTGTACCCCCCCCCCCCCCTCGAAAAAAATTCTTTCGCACCCCCCCCCCCATAAAAAAAAATACTTTTGTAACCCTCCCCTCAAAGAAAAAAAATCCTGGATACGGCTCTGGAGAGGGTAATGCCCCCTCCCACCATCCTGGGGTAAGGCATTGCCGTACTAATTACACAAAAAATTGACATACATAAGCTAAATAATGAAGCTGATTAGATGCAAAAATATTTCCGTCATTTAAAAAAAGGTTATGGAACATTTAGCGTTTCATCGTTTCCTTATCTCCTCATCTTTTTCCTCCCTTGGGGATTTAAAAACAGCTGAAAACATGCACAACACTCATCAAACTTTCTAATTTCAAATTCCAACCAACAATAAAAAAACAAATAAATATCTTTAGATATTGAAAAATTCCTTGCTTTATTATTACATTCTTTTCCGGAATTCTATTGCCTTAATGTACTCTAATCAAAAGACTATTTACCTCTAATTATTTTGCTTCTTTTAACGGAGAATTGGTTCATTTGAGTTGGCTCCAATAAAGGCTCGTTTCAACCAACTGGGGGATTTAATTAAAAAATATATATTTTTATCTTCAAAAATTGATTTATCGAACCATGATTTATCGTGCAAATATCATTTTTCCTATTCAACACTATTATCAATAGGGACATAAATACCGCATAATTGTCTTAAAGTATTTCAAAAAAAAAAAAAAAAAAAAAAAAAAAAAAAAAAAAAAAAAAAAAAAAAAGACTATTTTACCTCTTGTCTTTCTGCTTCTTTTTCAAAGTAGAATCACTCGGAACTCTCTTTCGGTTGAACTGGCTCTTGTAAGGGCTCACTTAACCCAAATTGGTGGATCGGACTGAGATTTCCTAGGTCTTGGAAATGTGTTGCTTCCTGAGTCACTTATACTGCCACCACCTGAAGGAATTTGTTATTAATCAAAAGATAAATACATGTGCAAATAACAAAATAGGTAATTGAGTGATAGATATTGACCGTGTGAGATTTTCCTGTTGAATCGACTGATCAAGGCCATTTGTCTATTATTCAATTAACTAAATTAAAAAAAAATAATAATCATATACTAAATATTGTATAGTCAGGGACGTGTCCAGGATATTTCCGGAGGGGGGGGGGGGGGGGTACAATTTTTTTAAAGCATCAAAAATGTGTTTATATTCATTTTTATTACGTTTTACGGGTCGGACAAACATGCTGAGAGGGGGGGGGGGGTTCAAACCTCCTACCACTCCCTGGAAACGGTCTTGTCTGAAAGTAGTTCATTTCCATTTTTTCGATTCATTTGAGACTGAACGTTATGGTATCGAGAAAACACCTTCAACGCTATCTTGGCCTTATTATGAAGTATATTATGATACAAGAAAAAGAATATCAAATGTTTTAGGGGAGGGGGTTTGCCCAACAAAATTTAAGGTTTTTTGTTTCCCTTATTGCATCGATGAGGCGGCACATGCTATCATTCACTATAATAGGAAGGTAAGCAGTAACGTATCCAGGTTCAAGAAAACCCACAGGATTTTACCTTTTTATTCAGTCTTACTTTCTTTTTAGTATTTCTACAATTTTTTATTATTTTTTTTAAGCTAAAGATGAGCGTGTGAACAGCAGGCCAGAAATATTCACCAATAGTCCTCTTCCTGGTGTTAAAGATGACTATTGCTAGATGCTGACGAATGCCGAGGCTCAGAAAATTTAGCCGACAGTTTTGCTATTATTTGTCCTCCAAATGGTGAATTTGATAGATTCTGATGTTTGACATTGTGTGTCTGATATTCGACACTGATCCATACCCTGTGAATATACAGCCAAGAAGTTCACCACTAGTTGTCTTATTGATACTGAAGATGTCTGATAACTAATGGTAAATGATGATCAAGCTGAGAATATCTATTCAAAAAGTTGCCAAGTCTATCTTCCTGATAACTACTTTATCTGCAACTCTTTTTTTTTTTACTTTCTAGCTTCATAGGAAATTATTACTATTTAAATTTAAGTGTTCATAACTTTTTGATAGCTCTACATCCCCCAAATGACTGCTCTTTAAGTACGATCAATCCCATACTCCCTTCTCTTGACTGTCAATCCATCTATCTACCGTGTCGAGCCAAGGATAACAAAAGAGCGGACCTCTACGGTAAATAATGAAAAAAAAAAACAATACACTTTATTGTGAGATAAAGTGCTATTCTCTAAAACTATGTCACAAGCGTTTTATACCGAATTCAAGTTTACATCAAAAAAGACAAAAATTAACACACATAGTAAGAAAAATAAAAAACTAAATAAGATGTTAGAAATTTCCGTGTCTAAACTAAAATTAATACAAAGGCGCTTCCATAGTTGTTGCAGCAGTAGCTACAACCTAGAAAAGAACGAACCACGGAACACAGTAGCCAAAAATTTACATTTGTAGGTGATTCGGGATGGTAACCAATATCTCAACAGAGGATACAGACAAAACACCCTTTAGTCCATTCAAAATTAAGAAGTTACATATTCCAAATCCACGAAATAATAACCAACTAAGATTTCTTTGTTTTGAGCTAAAATCAAATGAGACATGGTTTACTATGCTTATAAATGATATCAAAACATCAAAAGAACGAACCACGGAAACATAGTGGCCAAAAATTTACATTTGTAGGTGATTCCGGGATGGCAATCAATATCTCAACAAAGGATACAGTCAAAACACCCATTAGTCCATTCAAAATTAAGAAGTTACACATGCCAAAGTCACGAAATGATAACCAACTAAGATTTCTTAGTTTTGAGCTAAAATCAAATGAGACATGGTTTATTATGCTTATAAATGATATCAAAACATCAAAAGAACGAACCACGGAAAATAGTAGCCAAAAATTTACATTTGTAGGTGATTCCAGGATGGTAACCAATATCTCAACAAAGGATACAGTCAAAACACCCATTAGTCCATTCAAAATTAAGAAGTTACATATTCCAAATCCACGAAATAATAACCAACTAAGATTTCTTAGTTTTGAGCTAAAATCAAATGAGACATGGTTTATTATGCTTATAAATGATATCAAAACATCAAAAGAACAAATCACGGAACATACTAGCCAAAAATTTACATTTGTGTAGGTGATTCCAGGATGGTAACCAATACCTCAACAAAGGATACAGTCAAAACACCCATTAGTCCATTCAAAATTAAGAAGTTACACATGCCAAAGTCACGAAATAATAACCAACTAAGATTTCCTAGTTTTGAGCTAAAATCAATTGAGACACGGTTTATTATGCTTATAAATGATATCAAAACATGAAAAGAACGAACCACGGAACATAGTAGCCAAAAATTTACATTTGTAGGTGATTCCAGGATGGTAACCAATATTTCAACAAAGGATACAGTCAAAACACCCATTAGTCCATTCAAAATTATGAAGTTACACATGCCAAAGTCACGAAATAATAACCGACTAAGATTTCTTAGTTTTGAGCTAAAATCAAATGAGACATGGTTTATTATGCTTATAAATGATATCAAAACATCAAAAGAACGAACCACGGAACATAGTAGCCAAAAATTTACATTTGTAGGTGATTCCAGGATGGTAACCAATACCTCAACAAAGGATACAGTCAAAACACCCATTAGTCCATTCAAAATTAAGAAGTTACACATGCCAAAGTCACGAAATAATAACCAACTAAGATTTCCTAGTTTTGAGCTAAAATCAATTGAGGACATGGTTTATTATGCTTATAAATGATATCAAAACATGAAAAGAACGAAACCACGGAACATAGTAGCCAAAAATTTACATTTGTAGGTGATTCCAGGATGGTAACCAATATTTCAACAAAGGATACAGTCAAAACACCCATTAGTCCATTCAAAATTATGAAGTTACACATGCCAAAGTCACGAAATAATAACCGACTAAGATTTCTTAGTTTTGAGCTAAAATCAAATGAGACATGGTTTATTATGCTTATAAATGATATCAAAACATCAAAAGAACGAACCACGGAAACATAGTAGCCAAAAATTTACATTTGTAGGTGATTCCAGGATGGTAACCAATATTTCAACAAAGGATACAGTCAAAAACACCCATTAGTCCATTCAAAATTATGAAGTTACACATGCCAAAGTCACGAAATAATAACCGACTAAGATTTCTTAGTTTTGAGCTAAAATCAAATGAGACATGGTTTATTATGCTTATAAATGATATCAAAACATCAAAAGAACGAACCACGGAACATAGTAGCCAAAAATTTACATTTGTATGTGATTCCAGGATGGTAACCAATATCTCAACAAAGGATACAGTCAAAACACCCATTAGTCCATTCAAAATTAAGAAGTTACACATGCCAAAGTCACGAAATAATAACCAACTAAGATTTCTTAGTTTTGAGCTAAAATCAAATGAGACACCGGTTTATTATGCTTATAAATGATATCAAAACATAAGTTTTGCGGTCATACATACACCATGCTAAGTCATGCAAACACTTTAAGTACACTAAGTAGTACACTTAAAGTGGGGTAAGGGTCAAATTTAATTAAAATAACAGCACCGTGCTGCAAAAACTAAACAATAAAAGGCGAGCTAAACTAATTTAACGCTAACGCTAACTAAACAAACTAACCGAAACGAAGCTAAACCATAAAACACTGGAGAGAAAAAACAAAAAACGTTAATATTATTTCTTTTCTGTGGATGGATAGACTTAGTCAAAAATGTCACTGATAAGTTCATTTTTGCGTTCATTTTGGTCCAAAATCTACACGAATATTTGCATTACAGTCATGTAGACCTTACAGATAAGTCGAAATGTATATTATTTTTACGTTTAGAATCATTTAAAATCATAAGAGTGAACAGTACCATCCTTGGGGGGGGGGGGGCAAAAAAAAAACCTTTTCAGATTTTGATCACCACACTTCGATGAGAGGATACCGCTGTATCAGAACTACAGGGCCATATGATGTGCGAAAAGGACAGTTAACAAGGGGCGGTACATCCAAAGCAGAAAAGTCCATATCAATAATCTGGATACCCTGTACCAGTTTGTACCCATCATCTACAGGGAACATCTGCTTCCTTCTTTACGATTAACTCAACCATCAATTTAATACAATAAATAGTTAAATAAAGCAAGAAAATTAACGTCCCACAAGAAAGCTTGTGATGGGCGAGTCAGGACAGAACTACGAAACTAAAGAGAGGGATAAAATCCACGAGAGAGAGCCACTCTCTTGAAAATAACCAAACGGAACGCCTCATTTTGTTCTAACACGAACCCGAGAAACGACGTCTATGAGATGACGGGCCTGCTTTTTTGGTCATCCTGAACTACCCAAGTGGAATACATATTGAAAGAATCAGTAAAATAAATACCTTTCCAGAAAGATGTCGCACCGTGTTCCAATGAATTGACATTCATAAAGACAAGGAATATAAAAAGTACCGTATTACATCATTTTACTCACAACATATATGCGCAAGGTCGTCTTACCCTATATGCTAAAATGGACTGCAGCTTAGGAACCTACTCATAATCTATTTATATATATATATATATTTTTTTGGAATAACGGAAAAAAATTTCCCGAATGTCTGTAGTGCCCATTTTTTAAAAATTTTATTTAAATTTAAAATCTTAAGTTTTCGATAAAGACCGCATTTTGGGGTCCCCTTGTATACTTACATCGACATTTTGCTAAATTAATCTTCCTAAATTAATAAGCCCAGGGGTCACCAATACATTGCAATTCCAAAACAAGAAACAAGACCTTATCAAGTGGACTCTTGAACAATATGAGCATAAAATCAATCAGCGTTACGAATGCATAAAAAAACAGATTAAAAATCCACCTATCTCATTAACACCAGACAACGATGCAGCAACAAAAACCACAAGAATTCAAAATCCTCCACCATACAACCACAAATTCAAATAAAAAAGAATGACTAACCGTTATCGCCAGTCCTATTCATCGCCAGTCTTTTAGCCTGCAGTACTGGGTTCTCATATTGAGTTTTTCTATTCACATGGTCAATATAATAAACTCCGTAATGAGGGTCATCTATTTTCTCCCATCCGTATGGCAGTTCATCGTCAGAACATTCCTCCAAGGATTTCTTCTGTAGCCGGGCCAATCGAGGATCTAACCCATTGGGATGTTCCGGAATTATGGCTATAAGAATGTAGGAAAATTATTCAAAATGTTAGATTTCTTCAGAAACAAAGCTTATAATTTAATGAAATAAGCTGCGCCAAGAACATTCATAGCATATTCCAAAAATATGGCTAAAAGGCTGGAGGAAACAGTATTTAAAATGTTGAACAATATCTCTTTTTGTAATAATTCAACTTCAACTTTAATATATAAGGTAGCCAAAACAAGACAGAGGATTTAAAATATGTATAGCTCTATTTTGTGTTGTTGTTGTTGTTTTTTTTTTTTTTTTTTTTTTTTTTTTTTTTTTTTTTTTTTTTTGCATGGTATTTAGTTAGAGATTTTTGGAGATATAAGATATATGGGAGGAGATATATGACAGCTATACATGTCAAAGTTACAGTAACGTGTCAAAATTACTGTTTTTTTTTTTTGTTTTTTTTTTTTTTTATCAGGTGCAGGTCTATTATCTCAACTCAACGAAGTTGTTGTCATCTTTTTCGCAGAGTAACGGACAAGGCTCTAAAAAAAGACAATATTTGTCAGCGAAAATGGACACCATTTGAGATATTGTTTAAAAAAAAAAACATACCGTACAGAGTTGTTTAAAAAAAAAAACATTAAAAAATAAAAACAAAAAACATAGTTATTTTCAACCCTTCAGTCTTACTTGAGTCACTCTGTGCAGAAGGCTTCTCTGCTCGTCGAATCTCCGCTTTAATAATAATAATAATAATAAAACGATTACAAAGTATATTAGGTGACAAAAGCACGCACGATATGCTTTGGAGTTATGGGATCATTTTTTTTTTTTTTTTTTTTTTTTTTTTGTTTTTTCCTTTTTTCTTTATTTTTTTTTTAGGGGTTTCTTTAGAAACACACGATTTTGCGACAAGCTCGAAGCTGCGACTTACACCGAAAGAAAATGATACTTATACCCTTGGATTCATTGGTTTCAGATTTATCCACTCGCCCAGTCAAAATTGTGACATTATTCATACCTTTTCTTAGAAAAAGATTTAAATTTGCCAATAAAATAGAGAAATTTTCCTATTTGTTTAAAAACAGGCCGTTTTCAGCGTATTTTCCAATTTAAAACGAAATACAAAACAAATTCCAAAGATACCATTCGCTAGATGAATAAACCTGAACCTCGGCTAATGAATGATAGTAAAATTGCCTTTTCATGTTGAAATATATAAACCATGGGACTGCAGGAAGATAGAGGGCATACTGAAAACCGGCAGAGGGGAACTAAGCCTTTGAGGCTGTAGAAAAAATAATTGAGTAGTGTAGCCCTCAGCCGCAATTTTTTGTGTCAGGTTCGGTATAAAGTTGGTCGCAGTTTTCTGTTTTTACCACAACATACATCGGGAACCCTCGTATAAGAAATATTTTAACATTTGATAGTAGCAATTAAAGAAACTGTTGAGCTAAATCAGTACCAACTAATCTTCGATACGAAATGGAGAGATAGATTTATTCAACAGCTCAACAATAAAAGCATATAAAACATTATTTTCAAGGCTTAATGGCCAGGAATGCAGAGGCAAAGAAAAAAAAAACATTAAAAAGAAAAATGAAGACCAGCAATACCTTGTCCTGGCCCTTCGATTTAACTTTTCCGTAAAGAAAAACTAGACATTGAATGAACTAACTGCTCTTACTGTATTATAATGAGAGTAAATGGCATGGGTATCTAAAAAAAATACAGGGCCAATGATCAGATAAATCTTTCAGACTCCAGATGATATGCTGAACAAGACGTGCCTCTTTAATCTTAAATAATAAGTAAACTAAATAGACAAATATAAGACCCCGCCCTTTACCTCCAAATCTTTCGCACAAACCACCCATGCTATTGTTTCGAAAGCATAGAAACTTTTCTTCTCAGTTCAAATAAGCAAACTAAAGATTTGCCAGAGTATAGTCAACGTGCTTCAGTGGGGAGAAAAAAAAGGTTAAACTGTGGGGTCGATAACTTAGAAAAGGATTAACACTGCTAATGTAGCAGCGTTGCTGAGCTCGTCTATTTGTGGAGGAAATACCTAAATGAATTAATATGTAATTTATTAGAACAATACGATAAATTAGCGAACAAAAGAGTTGCCCGAACATAGTCACCGTACTTCAGTATCGAGATGAAAAGATTTAGCAGTGTGATCGAAAACTTATAGAACTGATCGACATCGTTTATACAGCTACGTCGCTGAATTCGTTTTATTTAAGGGGGAAATACCGGAATTCATTAATATGTAGTTTACATAGGAACAATGTGTTAAACAAGCGAAATAAAGAGTTGCGAGGATAAAGTTACCTTACTTCAGCATGAAGAAGAAAGATTTAACTTTGCGATCGATAACGTATAGAATCGATTGACACCGTTTATGCATTAGGTGACTGAACTTGTCTATTTGAGGAGGAAATACTAGAATTCATCCATATGTAAATTATATGGTAGCAAAGCGTTAATTTAGTTCATTCATACTTTGAAATGAAACACACAACCGACACTCCCAAAAATTACCTCTGCTCAGCTTAAGATTGGCACAGAGAAAAAGAGAGACTACTGTCCTCTGTTTCCGTATTAAAAGTGTGCTTTAATTCCATTGGTTTATTTTTTTGAAGTCAATCACTATACGTTTTTGAGCCAATCATATCCTTCCTTAAAGCACGTTTCAGAGACGGAAACTGAATATCCCCCCCTTTTTTTTACCAGTTTTTGCTGTCAAAATTTTGAGCCAGTAAAAATAACACGAAATATGATTGTTCATTTCTATAAAATTTTAAGCAATCAAAGACCATGAAATTTTTTAGTCAAAACATTTTTTTTCATGTAAAAATGTTTTCATGTAAAAAACAGCGCCTTTTAGTGCATTTTTTTTAATGTGTCTATGACAGCTGTTTTCATTAAAATGATTCTGATTCTGATTCTGACTTTTACGGGCTGAAAAGTTTCTTTAGTTATAAGCTTTTACAATTTCACCAAGTTCTTATAAGCCGTTTCAAATTTTTATTCTCTTCCGGAATCCACAAGCGAGAGGAAAACGTAACGATTAATGTTATGAAAAATAGGAATACTTTCAAATACTTATAAGCTATGAAATGCTCGAGTGGCCGCCTATTTTCGGAAATCACATTCCACCGGTGACACGCACCAAGCCTAGCGGAGCTGGGCGGCACACTTGGCACTCTGAGGTATTCAGCATGTGGCAAAAAGTGGCTGACCACACGGAAGCACTTGTTAGACCCAATTAAAGACAAATAAAATATTTTTATTACAGTTTATAATTACCTATCTCTAGCAATTGCTATGCATAATTTTTTGAAAAAAAAAAAAAAAATCAGTTCCAATCACCTCAATATTCACCAAAATTACTTCTTCTGAGCTCAAAACAAGAAACATAACCAGAGTCATTAAAAAATGAACAAGAAAAAAGAATATGAAAGGCACTTCCATTCACCATATCTAGATTTATCCTGTGAAAAAGTCCGAAAAAGAACAGGTAATCATTCAGCAGTCAATGTTTTGGTATGACTCCATTTATGGATTGTTTAAATAGGATTTGTCAATAGCCCTTCAGACACTTTACACTAAAATCCTCGATTAACGATTAACCCCAGACTATATAATTGAACACAAATGGTAAATGGCGCGCCATAAAGCTTATGCTTTTCAAAATTAGAGGCGATAAACTTTAAGTACAGAAGGTAGGAAAGGAGAATGAATGATAGATAAATATGATAAAATTATGCTCGAGTCAATTTGGTTTCCCTTCCAAACATGTAAAAAAAAACATTCTGAGCCAGTAATATGCACACATGAAGAAACTTTTTCAGGGGAGAAGGGAATTAGTGATAAAAAAAAAATGATAATATGAATAAGAAATACCGGTAAATTTAACTATGTGTTTTTTTTTACAATAAAAATGGGTAGAAACTGAACACACGACTTTATGCGTATTTGTATGCTCTTTCCAAATATACTAATCGCTTCCTTCGCAAGTTCCATCATGACCTCTCAAAGTGACATTTTGTTCCTTATTATTTGCCAGTAGAAAATGGTTACCAAAAATTTACAAAATTAATTTAAAACGATCATAAACACTTACTTATCTCATTCCTAGAGATCGTCAGTTCATTTTACTGCCCCCACTCCAGATGGGTAAATATACAGCCCCTTATATATTCCGACTGTTTTTTACAATGTAGGATGCAAATCAATTGGTAGTAAGAATCTAGCATAGTAAATATTTATCCATCATGGGGGAGGGGGTAAAATGAACCAATGCCATTTTAGGAATGAGATAAGTAAGTGTTTATGATAATTGTAAAGTAGTTTTCAGAATTTTCGGTAACAGTTTTCTACTGGCAAATAACAAGGGACAGGATGTCACTTTAAGAGTCCCTTTAAGGGCCGAAAATGAAATTTATGAAGTAAGTGATTATTACGTTTGGAAAGATTATAAAAAGACACATCGAGCGGTGAATTGATCTTCTATTAAGCAAATTAATTTAAGAAAAAACATAAATTTGCCGAGGTACCCAGAAATTCGGGGAAATTGTGGGATCTGGGGGCCCGAAGCCTTCCCTGGTCCGGGGCTCAAGTTTTTGCTCAAAGCGATTACTGGAAAATAAAAATATTAATAAATATTCGGCTAATTACCATTTATTCCAGGTAGACTTCCAGCTTTTGTTTAACATTACCAGATGTTTTGAGCATGAAAATAGTTTTATTCAGAATTAAATTTTCTGAATGGAAAAGAACTCAGTGTTCTAAAGTTATTTTCGTAAATAAAAACAATGAATTTTTCCAAAGAGAAATGTCTTTAAATCCTTTCTTATATGTTTTTTTTTAACAGCTGAAGAATTGGTTAAATTACTGTAAGTGGTTTCTAAAATAGCAAATGTTAGCCATCCGAATAATTTTGCATAGCGATCACCACTCAAGGTTACTGCAAAAATTATGTCTCTGAGAAATACGAAAAGACGTTATTAGAAACATCTACACTGTAAAATGTTACAAAAACACCTCAGCAATAATATATTGGTAAAAATACAAATTTTCAATATTGATCAGTCATATGGGGGAAATACAATGAATTGAATTTTAAGTTGCAATGAGACCCAGCACCACAATGACAACCCTCCTAAAATGTCACATGTATTTGGAGTCAGAAAAAGATATGTATTTCCATCAATAATGCTCCTAACAAAAGCTAAGAGCATTCAAGCCTTGAAATAAATTATAACTGGAATTCAACCACGGCGAACTTTGAAATTCAAGAACTGAAAGGAAAAAAGTTAAGTCAGAAAACTTTACGGCACAGTTATACAAAACTCAAAACCTTACCCTTCTAATTAAAAAAAAAAAAATTCTTCTAATTTTTAAGGGGCACATACCCCCTTTCAAGTAACGAAAAGGGTAATTTTGAAATTTCCCAAGGCATCCTATAAAACTTGTTCAATTACAAGGAAACAGAACACCCGAAGTATCCCCGAAAAATATTTTAGAAAACTGCTTGACTTCGGCCTTAAGATTTAGGTCTAATTGCTTTCATTTTGAGTCTTACGTGCTTGTAATTTTTTTTTATAAGGACAGTTTTTTTATAAAAATAGTCCAAACTAGATTTACTCCTTTTTCAATACCAAAAATTATTTTTTAGAACATTTTATATTATTATTTGCCAGTGGAAATTAAAATTTACCAAGTCATCGTGATTTTGAATAATTACGGAAAGCCTTTGATCATGTGAAAATTCCACTTTAAGATCTTTCTTATATAGCTTGTTCTCATCTGGCTTTTGGCATGCTGAGTCCACCTCCGTCTAATTTCAGCGCTAGATTACTTCAAAATTGAGTACCTATAGCTTTATAGGAGCATTTCTAGACAAGGGTAACTTCTTGTTTAATGCAGACCCCAACTGTGCAGCATTTCAGCGGGGTTGGCGTTTGAAACTTCGGAGTTGATCCCGGTGACCCCAAAGGGGAATGTATCCTAAAATTTAAGTAGCTAGATTCCCCCTATGACATATTAACACTGAAAGGACAACTTGCTTGGGCCAATGCGTCATTGCTGAGACAGTGGACAAGACACGTGAATTGTTATAATGAAAACGAAGCAATCAATTCATTGGATGATTGATAATTCGCTAGGTAAAAAAAAAATATTCATAATAAGTAAAACCTTCAAAATTCGTTATTATATATTATAGCAGAGGTTGTGGGAAACCCATAGACATATCACGATCATCTTCATTGGTGAAGCAGTTGTGCATGGTAAATATCGATCTTTCGAATATCCAAACTTCTCGCAACCCAAGCTCCATAGAGGCATGATTATTACCAATATTGAATTATGGCAATAAAAATATTATTTATCAGCATGAAATTAAAAGCTTATTAAACAATGTTTATTGAAACAGAAAATAGAAAATGACGGGTTGGAGGTGAATTGTGAAAAATGGTAAGGCCGAATTCAAAGCGGATAAGGTGAAAATCAGAAGAGACTGGGTATTTGCATCCTTTCCCCTTTAGAGGACCTAAAATATAGAAAAATTATAAATTTAGAATAAAAACGTGCAAAATATTGTTGGAAATGGAAGAAAAATATGACCCTTTTCTGGAAAAAAAGTCTTTTCCCAGCATCATGTTAAACTCGTGAAAAAAATTTTAGGCACCCATACAAACGTAATGTGTGGTCAGAACTTATTTCCAACATTGGTTGTGCTTCGTATAATAATACCATGGAGCGTAATACTTTTGAATTACAAGAACAAGCCTTAAAGGGTATAGAAAAAAAAAAACAAAAATGATAAAAGCCAATGAAACTAAGTACTTTCTTACTTTAACTGTGAATCATAAAAAATACATAAAATTATGAAATTCTTCAGGCTGCCAGTCCACAAGATAATAACAATAAATTACTAAGTCTTTTCATTCATAGCATCTGTATTTTCTCTTGACTAGCAATAAACCAGGCATGATGAGGGTGTATCCGATAAACCACCAGCATCTAAAAATGGCAAGACAAAAATGGTGAACCCTCAGAAACTGAACATATTATGTGTATTTGTTTGCAGTCTTGACCTAAATATCTCAATAGACAAATAGAGTTTGGCCGTTCAAAGCCAAACACATTTCCAAAACACTCTGAGCGGCTGAATTTTGAAGTTATTAGAGCCATTTTCTATTAAGCTCATTCAAAGAAAATTTTCAAAGCAAAAATAAAAATTCTGTTCTGACGGAAATGTTTTCTATCCCAAAACTAAAAACTGTTCTGACAAATAAAAGTTCGAATAGGGATAAATCCTTTTATAAGACAGTGATAATTCAAAAAACTACTGGATATTTCGATCACTGTATATGTGTATAACCATGGGCGCCCATAGACTGATTTTTTTTTTTTTTTTTTTTTTTTGGGGGGGGGGGTTACCTGGTCTAATCGGCACTTCCAGTGCCGTATAATTGAAAACTTCACGACAAAATATCAGAGGCAGCGCGATAGCGCTGCCTAAGTAAACAGTGATGTGGGCACAATATATAGTTTGTTTTTTTTTTTAGACAAGGGCACTTCTTATAGAAAGAAATATGATAGGAACTTCAAAAGAGCTCATGGAGGGCAACCTGCTCCCCCTCCCCCACGTCAATCACTTCCCCAAACACATCCAATCAAAATTTTTAGATAGCCATTTTGTTCAGTGTAGTTTTAAGGTCCGGAAATTATGAATTTGAGAATGACAACCCCCCCCCCCCTCACAACCCTCAGAGCAAGGGTTGTAAGTTATACCCTGTGGGGATATAAGGTTTTTTATAGAAAGGGTGGGTCGTATAAACCTCAGAGGGGGCTCATTTGATTGGTAATCAGAAGTTCTACTGGCCTTTTTAACAGTCAAAAGTAATTGGAGGTCATCCAGCCCCACCCCATACACCAATCATTTCTCCAAACACATTCAATCATAATTTTTGAGATAGCCATTCTGTTCAGTGTAGTTGAAAGATCCAGAAATTATGTCTTTGAGGATAAACTCCCCCCCCCCATATAGCCCTCAGGTCAAGGATTTTAAGTTACGCCCTTGGGGCATATAAGGTTTTTTTTTTTATAGAATAATTTCCATAATTTTGTTACTGAAGCATTATATTTTCATCATATTGGTATATTCCATTATTATTAACCTAATTTCACTTCTTGAGTATGTTCTGGATATTTAACAAGTACCGAAAAAAGCAACAACAATTGCTGACTTTTCAGGGCTGGGATGCACAAATACGTACTTTATAATAAAGGGATTTTTCCAATCGTTCTTTATCAGATCCAATGCAATAAAGTGTGAAACTATTTAAGCTCTCTAGGCTATATACTACACAATATAAATCTTTTCTCCCGCGAAAAATGTGGTCGTATAAACTTCAGAGAGGTTTCATTGGATTGATAATCAAAAGTTAGTGCTCTTTTCAAGAGTAAAGTGCTTCAGAAGGCAAATAGCCCCCCCCCCCAAACACACACGTCTTTCTTCCCCCCCCCCCCCCCCCCCAAAAACACATTGATAATCAAAAGTTAGTGCTCTTTTCAAGAGTCAAAGTGATCAGAAGGCAAATAGCCCCCCCCCCCCCCAAACACACACGTCGTATTTTCCAAAAACGCATCTGATAGAAATTTTAAGATGACCATTTTTTGTCGCAGAAACGTCGAAAAGGGCTCAGTCGGTTGGTAATTGAAAGGGCTAGTGCCTTCTTTAATAGTCAAAAGTGATTGGAGGGCGACCCCCCCCCCTCCACACGCCAATCATTTCCCCAAACACTTCCAGTCAAAATTTCTAGATGGTTATTTTGTTTGACGTAGTTTAAAAGTCCAGAAATTATGTCTTTGAGGATGAGAACCACCTGACAGTCCTCAGGGCAAGGGTTGTAAAGTATGCACCGAGGGAATTTAAGGTTTTTATGGAAACGGTGGTCGTGTAAACTTCGGAGGGGGCTCATTGGATTGGAAATCGGAAGTTGAATCCATTTTTAAGAGTCGAATTTATCAGAGGGCAGCTATACCCCCCCCCCATGCCATATTTCACCCCGATGCATCCAATAGAAATTTTAAGATAGCCATTTATTCAAAAATAGTCCAAAGATCTCATAACACGGCCTTTTGGGTTGACACAACCCCCCAAAGTATGGGGATAAGGGTTTAAAGTTATGCCCCGGGCGGATGTGAGGTTTTATGGTCTTGTGAACTTTAGAGGAGGCTCATTTGATTGGAAGTGCATACTTCTAATTCCATTTTAAGAGTCAAGCGTGATGGAGAGAAAATAGCCCCCCTCCCTCTCCCTGATATCCTCTTTTCCCCAAACACATTCGATCAAAATTGTGAGACAGCCATTTTGTAGCCAAAAGTCCAAAGAGAATATAACAATGTCTTCAGTAATCAAATATAAGAAATATTTAGGCGGACGTTGAGTTAAATCAAAACAAACTATGAGCATGTGAACTTTCAAAAAGGCGACAAAGCAATATCTCAAGAACAATCTATATTATTTAGATCTTTAAGAGTAAGTTGTGGGGGATTGGGAACTAGCCAGTAGGCACTGTATGTGTACTTTTAGTACTACAACTACAGTTACTGTAACTGATGACGCTTTGAGTATTAAGGTGAAACTTCTAGGAAGTGTTTAGGGGGCGTTCCAATTAAACAAAAAACTGCATACATGCAGGTTTTCGAAAGGGCATATAAGCAATATCATAGGCAGCACCACTCTATAATAGCTAGAAATATCATTGAACATTTAAAGAAGCTAATTCAATTCAAAATTAAAAGTTCTAGGGTCCTTTCTAAAAGTAAAAAGAGATTGGAGGGCAATCAGCCCGTCTCTCAAGACGATTCATTTCCCAAACACATCTAGTCAAAATTTTGAGACAACTATTTTGTTCAGCATAGTAGAACGGTCCAGCAACTATGTCTTTAGGGATACTCGGCATGTCAAACCCCCATAATTTTTCCAAACTATGGATTCTTATAAAAAAAAAAACGAAGATATAAAAAAAAACATCTTTTCATGAAAATGACTTTGTCAATAAAAACGAACACAAGTTCATCTAAAAAGGCTTTTTCCACAAAACAAGCTTTTCAAAGAAAAGTAAAGAGCTCCGTTAAGCCAATAATGGGCAGAAATAAAGTCAAGTAATCATCCAACCGTAAAACTACCACAAATCACTATCAATAAATAGATGAAACCTAAAATGAACAGAAATTATAATAAATAGCCGAGTCAAAACAATATTAAAAACCTCCATTTTCTCTAAAATCTTTGAAAGTTTTATTTACCATTTCCTTTTTGACGATATTCATCAACTCAAATCAGTTTTGGCTTTAGGCCGAATCATAGCACCACGCAATGCTTAATTTATATACTTGACACTATTTTCAAACATCTTGAGTTGGATAGTTGCTACGTTGAGGCTGTTTTTGCTGACAATTTTTCGACAATTTGGATCATCAGACAGTTATAGATAATGCAAGGCTTTAGGTGCAAGAGATTTGTTTTTACGTATGTTAGCTAGCTTTTTGTCTGGCCATCAGCAATGTGTAGTCCTCCCTAACAGGGATTCATCAGGTTTTTCCTCGATTTCCTGTGGAGCACCTCAAGGGACTAAGTTGGGTCCTTTAGCATTTTTATTAGTTTTTAATAATGTCTTACCAAGTTTGACAACTTCTTTAAATTTACGGATGATTTGACATTACTGAACCTTTGTCAAACATCTAATACTTTGAATGTTACACTCGATTCACTAATTAACAATTTAAAGAATTATCTTGACAATGTTAAACTCAACTTAAGCATACCCAAAAGCAGTTTCATGTTATTTTCTTTTTTTTAAATATACCCCCCTATCAATACTTACCTTTGCATACCAAATTTAAATACTGTTAAACTGCTTGGTGTGCAGTTGGACAACGACCTTAAATGGAACTCCCACATTTCCCACTTATTTAAGTCAGGTTGTTTTCTCCTTAAATCTTTCTCCCTTCTCAAACGGTTCTCCATATCAATCCAAAACCTTAAAATAATTTATTGTTCTTATATAAGACCCTGTCTGGAATATGCTTGTCCTATCTGGCACCCTGGGTTGACCAAAGACCAATGTTCTAAAATTGAAAGTATTCAAAAAAGAGCAATAAAAATTATTCTGGGGACGGCCTATACTACATACGATGAGGTTTGGCTAGACTTGAACTTATTACATTGGAATCACGACGTCACATCCTTACCATGAACTTTGGTCACAAGGGCCTTAGTTCTGACTATCATCGACGTTTTCTCCCTCCCTTTAAAGAAAATCCCCCAACCCTTCCTAATACAGGACTCGATGCTCGTAGAGCTCCAAATACCCAACTGGACCTGTATCCCCAAATGTTGACCATGAGGTACAAAAACTCTTTTGTCCCCTATTTTGTTTCCCATTTTAATAATTGATATACCTTTCGTTTTATGTTTATCCCCTAACATCTGTTTTATTATTGATTCAATTTTTTGTTTTATGTTTATCCCCTAACATTGGTTTTGTTATTGTAATTCTGACGTGCTTATGCTAGCTTTTTTGCAATTTTAGCCAATAAATCATATCCTATTCTATTCTATAACCCCAATGCCTTCTCAAGACCAGAACATAATTTGCGCTATACTGAAAACAAAATATGTTTATATGTTTTTCACTTTTTTTACTTATATAACTAAAATACTTTTTTTTTTTCTCACTTTTTCTTACCCATTTTTATTTTAAGGAATAAATATCAGTATAAGTAAATTAAACTGACAATCCTCGGTCATTTTTTTTCTCTTCAGTAAAGCTTAAGTTATTTTCTGGTCTTGAGAAGGCATGGGGGTTGTCAGCCCTAGTAATGTTAATTTTTGCTCGTTTTGAGTTTGACTTGGCTATTTATTATAATTTCTGTTCGTTTTGAGTTTCATTTAATTGTTGATAGTGATTTGTGGTAGTTTTACGCTTGGAAGATTACTCGACTTTATTTCTGCCCATTTTTTGGCTAAATAGCTCTTTACTTTTATTTGAAAACTTATTCTGTAGAATTTTTTTTTAATTAATACAAATATGACACTGTCATTCAGCCAGGGGGGGGGACTTCGGGGGTGTTCCCGGCCTTTTTCAAAAATTGGGCAAATTTTCTCAGCTCTTGACTTTTGATGGGTAATATTAAACTTGAGGAATTTTATATATTTTGAATAAGCATCAGAATTTGATTCTTTTGAATTATCCACTGTTACCGAGACTTTGTTTCTTAGAGTTTTGGTTACTATTGAGCCGCATCACTCCTTACTTACAGTTCGTTACCACGAACTGTTTGATTGTAACTCTCATCAAAGACACAACGTTTAAATTTTTAAGTTTTATCCAATTGCGAAAAAGAAATTAACATAAAAGATGTTGCAGTGCATGCAACTTCGTCTTTAGTGCACGTCGTTCATTATTCCCAGTACGAAGAAAAAAGACTCAATTCAGCCTCTGATGTCACTAATTTGTTTTATTAATAAATTTGCTGTTTAAATATCAAATATAAAGTCAGCTTCTTGCTATTTTCAATAAACAAGTTTTGGAATAATAGAGGATACAGTAATTTTTTAACATTATATTGCTTTAAACTTTATTTACAAACAGCTTTCTAAACAAAATTATCATTCAATTCATCCACATTTCCTGCACACCATACGGTCAGCTAACCGCAAACTACTCACAATACTTTAATTCATTTTAGAAAATAATTGGGCTTCAATGATCTTCAACAAGATTGTTCAATAGACGCATTTTGATAATAGACCTATATTTTGATAAGTTGGAATTTATTTCTTTTTTGTAACGTAAGTTCTTTCGACTATGTCACCAAGGCCACACACAAGTTTTCACAGGGGAGTGGAGGGGAGCCTGCATAGATTCCCAGCCGGGATGGGACCAGAATTGAAACCATTTAAGCTCAATTCGGTAATTGGGGTTCAGTGACTTTCAAACAGAATTGTTTAAAAGACAAAAAAATTTGTTACGTGTGGTCTCATGAACGAAAGAGGAGTTAGGCATATAACTTTGAAAAAAAAAAATGGTTAGACTCTATCTTCAGCCTAATAAAGCCAAGCTTTACGAACAAGATTAAAAATAAATTAATTGATTTAATTTCTAGTCACTCCCCCCTCCTCACACGCACATAAACAAACACAGAATAGCCCTAGAACTAGAACAGCTTTCAATATTATCTGATGATTAGATGTTTTATTTTTTATTTTATTTTAGAATACAAAATGCTCATATTATTGAATGTTTTCAAGGACTTAACTTCTATTTTAGTGTGTTGGTATTTTGTCTTTTTTTTCCTTTGTTTTCCACGGTTAAGAAAGTTATAAGAACAAACGCATAAAGGGAGGTATTCCTAAAAAGACCATTCCAAGAAAAGAAATTTAACCGCTCTGACTGATTGACTGGAATACACCTGTAACAAGTCGTCAAGTGGAAAAACATACAAGCTACAAATTTTCTTTAACTCGTTTCATATGGATAAGAAACTTCTTTCTATATAATCAAATATAAACGACAAGTTTTTTAAAGTATAAACAGTCAAAGTTTCAGGGGGAGCAATGGTCCATCGATGAGAAGCATAAGGAAACATTACATAAAAATAGGCAACTATGGTAGAAGAGGGGGGATATATGCAAGCCTTTACTGCCCCCACCCCACCTCCAACCACCATTTCCCTAAATTCTACATTTAATTAACATGTTTTGGTTTGCTTTATTTTTTTTCAAACTTGGGCCACAATACTGTTTTCTGTGCCCAAATATTGGAATCTGTTGACAAATATAAATCCTTTGTTCTGGCCTGTCCTTTTAGTGTAAGATGCTTACGCTGTTTTTTCAGAAAGATCTCGGGGACAAAGAGGGGTGGGGGTGGTCTACTTTCCCCAAAATAAATATAAAGTATATTTGTGAAGTCTTAGCAAGAGTTAAATCACAGCTATCATACACTATTCCGGTAAAAGAAGAAGTGTTATGGGTAAAAAAAAAATAATAAATAAAGTAAGCGATAGGCCTATATAAATATTTAATCTCACACGGAACGAAGATAATCAGGACAGCAATACACAGCCTTAAAATGGCTTCATGTTTAAAACCAAAGACAAGAAATATTCTATATGGAAACCTTAGCAATAAATCTGAAAGATTTTTACATAAAGAAATCTAATAATGTACTTTCATCAAGATCCTTTTTTCAAGCTTTTTTTTGTTTTTTTTTCACATTCATCACCAATGTTTTATTGCCTTTATAAGACTGTTTATTCCTGCAAAAAGAATCCAGAAAAAAAGAAAATACATTAATGTTGACTTTGAGCTTTATTACAATCAGCCCTGACATGACTTACCCTCGATTAAACATCTTAAATTCAGAATGTTTCCATCCTTTCTAACCCTCTGGATTGATGTGTGGTGGAAAGAGAAGTTTTTTTGCATCACTTCTAAAATCTTTCAATAGTTTTTGGCTGTTTCTTTTGAATTTACCCTAATATAATGTCTCCAATCATGGCCTTCATACAGATGGGAGGAACAGAAGGAATTCTTCCTTAAGGGTCGGCTGAGGACCCTCCAACCCTCCAACCCTGGCGGAACTTTTTTTGCAAATAAAAGTAGTTAAAAATAGCATGTCTTCAACAAGAAAAATTAATGGCGTGACTGTAGCCAAAATTTGAATTACTCACTCAATAAATATACTTCTCCTCTTTCAGTGTACGCCTTCTCCCAGTTGGGTGGCAGTGGGCCTAATTCCTCTTCTGTGGGCTGAATATGACTGGAATCATGTCTATATGAAGGTGCCTCCCCAGGTGACCGCGAACGAGCTAAAAGAAAGAAATTCTAAAGAACAAAATCACTTTTTTTCTTTGGTACCACTTAAAAAATTACCATCTTTTTTGCTTCTGATATGATATTAAGATAATCTTGTGGGGGAAGGGGGGGGGGGTGAAAACGACGGTTTTTTTTTAATCAAAGCTTTACCTCTTTTTGTTATCTGTTTCCTACTATTTTTAAGGGCCCTGAATGTAACTAACAACTCAGAGATGAATTAAAGAAGCGAATTTTGTTGAATTTATTTGGAAGTATCATAACAAATTAATTTACCTGAGATAAAAAAAAAAAAGCTTCCAATAACAAACAAAGTGTTGGCTAAACAAATATTTTTACTTTGGAGACTGAAATAAATCCATGAACAAATAAGAGAAACCAAACATTTTGCAATTAGGTCTGCATGGGCATGTAAACAAGATTTTTTTTTAGGGGGGGGGGAGACCCTTCTCTTGCGTACGTCCCTGGTCCAATATCCTTTTAAAGGGGAGGGGAAAACATCTTCTCATGGAGGCTTGAATTACTTTAGTCACTACCTGGTCTTTATCATTATTTTTACACTAGAATAAATTTTGGGGGTTTGGCATTTTTTAAGACTAATTTAACCAGACATAAATTTCAGAGAGGATGATGGGGGAGGAGGTCAAACCCTTCCCCTAGAAAAGAGTAACTTGTCAACGTTACGAGAGTATTAAGATAATAATATTGTAAAATACAGGCACTTCCACAAGGAGAGAGGGTCCTTTAGGCCCTTTCAAACTATCACGAAGTCTTGAGACTATTTAAGTAATTTCTTACAATTTTCGTATAGTTTTCCTACTTTTCTATATTTAAGTCATGTCAATGGCCCGACAAAATCCTACATTGACACTTGGTTGCAATATTGTAAGCTATGAGCCTAAACTAATCATATTTTCTCCAATGAACCATAAATTAAAATGAGAGTTTAGAACAACGCAAATGGCATACAAAGTTATGTAGTAGGAAAACATCCACGGAAGCTTTTTTTAATTTTTGCAGAACTGCATTGCCACAGAACTGTTGACTTTTAGCTTCAATTTATTTCTTCCTTAAAAGAACAAAAGAGCCCATTCAATTTGTTCCAGAATAGTACCACACTTCATTTATACCCATCTAAAACTATAAATATAAAATAATTTATCCGAAAATTCCTGGTTAACAAGCAGTTTTGTTTTTAATGCTAAGAATTAAGTTACAAAGTCTATTTCTAAGACTAGCTTAGACTTTAATGATACCTACAAATCCTATGAAAAAACAAAAGTTGAAATACCACCCAGCACAGGTATTACGAAATACGAAAATAAAAGCACACAAAAGAATGCCATCCGGTCTATCAGAGGCAACGCAAGCGTTGCCTATAGTAAAGGCCATACGACTCCAATGTTTTATTATTATTTTTTTTCCAGAGGCACTTCATATGGAAGGGGTCGTCGTATAAACTTCAAAGGGGGCCCATTCGATGGGGAATCGAAAGTTCTAGTGCCCTTTTTAAGAGTTAAAAGTGATCGGAGGGCAACAAGCCCCCCCCCCCCCATGAACTTTTTTTCCCAAATGCAACCGATAAAAATTTTGAGATAGCCAGCTCCTCTACTCTTCTTTTTTTTTTTAAATAGTCCAATGATCACATAACAAAACACTGCTATTGACACAACCGCCAAGGGGGTAGCTACCATTTCATCTAACCGTCACAAGCACTAAACGTCATTTCGTCGACAAGGAAAATCCGTCAGAACGTCAACAGTATAACATCGACCCGTCAGGACATCGACAGTCACAATCACTACCCGTCAGAACGTCAACAGTCATAAGATCGATACCTCAGGACATCGAAAAATTTTATAAGTTTATATAATAGTAATAAGTATATAATAGTTTAGAAACAGATTTTGGCTACATATTAGCACATCAGGGGGTGGGGGTTAAAAGCATATCAAATATTAAATACGTAACCTAACCTAACCTGGGTACCTTTCCCCCCCCCCCCCCCCTAAACCCTAATAAAATAAAGTTTTAAAATTTTAGATGTTATGACGGATTTTGTCGATGTCCTGTCGTGTCGCTGTTATGACGGTCGACGTTCTGACGGGTAGCGATTGTGACTGTCGATGAACTTACTGTCGATTTCGTGAAGTGTTGATGTTATGACTGTCGACGTTCTGACTGCTAGCGATTGTGACTGTCGATGTCCTGACGGTTAGTGGTTCTGACAGATTTTTTGTCGATGTTATGACGTATTTGTCTATGTCCTGACGGTAGTGGTCCCTGACGTGTCGATGTCCTGACGCCTTCCCCGCCAAGAACCCAGGGGCAGGCATTGTAAGTTATGCCCTAGGGGCATATATGGTTCTTATGGAAGGATGCTCGCATAAAAAAATTATCAAAAAAAAATTTTGAGATAGCTATTTTTTTAAAAATAGTTCAAAGGTCATAGGACAAAAACTTCGGTGTCGACACAACACCCCAGGACCGGGGTGCAGGCATTGTAAGTTATGCCGTGAGGGCATATATGGTTCTTTTTGAATTGAAAGTTCTAGTTCAATTTTCAAGAGTCAAAAGATATCCGACGGCAACTAGCCCCCTCCCCCTACAAACCCTTTTTTTCCCCAAACCCATCCGATGAAAATTTTGAGATAGCCATTTCTTTAAAAACAGTTCAAAGGTCAGGTAAGAAAAACTACTGTGTCGACACCATCTCCCACGGCCCGGGGGCAGGCGTTGTAAGTAATGCTCTGGGGCATATATCTTTCTTATGGATAGGATACTCGCATAAACTTCGGAGATACTCATTTGATTGGAAATTGAAAGTTTTCGTCCACTTTTTTAAGAGTCAAAAGAAATCAGAAATCAGCCATTTTTTCAAAATGGTTCTAAGATCATATAACGAAAACTCCGGGGTCGACATAATCCTTCAGGGCCCGGGGTAGGCGTTTTAAGTTATGTCCGGTGGGCATATATAGCTGTTAAAGAAGGGATGCTCGTATAAAATTCTTATTTGATTGGAAATTGAAAGTTCTAGTCAGTTTTTAAGAGTCAAAAGAGATCAGAGGGCAACTAACCCTCCACGCCTCTTTTCCCCTAAATGCATCCGATAAAAATTTTGATATAGCCATTTTGTTAAAAATAGTTCAAAGGTCAGATAACAAAAACTCCGGTGTCGGCACAACCCCACCGGGCCCGGGGACAGGCGCTGCAAGTTATACCCTGGTGACATATATGGTTCTTATGGAAGGGATGCTCGCATAAACTTCAGAGAGGGCTCATTTGATTGAAAATTGAAAGTTCTAGTTCAGTTTTTGAGGGTCAAAAGAGAATGGAGGGCAACTAGCCCCGCCCCACGCCCCTTTTTCCCCAAATACATCCGATAAAAATTTTGAGATAGCCATTAAGTTAAAAATTGCTCAGAAGTCAGATAACAAAACTCAGGTGTCGACACACCCCCCAGGGCCGGGGGGCAGGCGTTGTAATTCATGTCTTAGGGCATATATGGTTCTTATGAAAGGGATGAGGGCAACTATCCCCTCTACGCCTCTTTTCCCCTAAATGCATCCGATCAAAATTTTGATATAGCCATTTTGTTAAAAATAGTTCAAAGGTCAGATAACAAAAACTCCGGTGTCGGCACAAACCCACAGGGCCGGGGACAGGCGCTGCAAGTTATGCCCTGGTGGCATATATGGTTCTTATGGAAGGGATGCTCGTATAAACTTCATAGAGGGCTCATTTGAATGGAAATTTAAAGTTCCAGTTCAATTTTTAAGGCTCAAAAGAGACCAGAGGGCAACTAGCCCTACTCCCTAAATGCATCCGATAAAAATTTTGATATAGCCATTTTGTTAAAAATAGTTCAAAGGTCAGATAACAAAAACTCCGGTGTCGGCACAACCCCACCGGGCCCGGGGACAGGCGCTGCAAGTTATACCCTGGTGACATATATGGTTCTTATGGAAGGGATGCTCGCATAAACTTCAGAGAGGGCTCATTTGATTGGAAATTGAAAGTTCTAGTTCAGTTTTTGAGGGTCAAAGAGAATGGAGGGCAAACTAGCCCCGCCCCCCACGCCCCTTTTTCCCCAAATACATCCGATAAAAATTTTGAGATAGCCATTAAGTAAAAATTGCTCAAAAGTCAGATAACAAAACTCAGGTGTCGACACAACCCCCCAGGGCCGGGGGGCAGGCGTTGTAATTCATGTCTTAGGGCATATATGGTTCTTATGAAAGGGATGAGGGCAACTATCCCCTCTACGCCTCTTTTCCCCTAAATGCTCCGATAAAAATTTTGATATAGCCATTTTGTTTAAAAATAGTTCAAAGGTCAGATAACAAAACTCCGGTTTCGGCACACCCCCTAGGACCCAGGGGGCAGGCATTGTAAGTTATGTCCTGGGGCTGTATATAGTTCTTATGAAAGGGATGCTCGTATAAACTTCAGGGAAATCACCTTTGATTTGAAATTAAAAGCTCGAGCTCACTTTCTCAGAGTCAAAAGAGATCGGAGGGCAACTAGCCCTCCCCCTCCACGCCTTTTTCTTCCCAAACCCATCCGATAAAAATTTTCAGGTGGCAATTTTGTTTAAAATAGTTTCAAACATCAGATATTAAAACTCCGGGGTCGACACAACCCCCCAGGGCCCGGGACAGGCGTTGTAAGTTATGCCCTGGGTGCATATATGGTTCTTATAGAAGGGATGCTTGTATAAACTTCAGAGAGGGCTCATTTGATTGAAAATTGAAAGTTCTAGTTCACTTTTAAAGAGTCAAAAGGGGTCTAAGGGCAATTAGGCCACCCACCCCTAGGCTTTTTACCCCAAACCCATCTGATAAAAATTTTGAGATATAATTTTTTTTAAATAGTTCAAATATCAGATAATAAAAACTCCGAGGTGGACACAAACCCATTTTTTTACTTTGATATTGTTACTTTGATACTAGTTTAGATACTTTGATGAACATTTGATTTTGAAAAAAAAGTTTGACTTTGAAATAAGGTATTTTTAAAAACTAGAAACTTTTTGCAATCAAAAAAACGAACAAAAATTAATTAAACAAAACTTTCCGAAAAAGGTTTTTCAAAGAAAAGTAAAGGTCATTTTAACTAAAATCCTTAGATACAAATACCTGTTAAAATTCAAACTCAAAACGACCAGAGATTACTATTAAAGAATAAATGAAACCCAAAACGAACAGAAATTAAATAAACAATCATATCAAAAAAACATGCAACAAGCAATAATATAAATTAACAAATAAATCTTAAAGCGAGTAATGCTTAAATTGAACATGCAAATCACACTTAAAACGAAACAAAATATTTTGCTATTTAAGTATAAATGAAACCCAAAACGAACAGAAATTAATAAAGAATCAATGCAAACAAACATACAATAGATACTAATGTAAATGAATAAATAAATCTTAAAACGAGTGAACTTAAGTCGAATGTGCAAATAAAACTTGAAACGAACAAAAATCACAACAAACAAGAGTTTGGGTATCGCCTCCTTCTCTCACTGTAAAAGTCTAAAACCTACTGCGTCATGGCGCTTTACTGAAACTATATGTGTCTTGAACAGTCTTGGAAAGAATAAACAAAATCAAATTGAATATTTGACATGTAATGATATTAATTGTCTAAAGGTTCATCAGTTCAAGATTTTACTTCGCTGTAATTTTATTTTAATTTTAATGCTGTAAGAACTGGAAAAGAAAATATTTATAACATAATTCGTTTTCAGTGAAGCGCCAATGACGCAGTAGGATTTAGGTTTTTACAGTTAAGGAAGGGGACAATTTTAGAGGTCTTCAACAATTTCAGAAAGAACTAATACATTAAACTGAATATTTTATCTATAATGATATTATTTGCTGATAGTCCATCAGTTCAAAAATTTACTCTAATTTTAATGTTTATTTACAATATTAAGTACAAAAGAAAATATTAGTAGTACAATTCGTTTTCAGCAAACCGTCATGACGCAGCAGTTTTAGACTTTTACAGTGAGAGAAGGAGGCGATACCCAAACTCTTGTTTGTGGTGATTTTTGTTCGTTTCAAGCTTGATTTGCATATTCAGTTTAAGTTTCACTTGTTTTAAGATTTATTTATTCACTTACATTAGTATCTATTTTTCCTTTAAATTAGTTTACATAAATTATCAATTAATAAATTGAAGATAATTTTGTTAATATGAAAATATTGTTAAAATCTGGCTTTAAAATATTTGGGAGACAGGGAGGCGCTAATCAAGATAATGCCCTGGGCGCAAGAGGCCAGAACCACCACTGGCTCACCCAAAGCTACAAGATTTGACCCATATGTATTTTGAGGCTTTCAAAAACCAACGTTGTCGTATCGAATACTAGCATTTCATTAGTCGTCGGTAACTTCAAGCCTGTCGCTGTAATTTCATGAAAACTGCACAAGTGGAATAAATTTCTTCCCATATTAGATTTCGGTAGGGATTTCAGTTTAGTAAACCATGCCATCACAGCCAGCATTTTAATAAGAATGTTAATCCCTTCAGAAAACTGATCCACCAGCGCAGAGGGAAAAACCCACAATGCATGTATGAACACATGTGGTTATTACCGTTATAGGAGAGGATTTGAAAACCAGGGCTAATACCATAAATTATTTCTTTCAAGTAATGGCTAGCCATTGCGAATTAGACAGATTGAGATCCAGCGTAGACTTAGCAGAAACAAAGAACTAGATAGGCAGTCTTTAGCCTTAGCCCGTTTCGTGACGTAGTTTTTAAAATAGCGAAATGTACAATATAGATAGATGACGCCGGAAGAGAATCAGAAGAATCCCATAGGGTGGTAATATTTTTGAAGAAGATATGCAAACACGACAATGAGTGAACCACCAATTACTTCGGATTATCTAACAAATAACTATAGTAATTGAATAGAAACCCACACATAAGCCTCCATGAGTAACTTTTCAGTCCAAAGAGTGCGACAACGGTTTAAAGTCTCGTCTAAAATACCATGAAACTAGATATCAATTTGTAGGATAACGTATACTAAAATCCTAGCAGAATACGACAAGTGTTGCTTGTATTTGTTTAGCCAAGGGAGAGAAATGAAGATTGAATTTATTCGCTTGCCAATCCAAGGAATCGGTTATTTGACGGATTAAAAGGTTAATTAGGTTCACCAAACGGTTTGAGTACTTGATCACTCCAATACAACCCGGAAACACAGAAGGCAGGGTCTGGGGGTATAAAGTAGCAATAATCTGAGACACAAAATTCAAAAAGCTATTCTATGCGGTGATGCTCAAATACTTCACATGATTTCTGCGAAGGTACAAGAGGATTCTTAGCTTGTGTTAAGTGAATGATTATAAAACTTTCAAGGGCTTAAAAACTAACTATTTTTAAAACTAAGAAACCCAATGTCTTTATTTTGGGAGCACAGCACACATTAAGAACAATATACGGTAATAAAAAAAAAAACAAACAAACAAACAAGATATCAGAATTTATTTGACACATAACCCAATGATAGGAATTCAAACTAAACAGGGAGAAATTTCCGCAATTTTGACTGATTTGATAAACGCTATTTATAATATTGTCGATCCCCAATTACTATTAGAGACAATATCAAAGCAAAAAATCAGCTTTTAGTGGAATTTTACAAATATAACGATATATTGGGGTAGGGTGGCTTCAAACAACATAATTAATAGTATGAGGAACCCCTGGTGGCCAAAAAGGGTCAATTTTTTTTTTCTAAAGCCCACTCATTGATGCCTTTAAGGGTTTTCTACATTTAACTTTGATACATCTAACCTATGATAAACAATATACAAATATACAACTACTGAAGCTATCGTGATAGACACCAATTCTTACAGTAGGCAACTGTCAGCCATGTCTGATTCCAATCCTTGAACCTAGGACATATAGGTCATGAATAAACCTAACATAAGAATGACGAAGAATAATCTAACAATTTTTCCTATTGTCTAGAGAGAATGGGAAACATAAAGAGTTTGGTCTTCGATGATTCGACTTATAACGAGATTGAATGTTTATCTCGTGATTATAGCTTAACGATGTTATAGGTATTATAACGAGATTACAGTAATCAAAACTACTAGCACCAATGACAGTGTAGCGTCCTGCAACTTCGGTAAAAAGTGGAAGATTCCAAATAAAATTGGTTGACTGGTGTATAATTAATCGGCATAGTTATAAAATTAAAACTGAAATTCGTCTGCAAGTGCTATTTAATCATCAGTTTTTTAAAGAATTATTTTGAGTCAACATCTAGTCCGCACAAAGTAAGTCTAGGTTAGTTTACGAAAATTTTGACGGGTTAAGAAGAGATGACTTTGTAAGCTGGTAGGCCTACTAGTGACAGAATTCTGCCTTCTATACCGTGCATTCTATTTTAAAGTACCCGAAAGGAAAGATATACAGTAGTTTAGGATAGAATAAAAAAGAAACAAAATCATAAAACATCAGATGGCGTTGGTGATTTCTCTTTTCAGTCCTAGCCCCAATATCCACTCTTTCAAGCTTCCGAACTCTGTTTTAACAGTAAACGATGAAGCTAGGTTAGCTACGTCCAGATTTTTGAAATAAGAAAACAACTGAGAGATACTGGATATAAGCCGATGGAAGTGGACCTGACATGGGTCAACAAGATACCGTTTTAAGAACTCAGCATTTATTCATTAAACCACGACATAACCGCATTGAAACCAGAGTAGCTTTTGTTAAAATAATGCTCCATGTGTTACCCCAAAACCAGTTGCCTGATCAAAAGCCATTTCAATTACATAAAGATGTTCCGTAAATACCGATACTGACAAGACTTCAAGTAGCTAAAATCGAGAGAACTTAGATCCGAAAACCTCCACAATTGTAAAAGTCTCTTCCCTCCCTTGATCTGTTTCCTGATTAAGTTGGGGAAGAATGCGCTGCAGCTGCTATTTTCCAATTATCTATCTGCGAATTAAATAAATATTTGCAACAATGCAGTACGAAGTCATTGGAAATCTTGAGGGTACATAGCCCATAAAATAGTCCTTCCAAAATATTCTGTAATTTGAGAAAAAAAAATTCTTAAATTTATTACTCGAAATTCAGTAAATTTGTCTAAATCATATTTCTAACTTTTCAATAAGCTCTCACAAAATTTAGAAACCTTGGTAATTTTCCTTGGTAATTTTCCTATCTCCACGTAAATTTGGAAAATCGTGCTTTAAAACACAAGCCTATTTTCCAGGCGGGAAAAGAGTGCACAATTGTTAAACACTTCAAAGGTCAAAGACAATTTAAATCCAGCCTCTAAAAGCAATATAACAGCCTAAAAAATATATTTTATCTCCAAATGTAGTAAAAAGCTAAAAAAAAAAAAAAAAAATTCGTGCTTCCTGCAAAATGGAAACATTTGTGGAGTAAAAATAAAAGTGCAGGGCAGTCAAGACATAGAAAGTTGTTCTTAAATCATTATAAACTATATCATGACTATCCTATGTTATTACTTAGTCTTTCCATTTTTCAGGATAGAAGACGCATAAAAAATAGTTTATTAGTGTGTTTAGAGATTAGCGTTATTCTAGTTTTTTTGTTAATATTCAAATATTACTCTTATTTATCTTTGGTAAATCTTTTAGGACAGAAAAGTCAATCTTTTCATATTTTATTCTAACAGTTCATACTTTATACTAGCAAATTTTACTTCATTTCACGCAATTTTACTAAAACTTCACGCCCGAGACCAAGTCTACCTCTCCTTCAAACAACCAATAGCCACTATATTATATGCATGATTAATGCTACAGCGATACCTGTAAAAGTGATTTTTGCTTTTCATTAAATATTTCATTTTAGAAACAGATGAAGTTAACTTAAAGCTTTTAAAAAATAACCACTTAAAAAGGGTGAAAGAACTCTGTTCCTTAGTAGACCCTGGCGCCGCGCCGGCGGATCGACCGAACGCCACCGACGAGAGGCCCGGTCGAACGCCGCCGAAGTGTCGTAACGCCGCCGGTACGCCGCAGATAAGCCGCCGCCGGCAGAGGTGGCGGCGTTCGGTCGACTTTAAAATATTTTTGCGGCAATTCTTTATTGCGTAAACCACAAAGTCGGAGCTTTTCCTTCTCGTATGGTTTAGTATTTTGAATTTCCTGATTAGAAATCAAGCAGGGCTTGCGCTATCCCCAAATTTTTGGGTATTTCCCCGAAAATCTATGCGTCACCCCGAAAAAACATTTGGTTCCCCGAATCCCCGAAAATCACACAATCACGGTGCCACCCCTAGCGATTTATCACCAGTGACTTTCCCTGCCAAATATTACTTTGCATACCATAATTCTTCACAACCCTCTTGTTCATTAATTTTCGTCTCTTTTGTCACTTTGCATAAAAACAAGACAGATGCAATATGCTATTGCAAATATTGCAATATGCATAGTTCTTCATATCGTCGGCTGGGAGGATGATTGTCGTATTAGGCATCTCCGGCCAAAATTGAGTTATGAATGCCATCTAGTGTAAAATTTTGCGTAGAATCTGAATCTGCTTTTTGTTTTGCTCTACTGGCTACCGTTCCTGAGTAAAAGACCAAAACCATTTGTCGTATCGGACATTATCGCTGATAATCCGCTAGCGAAATTGTCGTATTGGAAAATTGTCGTATCTGGCTGTTTTGCCGTCACGCACTTCAGAGAAGAAGAAGAAAATGGCGCGTCCAAGGAAAAACTTGGCGAGGGATTTTGAAGCAATTTTTTGATGAATTTGGCAGGTAAAGTGTCGATTTCTTCTAGGCCTCTGCACCCTATAGTATAGTATAGAGTAGGGTCTCTGCACCCTATAGTACAGGGGGAGCTACACTGCACCTTTACCCAAGAGTATATCAAATAGGCTACCTGATTTGTTATGATTTTTGGTGCATATATAGTTTGATTTGGAAACAGCATTGAATTAGGAATATGGTTCTATTCCTAGATAACAGAATTGTCTTGTCTATTTACGCACATTATTGTACCACTGCACCATCTCATAATGCGATTTGCTAATTTGCAGAACTCAAAGGAAGTATCAAATTTTCTTGAACAAGTAGGCTAGCCTAGGGTATTTGATTAGGCTGAATATTTTAGCCATATGGATTGCTGAATGTTTTGAATGCATTGATAGTTAATAGTAGAGTCTAATGACAAATACACAATTTAGTTTAAGCATAGCCTAATTCTAGGCTAATTCTAGAAAATACTGCCCAATCTTAAACACATGATCCTATAGGCCTTGTAGGATACAAAACCACTCAAACATAAATAGATTCAATCCCAGACATGTGCTGTAAAGAAAAAATAGGCTACTAGGGTTTGCTAACTTTTCTTTAAGCTTTAATTTTCAGTATAAAAAAGTTTCTGAGATCAAATTGAGCTAATCCCAACAAGGTAATCTAAATCTATACATATGCAAGACTAAGAGCTTGCTTGGAAATATAGGCTCTATTTGAATCAAATTATGCTCGGTTGCTTGTCCAAAGTTAGTGATTATCCAAACACCAGGGGTGCTTGGATAATATACCCAGTTCTTCATCAGCAGCTGATGTGTATTACCAAATAAAGCTAGTTTTAAAGAAAAATCAAACTGTTTTGTTAAGCCTAAAGGTGTATCTGGCTTTGTGGGGGAATAGACAAGGAAATAGAAAATCTAATGGTATATTTCCTTTTTTTCTTTATCTGATTTCTCCCCTTTAATAAATATTAGAGCTAAAAATATGTTTTGCTATTACTAGGCCTAGACTAGTCTATCCTTACAAAGCCTATCTTTAGTCTACTGAAAATTTCATTTTCCTGACCTGCAGTTCTTCACTGAGCCCATCGCTGGAGTAACCACTATAATTTTTTTTTTTCTTTTACAGCTCTGACGAAGACCTTGAGAATTCTGACGAAGATTCGGAATATGCACCGAGTATTGCTGAGTGCTCATCAGCAAATGAACCGAGCATCATTTCTTACAAAGACGAGTCAAGCTTTGCTGATGCAGGTGAAAGAGTTCTTTCCGATTCCCCGTTGCCCTTGGTTTATGTTTCGACTGATTATGGACAAGCTAATCGGAATAATGAAACTAGTTTTTTGAAGATGTCGAGAGAGGTTCAAATTCTTTTACAGAGCCTGTAGCTGGAAATAGGAATGGCACAGAAGGCGTTGACCCTGAAAAAAAAAATCAACGAGAAAAAGATTGAGGAATGAAAGCGAATGGATAAAAACTAAGATCAAGACAGCAAATAATGATGGGACTGCCTACGTTAACCCCAAGACTAAGAAACGCATAGCAGAGTCCGTTCTGTGCAGCCTTCAAAGTGTACTGAAGATTGCTTCTACGAATGTCACAAAATCCCACCCGAAGAAAGACAGAATGCTTTTGATAATTTCTGGAAATTGTCTGCTGAAATGAAGAAAATGTTTTATCTGAAAACCACAAAGTGCCTGCCTAAGAAGAAAAACAAAAAACAAGTGACAAGGAGGAAAAACCACCTACCAGTATTTTGTTGTCATCAACGGAAAAGAAAGGCAGGTTTGCAGATCTTTTATCTGACAACGTTTTGACATAACCGAGAGGAGAGTGCACTACGCTCACGAGCAGAAGAATACCTGCGGAACGCCCACGCCTCCAGGAAGAAGATCGCCAAAAACAAAACATCAGAGGAAGACATGGACTTCATACGTAACCACATTAACTCCTTTCCAAAGATCGAGTCCCACTATCGAAGGGCTGAGACTTCCAAACAATATTTGGAGTCTAACTTGAACATGGCTCGGATGTATAGCTTATATTGTGAAAAGTGCGAAGATGAGGACCGCAAGAGTGCCTCAGAAACTGTATACAGGAAAGTGTTCAATACGAATTTAACTTGTCGTTCCACACACCAAAAAATGACCGGTGTGATTTGTGCGAAGAATTTGATGTTGCACGCAGGAATGGAACTACGGTATCTGACGAAAAACGAGCTATTTTTGAAAATCATAAAAGGTCAAAAGCAGAAACCAAAGTAGAAAGAGATATGGATAGATTGCTTACCAAGCCAGTCCTCTGTTTTGATCTGGAAAATGTATTTGCATTGCCAAGAGGGAACGCATCTTGTTTCTTTTACAAAAGAAAGATCAATACTTATAACTTGACTGCTGTGCTGCATTACAAGGACAGTGCTGAACCAGATCCAAGTAAACAGACGAAAAAGGAGATCTATTGTGCTCTCTGGTCTGAGTTGATTGGAGGGTGGACCGGAAATGACATTGCAAGTGCAGTGGCGGCTATATTGTCAAAAGTCTTTTCAGGGCATCCAAATATCAAAGAGCTTATAACGTGGTCTGACTCCTGTGTCCCGCAAAATAGGAACAGTATCATGAGCTACCAAATGCAGGATACTTTGAAAAAAGCTCCCCCATGTTCAGTCCATTACAATGAAGTTTTGCGAGCCAGGACACTCATCGATCCAAGAAGTGGACGCTGTCCATAGTGCCATCGAACATTACTTTGCTAAATTGGAAATTCATTCACCTCTGACCCTCACTCGACTTATGATTAAAGCTAGGAAAAAGGAACCGTACATTGTGATCCAAATGAAAAGTTCTGACTTCTTAGATTTTCAGAGCTGCTCCAAAGAATACAAAGGATATTCGAAAGTTCCCTTCACAAAAGTCAAGGAACTGAGATTTGTTTCAACTGAGCACAAAAGAGTGTATTACAAGGAGAATTTTGGCTCTGCCTCACATGAACTGGTGAAGATTGCACCCGAGGCTGCAGTAGTTAAAAAAGGAAGGGGAGTCTCCAAAGTTACTGTGATTGAGGAGTTACTTGAGCCAGGCCCACTCCCTAGGCTCTCTTCCTTGCCTGAGGAAAAGATCAGGACGTGAAAAGCCTCCTAAAGTTCATGCCGCTGGAGGACCAAGCATACTACAAAGCATTTTTCGATAAAACATAAAAAAGTAGGTCCAGTTTCGTTGGAACGATGTTTCTTTGTACCCGAAGTAGTGCTGAGTTTTTCTTATGCTTTTATATTCGAAATTGATTAAAATTTAAAGCTTGCAAAACTGAGTTCCTAAGAGATAAGACATTTACGCTGCTAGTTTTCAGAGCAAAATTGTCGTATTGGTTTTCCGTAAAAGAAATTTCCGCGAGCGTTTTGTCGTATCTGTTTTTCAACAAGCAATATCTCAATATCCAGTTGCTCCAGGTGAACGAAATTTCAACCAGGTTGTAGCCCTTGAGTGCGACTACAGTCGAGATAAAAAAAATCCCGGTTTCGTCATTAAATAAAAAGATATCGCGTTTCAAACTTCAATCGCGTTTTTCTTGAAACTCGTCTCGAGTCAGATACGACAATCATCCTCCCAGCCGACGATATGTTGACAAAAAAAGTATTGTCTTTATGAAATGAGTTTAAATCATTTCGAATACAGTTTCCCAATCGCTATTTCTTACATCATTCGTAGTCAAGAATTTTATTTTCAAGTTGAATAGAATTATAGAACGCATTCACTACTATACAGCTTCAGCCATTTGTTGGATTTTGAAATTGACAGCCGACAGATTGTTTCTACAGCCGAATTGTAAGTTTGCAGATTTTTTTTTTTTTTTTTGCTGTTTTTAGATAAGATTTTCTTAATGTTAATACTCAATTATTGAACGCCTGATAGAAAATATAATCTTCTTTCTGGAACTTTTTTTACCCCCCCCCCCAAAAAAAAAAACCTTCGATTGAGACAAAATTTAGCTATAGACTAAGCTATGTACAAGGTTGGAGAAGTAAAGATTGAACCGGAAGTTACCCTAAAAATATGATTCATAAATAAATTGTAAATTATCGCCTATAGGGGGAGGGATAGGGGGCTTTCATTTTTAAATGATAATACCTCATTTTTTTTTTTTTTTTTTTTTGAAAGCAGGGATGCCAAAAAGATAATTATTTTTTACATTTAAAGTGGAGACAGAAGAAAGTGATATCAAATTCCCTGGGAAACCATTGAAATGTTTTGATAGAACCAGGGCCCCCCATAAGGACTTGTTCATTGTCTTGGGCACTTTGCGATTTCTCATAGGCTACTGGCCTTATTTGGCTTTTGTGTGTGCTCCCTTTTAATTAGATTCTTTGGATCTTATGGAATGCCATGGCGAATCTATCACTCAGTTTTCCAATAATTTGAGGTATATCTGAATAATTTCGACATTTTTGTTGTTGTCCTTGTACCCTTTACTCATACCCTCAATTTTTTTTTCAAGGAACACTAAGCTGTTTAAAGTTATTTAGCGTGCTTGTTTGAACTATATAGTGACCTAGTTAATTACTAAGTAAATTATTTTTCTAATGAAAGCTGAGACGGTATCCTATCAAGGTGGTATCCAGGGGGGGGGGGGGGTAGGGAGGTATTACATTTAATGATAATAGCTCAAAATTTTATTTATTGAAAACAGGGATCCCAAAAACTTGATTTTTTTTTTAAATTTATAGCAGAGACGGCATCCTATCAAGGTGATATCCAGAGGGGGAGGGGGGGTATTGAGCTATCATATTTAAATGATAATACCTCGATTTTTCTTTAAGCAGGGGGTGCCAATAAGTTACTTTTTTTATTAAAGCAGAGACGTTATCCTTTCAAAATGGTATCCAGAAGGGGGGGGGGCATAGGGAGCTATTATATTTAAGTGATAGTACCTTGATTTTTTTTTTTTTATTGAAAGCAGGGATGCCTAAAAGTTGAAAATTTTGACAAAATTAACAACATTTTCGTGAGTTATACTTGATACAGCACTTGCATGGTTTTATCGTCTAAAGGGAAAGGGACATATGCGTCCAATCCGTTTTTTTCTTATTGATGAAACGGGTTTACTTTGAAAACATTCATTCGTAAGTACCAGGCAGATTCACAATAAAACGAATTGGTGTGACGAAAGCGATATCGACATCCCCACCTAACGTTGCGCTCGAGTAACAATGGCGCCCTTGGTCCAGTGCCCAAGTTACATTAAAAGGCCGGGTCATAATAAAAGCTTTCAATTTGGGAGGTTCAAGGAGGAGTCTTTGACAGTCTTATGACCTCAGGGTACTAGATGTCGCAACGTTCTTACGTATCTACAGGGGTTTAGAAAATTCGATCATCCCACAAATGATTACCCAAAATATGCACAAATATAACAAATGTAACATTTGGAATATTATAACACTTTTTTCAAAGCTTTGAAGAAAAGCAAAAAAGTCTAAAACTACGCTTGAAAGCTATTTTAAAAAGAAACTCTTTGGAGATTTCCATGGAAATGACCACAGCAGAAGCTTTGAGCCTAGTTGGGGATCAAAGAGGAGTCTTTGAGTATTTTGACCACAGGTGACTTATTGTTGCGACTTTCTTAAATTTGGTAATTCTTGTGAGCATTTGGAAATCAAAGCTTAAACTCAACAACTGATACTAAGGGCCTAACATTTTGCTTGGATTAAAAGTGACGAACTAGGATGACAATTTCAACATCTTCCTGAGCTACTTCAGTCTGCATATTATTTCATTTATTTATTTGCATATTTTCATTTAATTACACTTAAAACGGATGAGCTTTTCATTTTTTACCTAAGAAAATAGCTGGCACTTCATTTTTCTTCATAGCAAATCAAACTATTAAGTGTTTTTTGTGTCATTGTAATTGAAGTGCTCTCATGTGAAGTGTTCATCATGTATTTTTCAATTTGATAAATTTACTCCTTTTAGATGCAGTTTATAATTTGACTGATATTAGGTATTTATCAGTTTGTAATTTGGAATGAATCCCCAAAAGAAAAAATGAATAATATCCAAAAGAGCAGCCAAAAGCAATAAAAAAAGCAGCAGTTCAGCCTTAGCCTACATGACATATAATTGTTATTAAAACCAGTTTTTAATACAAGAAGGCTTCTTAGGAATCCAAAAGAGCAAAAAAAAAAAAACAATCAATATCGAAAGTCGCCCATTTCAACTGTTTTAAAGGTGACAAAACAGATATAGGCAAAGGGCATTATGAAAAAATTAAGCTTCTAAGTTCTAAGTTATATTCAAAGTTTTTACCCAGATAACTGACGAATTTTGTGATACGGTATTTGAAATTTTATATGCAGTAATGCTCGATGAAAAAAACTACTAATTTTGATAGTTATTTTATGTTAAGAATACATAGCTAATAGATACTTCAACTACTCGTATTATGCAAGGGTTCTGAAACGCCACAGCCATTTCGTTTCTACCAGATTTCTACTTCTCTTGATGAATAACAAAGAAGACCAGTTTCCAGCCAGCGACTTGTGAATTTTTGAACTCATGAATAGGCTCGAATCTGTTGTAAATTTAAGCTGTGATTTGAGAAAGACTGATGAAAACATTAATGTTTGCGGTCAACATTGATCGCGCCGGCGGCAAGACGCGGCGTACTGTTTTTGGCCCCCGCCGCCGGCCTTCCCTCACCGGCGCGGCGCCGGGGTCTATTCCTTAGATGTTCCCAATTTTCAATAATTGAAGAATGCATTATATAATTTACTTTTCAAAATGACCGAAACTACACACAGGGGAGGTGATGGTGGCGGGGAGAGGGGTGGCATGTGTATCTAAATACACTTAAGTCAAAATAAAAATAAAAAAGAAAACCTAACAAAAACCTAAACTCTTGAGCTCAAAAACTTAAGTACCAAGGACATCAAAGCAAAAACATTCTTTCCCCTGGTCCCACCTTAGGTCTAATTACACCTGAAAACGAGGTTTTCCAAGATTTTTCTTTTCATTGTTTCCAAAAAGTGGAGATTTAGGGCAGTAACATATTATCGTTAGTGTTGTCACATTACACCGTAAAAATAAACAAATAATTAGTAAAATTCGAAATAACTATTCGTCACAGTGTTTCGTGCGTTTTTAGCTTGTTTGCTGATTTTTCACCCATATATTTTTTTTTTTTATAAATTTGGCACCTGTTATAACCAAAAACTTCATAACTGTGTATAGAGGTGTTCTTAATAAAAAACTGAATTCCTGATTTTTCCTAATTTTTTAAGATAAGTGCAAATTCCCATTTGATCGATTCAAAAAACCAGATTTTATTTCGGCTGTCCTTTGTTAGCATAAACTCGTTATAATTAGGTGTCATACTATGAAAATCGTTACTCTCGATATAATTCTTATCCTGACATACTCCACTTGAATTAGGAAGTAATATAATTCTTTTTATATTGACATGTTCAAAAGAATCCACTGTCGCACTTTATTTATTGAAATAGCTATTGGACTGTGGAGAAGAAATGAACGAGCCATTGTACACAATTATCTTTTAGAATGTATCCTATTGATATACCAAGAAAGTATTCAAAGCCAGCAGGTAGCCTATGGACATCAACACTTATATCTAAAAATAGATATAACAATTACACGAACTCCGCATCGTGTTCATGCCCGATGACGGAGAATACAAATTTTAACATAATATATTCTCTGAAATTTTTATAATTATTCCTGTAATATTTTCCCTATCTAAAAAATTCCAAGCGTCTTTATGCGCTGTTATTCTGGATCCCAGTAGTCAAGTTCAATTTTTAAGGAGCCTTTGAGCTTTAGAAAAATGCTTGGTTTTTGTCATTCTTAATTCTGTTTCGTATTACATCTTCAAAAGTATCTCATCAATACTGTAATATTTAAAGCATGTCAAATTTTAATCAATTTTACTCTTTTACTTAAATTGATCCAAATATTAAAAAAAAGAATGCTTACAGGTCTTGTTTTGCATGAAAGATCTTAAGCCGAACTGGCCAGCCATGACAAAAAACCAACAGAGAGAAAAAACTCACTGAAAAAAAAGTTGCTCTCGGTTGCTCTGGTGTTTTCACTGAAGTAACTCTAATAGCTTCTTTTCCCTGCGTGGATTAGTTGCGACAGTTGGATATTTTTTTGGTGGTGGTTTTATTTATTTTTAGTTTTAGTTAGATTTTTTATCTTGTGGATACAGGCAAAATATACGCGATGTTTTACATTTTTCGTCTTTTCTCTCCACTGGCCGCACAGTCTCGTTTGTTGTTGTGTCTTTTTTGTTGTTGTTTTTTATTGAGTTTTTTCTCTCTGTTGGTTTCTTGTTTTGCATATTGAGTACAATTTTATGCAAAGTAATAAAGGAAAATATATTCCATCAGGAGAATCTTTTGTTGAAAAAATCCCTACAAAAAAAAACAGTGTAGGTAACTAGTGTAGTGCAGTACAGTGTAGACAAAATGTTTCGTCAGTTGTCAAAAATATTATATGCCACGAAGGCATCAACTCAAACTGGCACTCATGATCAAGAGAGTCAGGACTCAGGAACATAGATATAGAAAAAAAGGTCAGATTCTCGCTAATCATTGCTATTTATTCCATTATTCCATTCTAAATTAGCGACGAAGACCACACTGCCTTTCATTTCTGCCTTAAACATTTGTTCTGATTCCCACATCACAGCAGAATTAAACTTTATCAAGGACATACTTTTTGGAAATGGGTTTCCTATTTTATTTATTAATAGTGTAATTAACTGTAGACTGAAAAGACATTCCCATAAAATAATGATAGTTTACCATGGGAGATTTCTGACAAGCCCTTAAACATAATTTACCTCCCCTACATCCCAAAAATCACTACAAACCTTTAAAAAGTTAGCAAAAAAATAATCTGTATGTAGTATTTACAAATAATTTTAAAATCATAAATTTTCTAAATTCTGGTAAAGACAAAACCCCAGTTACTCGCCAAAGAGGGGTCTATCAAATACCATGCGATTGTGGCAAATATTATGTAGGTAGAACACACCAGAATTTAGAAAAGCGCATACAACAGCATAAAGATGATATAGTCAAAGCTCTAAATTCGAATACTTCCACTGTTTCATTTGATTCTGCATTAGGGAGCCATATTTTTGAAAATCCTAGCCACAATATACTTTTTGATGAATCCGCCCTTATTAGAAATGACCTAGGCATAACGCAGGTAGTCCGAGAATCAATTGAAATCAGACTTAAGATTAATAATGATATTTCCTTAAATAGGGACTTGGGGGAATATACACTAAATGCTCTATACACAAATTTAATTAAAAATGATCTTACAAAATATTTTAAAAAACCAATAGACATTAACACAGAACCGGTCACAAAAAGACCTTTGAGGTTAGCTGCCAAAAAGGCTAGATTAGCAATAAGAACTTGTTTTTAAATTATTTTTCTTTCATCTCATTGAATCGCCATGTTTTAACTCACTTGTTATCAGTCCTGGTTGAACTTTGCTGAAGTAAGGATGCTAGGACTGCTTTGAAATTTTTTTTTTAATTTTTTGTTTTATTGGTCGCATGTTGTTGTGAGTCTTTTATCTTTTATATATTTTTGTCTTGCTGAGGACGGCCCTTGGACATAGGGTCGAAATATTCATTCAAATTATCTCCACTGTCTTGCAAAAAGATTTCCCTATTGTTCTTCGTGCTTTTGTTGTTTGTTATTCCATTCTAAGATTAAATCGAGTTTAACGGCGAAATCTGACAGCGAAATTTTATCAGGCCTTTATTCTTTTTTTCCATTGCTATGGTCGACAGCCATAAAGGACGCAGAATTTTTTGGAGAATGGCAAAACAGTATAAAATTGGAGAACATTCGTTTAGAGTTTCCGTAGCTAAATCAAATGTGTAAATTTTGTAAGGAGAGTTTTTCTTCACTATTAAGAGAAAACAGGAGCTTCTTTTTTTTCTTTTATTTAAGAGAAACAAACGGAGCCAACTCTCATTTGGGGGGAAAATCAAAAAATATAATAACTCAATGCATCACTAATGATGAGATGTTTGATTAGACAAATAGGCTAAAAACAGATGACACTCGATGTTAGCGCAAAATATTCACGTAAAACAATTCATACATAGCACAGCATAACTCCGTAAAAAAGAAGCCTTACACACTTATGTTACAGTACATATAGTGGGCCTTCAATTCAAAGCAAACTCATGATATGTCTTAATCATTAAGTACTTACACAAATTAATGCCTTACAAAAAAAAATGTTGGTGACAGAATCAGTAATGATGACATTCAAACAAACAAAAGTTTGGTAGAAGTCATATCAGAAAGCGTCGAATGTGAGGAGGAAGCACCTCCCTCCCCTATCATCACCAGTGCATCACCGACCATAACAGCTTTCGTGGGTCCAAGGATTTTGACTTCAGCTCTCAAGATGACCTTAAACCCCTGGAGCAGTCAGCTGAGAGTCCGTTGGAGTTAAAATGAAAATGCACTCTCTGTGGCATTCCCACCTCACCTGGAAGGCTGAGGGAAATTCCAAATTGCGGTCACGTCAGAGAATTAATCTACACTTAAAACCAAGAACAGGAGATTAACCAAAATCTAAATCCTTTTGAGATATTAAATCTTTATAGGAAGGACAAATAAAGATTCTTTCTAAAATGTGAGAAACGCTATATCGAACTTTAGTCAGAATTCATAATTAGCTGTATCATTAAGATACTAGAGTTATATTTTCGTAGATATCTGAATGAAAGCTTTTGTAAGCAAAATCAATTTTATTTTTATATCTTTAAATACGCTAACGATGTAAATACTGAAAAAAAACTAAATTTCACAGGAAAAGAGCACAAGAGAAGAAAAAATAATCGGAGCAATGATGAAATCGACTTCAGAACTGTTTCTCTATATTTCAGTTTTTTTATATAAACAAACGCACTTGTTGAGCTTAGAATTAATATTTTAAAAATACTTACTGCTGAGGGTATCATCATGAATGGGTATCTGTGCTTGATGTTCGTCTAAATGATCAGTCATTGAATGTTTTGACATCCTATTTTGGTACCCATTTGGCCAACATCCGATCTACTTTCACGCTTGATTCGATCGCCAATATTCAAGCCTTCACTTCGCGCTCGTTTCAGACCTATCCAAACCATAATAGTTCCCTGAAAAAGCACAAATGATAAAATAAGGTCCCTTCTTAAAAGGAGCCTTTTTTCTCAAAATGTTCTAATCGCTGTGGAAAATGAAAAACTCGAAAGGGGTCAATAGGGTTTAACACTTGAAGATAGATTTGCTTTGAAACAGAGCCATTGATAAATTGAATAACAAATGCGGCGCTTCTTATCCCTTGCGGCACTTCTCATTTTTTTCGTCAAAAATTCGTGCCGAATATTTATTGGATGCTGGTACCCTCTGTAGGTTCCTACAGTTGTGAGCCTAAAGAGCAGGCCAGGAGCAGGGCCGTATCACGGATTTTTTTTTGGCGGGAGGGTATTTTTTTTGGGGGGGGGGGGGGACAAAACATTAAAAACACATCAAGAATTTGTTTATATGCATTTTTGTTACATTTTTACAAGTCGGAAAAACATTTCGAGGGGGGTTCAGCCCCCTAACCCTCTCCTTGGTTACAGCCTTGGACAGGAGTAATGCTTTTCAAGCTAAAACGGCTGTATTTATTCAAGACTGCCCTATTTTGTGTCAGCTTTCGAATCAAGAATGCTTTCTAGAGTAGCACCCTTATTGAGCGTTCTTTTTACGCTAAGTTATTTTAAGTTTGACGATCTGACAGTATATAACTAAATATTCCCAATATTTGATTTGTGGAAATGCTGACTATAGAGGATTAGGCTCAACCATTCTCGCTGAAAGTGGTTCCGGATAGCTTGGCCAAATGAATTTTCTTGCTCTAGCATTCATGTTTCACAAATATAAAATATTTGCCAAGAAAACACAACCTTTTCAGTGAAAAAGCCACATTATTGTTCGCACCTCACACGTTTACACTCTTGAAACAATGTAAGAAAACGCCACATCTACGAAGCCCATCGGGTTCAACAAATAAACCTAGCTTGATGGCGTGTGTTTAACTCTGTTTAGTTTAAGCAACTGTTCAAACAAGAAATAAAACGGCTTGATATTTTAGATTTCAGTTTTATCAATCTCTAATCTGACATCTCTATTCATTAGAGTAATAGCAGAACTTCAACGTCAAATGAAAAACATTTGGAGTCAAATGTTTTTAGCTGATTATTCAACCACATTTCTTTTTTCTTTTTTTTTTTTTTGCTTTGGTGCCCGCTACTACCAAAACTACAAAAAATTGCAATTTGACGCCTTATCATTAAAATCCCAGTTTCTTCAACTTTTTAAAAAAGTATGTTTGTGTAAGATTTTGCATAAGCAATTCATTTGATCAAATTCATTTTCATTGTCCTAGGCAAGGCCATACCCAGGATTTTTTTTTCGGAGGGGGGTTTACTGAAAAAAAACATTTTCGGGGGGGGGGGGGGGAGGGTCATACAAAAAAAACTAAAAAACGTATACAAAATTTGTTTATATCCATTTTTGTAACGTTTTTACAAGTCAGACAAACATTTCGGGGGGGGGGGGGGGGTCAAACCCCCCTAACCCCCCCCCCCCCCTCTGGGTACGGCCTTGGTCCCTGGTACTTATAAAATCGAGGCAAGCGAAAAACAAAACAAGAACCCACATGCGAAACACGTACCGGTCGCATATATCGCGCATCAGAAAATATCAACAAAAGCATTAAAAAGAAATTACAAGTTGCACACTAAAAAAAAAAACACAAAAAAGAGGAACATAAACGAAAACGAAACTGACGAAAGTAACGACAAATAATAAATCAGAACCACAAAATATGCAATTATTCTAAGTAAGAAAGTGAAATGCTCCCATCAAACCTGGCAAGACGTTCAAATTCACTTTTAACAAGGTTTCCGTTAAATATTAAAAGAAAAAAAAAACTATTTAAAGAAACATATTTTAAAACCAAACTTTATTCTCTCCTTGTTGGACAGATTTCACAGAAGAAGGGTGCAGTAAAGCTGAACAAAACGCTAGGTGCAATATTTTCTCGTCGCAAGGTTAAACTCTTTTGAGAAGTTCCGCTAAATTTAAACATTCTCTTTAGTGTGGTTTTTTTCTTCTTTTTATGCTAAAGCTTAAACTAAATTTTAGCATTCCTTACTTCTTCTTAAAGGTCACTATCGGTTTTACCTGCAAATTGGTATTTGTGGAAACTTCTGTTACCGTCTTTAGAAGATTTATATCCAAATGCTCCCTTAAATATTATTCGTCTTAACTACCTGGGTACAAAAATAGGTACTTGCGCGTTATCCATACCATACTCAAGATGTGAAGTTAGGTTAATCATAACGAAACATACCAAAACCTGATGAAAAATATATTACTTTAGTAACAAAATTTGGAAACTACAACAAATAATTATGGAAATCAGCCCGCCCAGAACGCATTACATTAAATACCTAACCTAACCAACTCTGTATATTTAAATATTTAAATATGCCTGCATAGTAGTTTATCTCACTCAGGCTAAGCTAATCACCTCCGAATACAGATAGAGAAACCGGTTTTACTCAAATCAAGATCTTTAGTGCGGTCGGGATAACACGTAAGTACCTAAAAAGTTTGCCCATCCGTATGATATGGAGTTAAATGGGAAATCAAACTTCATGTTTCTCTTTTTTGCTATCTTATTTCTCCGTTAAATGAAAATATATCCGAAAAAAAACTCACCTACACAACTTCACTAGTATGCACAACAAAGGGATTTATCATCCATTGAATTTTCATCTAACGAACATTCAAACCAAATTCAAACCTAACACACGAAACTTCCTGTCTTGAACGCAGGTGATCTTTTAGCAAGGTTCTTGAGAGGCACTCCTACCCCCGTCAAAAACCCTCTCAATATAAATGGACATATTATGCCCAGAGCATTTGCTTATGTCATAAAAAGCTTTTCTGTGGAACATGTGTCTTAAATTCCAGAATTTTCTTTCATTATAAGTTTGATAAGAAATTGAGACGCTTAGATGAATGGAAACATGGTTAAACCGCACTTCAGACAATGGAGCATTCAACAAAATAAAGGCAATTTTTAAAGCCTGTGCATTAAAGTGCCATACTTCAACACAGGAAGAGTAGAGGCATGAAAGCCCACAGGCAGAGTGGGAGGTGATAAACCTTAAACACACTCTAGAGAACCAAAAAGATTGAGATATTTCAAGTTCAGGTAACGTTTTGGGAAAACGTGAAACTTAATCCAAAGCAAATTTCAAACCTTGAAAATTTGTTTCAAGGATTGTTTATCCCTGAAAAACTTCAGACAGCCAAGATTAGGGGCTATCCCCTAAAAGACAATTTTCAAGATTATATTGTATGTAAATTGGTCGTACATTTCTTTTTGTTGGAATAAACCTCATCTTGTCTATCCTAATCTAATACAAAAAAGGGCTTAAAATATTCTGAGAGAAAAAGGGTGATACCAGTCTTGTCCTTGACCACATCTAAAGGAAACCCCTTTCTGAAAACCACTTTTAAAAAATCTAAAATACTTAAGCACCTCACTCCTAAAAGTCGTTTTACCTCACTTAGGCCTCTTCTTTAATAGACCAATATATAGCCCAGTTTATATATTGCTATTATATTTTACAATAGCGCTACTTTTTCGCCGTCACTTGATAAGCGATCGCCGTTAATAAGGATGACAAGAGTAGCACTATTTGTGATATATAATGACAATATAAACTAGGCTATATGTTGTTTAATTAAGAGGGGAAGGGCAAAGCGAGTGCAAAGGAACTTTTAGGAGTGAGATAAGTATTTTATGTTTTTAAAGTAGTTTTTAAAATTTTATAGGTTCAGATGTGGTCACTGACAAGAATCATACCAAAGGTGCTATTTCCTTTCTTGAAAATCTTTAGTCCTCCACTTTAGCCGCATTTTTTCAGTTGTTTTCACTAAGTCTTTACAGTATCAAGGAGGCACACTTGTGCCTCTATAAAGAGGCGACCCACCACAATGTTAAGCGATTTCAGGTCCTAGAGGTCGCAGAGAGACGGCGGTAATTGCATTTTGTAGCCCAAGCTCAAACTAAGAAACTTGCAAAATTTCATCCTCCTCCGACTTTATCTTCATGGGGTAAACTGGGCCGGAAGTTTGGACCCTCCCACCACAGCCCCCCTTTAACGTTGTCCGATTGGGCTGAAATTTAGAGGTTAAGCTTTCCTAGGGCCCGGGAGCTTATCCTCGAAATTTCAGCTCAATCCGATCACTCCTTCCCTGTTTTTTCAAAAAACCAAATATAGCCACTTAAAATTCATCTCTTTTTTTTTTTGTTAGCCACGCCTACAGGCCACAGTTGGCAACGGATCCGGTTGAATGAGGACTCATTCGAAGCAGAATTCGACCTGTTAGGGCCTTTTTGATATTTTCAGACCGAAAAAATTATCCCCCGAATTTACATTTACGAAAAAACCTCGTTTTCCTATATTAGCCCATGTTAATTTTTCCCTCCACAACCCCCCCTTTAACGTTGTCTGATCGGGCTGAAATTTAGAGGATAAGCTTTCCTGGGGCCTGGGAGCTTATCGTCGAAATTTCAGCTCAATCTGATCACTCCTTCCCTGTTTTCCAAAAACCACATATCAAGATTTGGGTTTTGGGAATTTGCTTGCGTCGAAAATACCTTCTATTTGCTAAACAACAATTACTATTGTGTTTGTATAGTCCAGCGGCTGAGACTTCAGACTTTCACGCGGAAAACTCGGGTTCGATTCACCATCAGAGCAACTTTTTTATATACTTTGAAAAGAAACTCAGTTTCTTTTTTAAATTATTTGAAAAAAATTACGTTTTCTAAAGAGTTAAGAGGCTGAGTTACAAGGTCGACCCTTAAAACGTACAGGGATTAGGAGGCACAGTTGGGGGGCTGTTTAAAGAGGCTGAGTCACAAGTTCGAACCTTAAAACGTACAGGGATTAGGAGGCACCCTGTACGACGTGATTTGAGTATTCAGGAATTAAAAGCCTTAACACAAGAATGTTCAAGAGCGGGGGGTTTTGGGGGGCGGAAGCCCCCCAACTTTAACTCCTGACACGATCAGCTAACAGTTAGTCAAGCAATAATAAGTAATAAACTGTACAAAAACGTGCAGAAATTATTTGAAAAAAACTACGTTTTCTAAAGAGTTAAAGAGGCTGAGTTACAAGGTCGAACCTTAAAACGTACAGGGATTAGGAGGCACAGTTGGGGGGCTACCACCCCCCAAACCCCCCGCTTTCGCAGCCTTTAAATATAAAAAAAAATTTCTTTAAACTGAAAGTAAGGAGCGACATTAAAACTTAAAAAGAACAGAAATTATTCCGTATATGAAAGAGGCTGTGCCCTCCTCAACGCCTCGCTCTTTACGCTAAAGTTTGACTTTCTCACAACTCTTTTTTTAAACAATAAAAACTTTAGCGTAAAGAGCGAGGCGTTGAGGAGGGCACAGCCTCTTCATATACGGAATAATTTCTGTTCTTTTTAAGTTTTAATGTCGCTCCTTACTTTCAGTTTAAAGAAATTTTTTTTTATATTTAAAGGCTGCGAAAGCGGGGGTTTGGGGGGTGGTAGCCCCCCAACTGTGCCTCCTAATCCCTGTACGTTTTAAGGTTCGACCTTGTAACTCAGCCTCTTTAACTCTTTAGAAAACGTAGTTTTTTTCAAATAATAGCAGATATATATCCAACCGAACAACGAACCTGCAGCTATAGGATTAATCACAGCTAAAGGCAGTAAGGGTTACGAAGGCGGGACAAAGAAGTAATTATACAAACATATATAGACAGGTACGTATAACAAAAACTACGCAAAGGTACTTTAAAAAACGGTCATGAATGCAAATTTTACAAGAGTTGAGCAATAGTAAAAGGCGGGAAGGGGGTTGTTAAGCGTAGTTACGTTATGGTATGTCGTTTGTACTAGGATATTAAAGAGCAATTTGTGTGACTTTTTGTGATTAAGCTGACTTTTTCGTTGAAAAATGCTAACTCAAAAGAGAATATCCACCCTATAACTACACCTTTTATTATAGAACTGAATCATCATTCAATTTTATAAAGACTGAAAGCTTTTTGAGAATAAATACCGCCAAATTGTACCCGAACATACAACTCTTAGTTTGAACTGGACAAACGTTTGACAAAAAAAAAAAACTTCTCCAATACAATCTGAAGACCTCTCTTGAAAGTATTTTTTTCTGTTTTTGGTGGAACGATCAATTAGACGGAGTGGAAACCATGGGTTCCACCAGGATTTCTAAGCATGGGTCAGTGGCGTTGAGGTGAGTGCAGGTGTGCGAGGTGACTTAACGGCCAAGTTACGTGGCTTACTGATCATTTTGCCACATAATTCAGGGCTATTGTCAAGCATATGCCACTTTAAAGCTATTTTACATTTATAAACAATCACAAAATTAAGATTTAGTATTCACAGATAATTATCATCAGAACCCAGCTCCAAGGTCGAAATAATGAGGACGTGCAAAAAAAATTAAATAAATAAAATGAATCTTATTTTTCTTGATATACTTAAGACAATCTAGTAAACAACAAGCGTAACCTTGATTGATTTTACACCAGCACTTTCAGAATTTGAGAGAAGTCGGTATACTGGAGTTGGAAGGGTTGAATATAGAAATTTGAAAACTTTTTCTCGGGCTTTAATTTGGGTTGTAGACCCATTCCAGAAAGTTATATGATTGAAAAATAACAAGCTTCATGCTTTGTGAGATTTTTTTCCGGGCTCTAATGTGGGTAGTAAGACCCAATTCTGAAAGTTGGATGCATCTCACATAGCAACCTTACCGCTTTGCGACAAAGCCACTGTTCTGCAATTTAACAAGAATCTTGAGAAAATTTATCGTTGCTCATATTATTGACTTATGAATAAAGTAAACATAGCACCCGATGCCTTTTTTTATGCTCTTTCCAAATATGATAATCATTTTTGTCGGAAATGAATTTTACCCCCACCCCTATATATACCAATTCAGTGCATATATTTGCACATTAGGGGGGGGGGAGTTTAAACTGACCTCTCATTTAAATCAGAAATAAAATTTACCCCCACCCCCTAATGTGCAAATATACAAACTGAATTGGTATATATAGGGGTAGGGGTAAAATTCATTTCCGACGAAAATGATTATTATATTTGGAAAGAGCATAAAAAGGGTATCAAGTGGTATGTTTACTTTATTCGTAAGTCAATAATATGAAACAACGAAAAATTTACCGCATTTTGAAGGGGGAGGGGGGGGGGGTCATACTTAAAAAAAAGGATCTTAGATGCACCTGTTCTTTACTCCAAAATTGCCTCAACAACCAATACAGCTAGCCTAATAGTAGTAGAAATAGTCTACCCTACCTGTAGAAGCAGATTTTACAGAAAAACACAAGAAATTCAACAGAAAAATATTAAAAGTATATAAATACACCAACAATTCAAAGCACTGCAGGAGAAACTCAGTATTTTAACGCATGAGTTGTAAACGAGCCAGCGGAAACCCGGTAGTATGAAAACAGGCGGCTTCGCTTGAGTAAGAAAAAGATGAAAGAAGCAAAACCGATTCAAACAAAACGCATACAAAGGATAGCACACCATATAGGGGTGGATCTGACCCATGCATTTAGAGGAGGAGGTTGTATCCTTCTTTTAAAATTCTGATATTTTCTCATACAACTTGTCTATTTATTGTTTTTTTTTATACTTTCCTCCCAAAATAAGCTCTCCCTTACGTCCCAGGCCACAACCTTCCCTAGATATCGACATTCATAGTTAAAATTTTTCGGAGGGGGGGATGTCTTAAAACTACTTTTTTACTATAATAAGAGAAGCAGCAGAGAACGTGTGAGTAACATTTTTTTTTTTAGAGATAAGAAATGGTAGTCCGAAGCCAAGACAGTACAATCATTCCCTATCTCACTTAACCATTAGATTAGACAAAGCCGGACGGAGATGCAGTGCTCCGGAGAACATTTAAACAAGCATAAACATAAGCGACATTAGATTTTTTCACGGGCAGACAAGTCAGATTTCTCTTTAACACGAAACTTGGCTTCACACTTTGTAACACACTAACTTTTAACAATCTAATTTTAAATTATTTATTTCGAAACATATATAAAAATCGGTAATTACTAGTAAAATGTTATTATTAGATGTTTTTAGAAAATACAACCAGTCTCGAGTTGTTTTTCAAAGGCATTTTGAGAAAGTTTCTGCCAAAATATGTGTTCCAGGGTATTTCCACTGGACCACTGATGGTAGATTAAATGGGAGGAGCTGTTTGTACGCGCCGAAAATGTAGTAGCCAAAAATTATTGAGTTTGATTATACTGTCTAAATTTATATACACTGTCCGAAGCAAACAGCAGTGCGTTTGCTGCAAAGCAAACATTTTATCCATATATTCAATTCAGGATGGATAACAGCCGCAGGATATGATTCTGACAGGAAAATGCTCATCAGTTAGTTCTGCATACGGATTGTCCAAGAATAATTTAAGGAACTCGTTTGACTACGCGAATATATATATATATATATATATATATATATATATATATATATATATATATATATATATATATATATATATATATATATATATATATATATATATATATATATATATATATATAAAACAAGCTGTACAAATGTGATTCGATTCTACTGGCTAAGGCTATAATGAACGGAAACCTAAAATGGGTAAATCGTTTTTTTTTTACAGACGAAGGATGTTAAATTCCCAACGATTGTATCGATTCAGGGCCAAACGAAAAGAAGAAGGTCGCGCCTGATTGAGGTGGGCAAGGTCACAAGGAAGAATTTAAAGTAAATTAAGGCTTCCTGGGAGGAGCTCGAGTGAAACTTTAAATAAAATGGGGTGGAGGAAGAGTGTGCGTAGCTTTGTTGGCCCCAGGGAGCTTGGCGTTTACAGCAAGATGTTAGTAATAGTAGTAGTAGAAAAGGTATAGCCGTAAAACTAAGACCAGGTTCAGGGGTCATCCAGAGCTTTAAAAACGTCTAAACTGATTTAGGGGGGAGGGGGGGGGGGAGGGGGTTAGGGGGGGTCATTGGCACCCATAAGCTGAATTTTAGGGGGGGGGGGCTTAGCTGGTCTAATCGGCACTTCCAATGTTGTATAATATACATCTCAAAACAAAAATATAAAATATAAGGCAGCATCATTCAGCCAGTGGGGGGGGGGGGGCTAGAGCACCCCTCTTTCCCCCCCATATGGGCACCCATGTCTACTCTTCTGACATTCTGATAGAAACCTCTTCTCTTCTCACTCAGCTCGATTCCTTTCATTCTTATAGAGAACTGGCGAAACAATTTTGACATTCTCCGTGTTCTCATTCTCTGTGATGTAAATGTATGTCATGCAAGGCCGTACCCAGGAATTTTTTCAGGGGAGGGGGGGGGGTTGTTACTCAAATATTTTTTTCGTGGGGGGGGGGGGCTACACAAAAAAACTAAAAAAAAACGCATAAAAAAAATTCGTTTATATCCAATTTGGTTATGTTTTTACGAGTCAGACAATTTTTTTGGGGGGGGGGGGGTTCAAACTCCTTTACCCCCTCCTGTTTATGGCCTTGGACGTCATGTACATGTCAATAGGTTTTTTTGCGCTCGAGCTCCAGCAGAACAAAGAAAATCTTACTTTTTGTCACAGATAGTCAACCTACGGATCACTGTCAGGTGTATGTCTGAATGATAAAATATTAAGTTTCAGTATTCACAATACGTACTAGAATTAGGCTATATAAATTTTATAGGGGCGCAGGTAGCCTACTGTTACACGGAATAGAAACTGAAAATCAACTCGTGTCTGATGCCAGACGTTTGAGAAAACTTACGCTATAATAGGCAACCCGAGTCTAATTGCAGCAGAGAACCAGGGGAATGGTAGTTTCTACTATGACCTGTCAAATTCATTAATGCCCGTGCCACATCACAGTCACATCTATCGATAAAGAAAGCCAAATATTATGAATGACAAGGCAATTTTCTTGATTTTAGCGTCACACTTGTATTTAAAAAGCAAAAAATTAAAATTGCAAGAAATTAGTTTAAAGAGTTTGCACCAACAGTAATTTGTGTCCAACTGTTCTCTACTAATACTAAGTCTTCTTAAGTTTCGTCAGATTCCTGTCCCAGATAGAAAAACCGCTGTTCTAAGTTTCCATCTTTTCTAGTTTTAAAAATTATGCCGTAAACCTTGACTCTGACTGGTCAGTCAAGAAATTTATGTTTGAAAGTTGAACAATGTTCAACTCGAGAAATTACGAACGGCAAACGTAATTGGCGCTGTGGTCGTGCGTAATTTTGATTTTACCGACAAGTGTGACCATAATGTGGCACGGGCATTACACTGATACCGTATTGCAAAAGAAAGGCCTACAGACCGGGAAAATAAAGGATGAAGAAATTTGTCTCTGAGGGCCAATTTTGGCTCTCGACAACCTTGTTGCAGTCTATTTTGGCGATTAGTATTCACTGTACAGACATTTTTCTTTTGATAAAATTTAGACAAAAAAAAGTTACTTCAATTTTTTTTTGCCTTTAAATGTTTTTACGTAGATCCTAACGTCAGCGTACCAATTTTTAATCACTTAAGTAGAAGAAATAACATTTTAGATCCCATATCTTTCAGTTAAGTTAATTTTTCAGTTAATTAATCTTTCAGTTAAGAAAGAAAACAGTCTTTCAGTTGTTTTCAACTTTAAGGACTACCTCCCTTCATGGGCGTAGGCAGCATATTGTCTAGGGGTGGGGGGGGGGGGGTCAGTCGATAGTGTGATGGAGTTTTATCAACTGCTTTTTCCAAACCATCTGCTTTTTCAGCCATATCTAATGTAAATTTGAAGGTCTAGGGGGGGCAGCTGCCCCACCTGCCCCCCCTCTCCCTACGCCCATGCCTCCCTTGTCTTTCTTTGCCAGTAGTAGCCATATTGGCAGCTCTGACTTAGATACAAGAGTTGCAAGGTATAGTAGATAAGAAAAATCTCCTACACCTCAGTGATACAGTTACATTTCTACGCAGTTAGGATCAACTCTGCTATGAAAAGCATACAACATTAAAACAAAACAACTTTCTTTTTTCATAGTAGATACACAATCCGATAGTATCAGATATCAAACCACGAATGTTTTGGCAGAGCATTCAAATTCTTATGTGTGCTCAGGTTTCCTCGTTGGAAATTTATATTTAGGAATTTGATTGCCACAGAAATAAGCTATAAATTATCATACAACAAAAATCTTGAAAATTGGCAGGATGTCTTTAGAAGTCAGTCCAATCAATTAACCACTAATATAATTCACGACTTACAAGGTCGATACTGGAAAAAGCTACTAGTAATTCCACATTTAATTACATGTTCTTGTTTCTTTTATACTGCATCTTAGAAATAACTAGAACATGAGTCATGGTGTAAATACATTTTATTATAAGCTAATGTAATTTGTGTGCATAAATATGGGTTTCGATTTTATTTATACTCACTGGTGCCAAGTCAATATTCTCTATATTGTGTATGTCGGTAAATACAGTTTTTTTTTTTTTTTTTATCAGAAGTTTTTTTTTCTTTAATTCTCTAGTTTACTCCTCCAGCGTGCAATCTTTTTTCTTGTATGTGCAGAGGGAACAAATAAATTACGCTTACTATCATTAATACCACATCCATTACATTACATGTCATTTCAGCATTAAAAAAATACAATATAAAAATTAATACAATAATCTGTAAGTCAAAAATCGATGAAATATAAAAACTAATAAGGTATTACATCCCAAACCCTTGAAATATTGCACAATCCTCATCCATTGTGTTTTTATATGATCTACACATCAAATAAGCTTAAAATTTGACTTAATTATGTTTATAAGAAACAAGCAGAAATTATACAATTTTCTAAGAAAAGTAGGCCCTTCAAAACAAGCAGGTATGCAAATTAGCAGGTATTTACTATGAATCAATGGTTTTAAATATAATTCTCCCATTTTATCATTTTACCCCCCCCCCCCCCAAAAAAAAAAGACATAGAATTCCTATGCTTTTACCTCCTTCAAAGGACTGAAAAACCCACAAGCATACTTTGCACTATGATCAATTTCCTTTCCACACAAACTCCATAACTGCACAGGTGTAGCCAGGATTTTTGATCAGGTTGGGTATATTTTTAGGGGAGCGGTTTACAAAAAAATAATAATAATAAACGCACCCAAATTGGTTTATATGAATTTGTGTTATATTTTACGAGTCGAACAAAAATTTCGGGGGGTTCACATCCCCTACCCCCCCCCCCCCCCCCCCACCCCCCCCCACCCCCCCACTTGGATATAGCCTTGCATAACTGAAACATTTGAAACAACTCTTACTTAACCATTCGGCAGCATATACCTGGTTTGAGGTGATCAGCTGACCAGTTCCAACCTTTGCGATAAACTGGGAACTGAGTAGGCAAGCCTTGGCCCTCCTAATATCCAAGAAATGGTTGAAGGTTTTGGAAAATACTTTAAGTATTGGAACGACTTCCAGGGCCGTGATTTAGGCCTGGAATCCTATCCATAGTGGCACATGACGTGACGTTATTGGAATGCTTGAAATGACGTCCGCAGTAGAACTTGTGCAACAAAAAAAGTTGGGGGACATGAAAAGCACATGGATTAAAACAAGTCTCCCAAGAGTTACCTCAAACGTGAAATGTTTAGCCCTTTTAGTCATCGAGGTACAATAAGCAAGCTCTTAAAGAAAGATGAAGTTCAGATCCCATTAAACCGAAAAAGCACATAAATCCCGACACAAAACAACACACAGACCAGTCGCAACACGCAACCTCACCTTCTAATGCACCATTAGCATCGCCTTTGAATGTCGTCCACGTTGGTGTTTCCCTTCTCAGCAGCTCACGGTTGGCAATTAATACCGATCTCCCATTTCTCCTCCGGATTGTAGCATACTGATATGACTCTAAGGGATCAGATACCACTGGTGGAACTTCAATAAAATAGGAGCCTTGGTCAGTTACCCATTGGAAAATCTCTGGTGAAGGACTGGGAGACATCAAATCTCCAGAACTTTTCCATTTCTTAGGAGATGCAAATCTTTTTGCCAGCTCTTTTACAACAGATTTCCATGCATTTACCTGCGCTTCTGAAATTCTATCCTTCTGGTGGCTCTTTGGTAAATTATTCTGCGGCAAAGGTATAAATTCTGTCTCAAATTCAGACGCCGTTGAATATGCACTTAGAAGAGAATGCACATCACATGCTGCCACACCATTCTTTATGTCATCTTCAGTAAAATACCGGAAGCTGTTCGAAGATTCAGTTCTCAAAGTATCACCATCATTATTATTCGGCACAAACACCATTATTGCATTCTACTTCTTCATACATTAGTAAAATCACTGGAAAAGTAATACGAGGCAAAGGACAAATTATTGATTAGAAGCCTGTAAAGGACTGTAGATGACAACTTCTCTAGAATTAATCTCTTCATATTATTCCGAAAATGCGTAATTAATTTGACTATTAAAAAATAAACTTATGAGACTTCACAGGTCTCGCCGTGAAATAGCACTTATATTTTATTGTCGTAAATTTGAGGGAAAGATAAATTATCATAATAAATGAAAGGACTCTTCTAGTTACATAAGAAAAGCCATTATAGCTTGAACGAAGCCCTATTTTAAAAGAATTTATAATATACAGCTTTTTTGTAAGGTTTAGTCTTAGGAGGGGATGGAGGTGGTCTTGCCTCGGCCCACTGACTCTATCCCGAATACATATTCTTTGGATTCGATCCACCAAATTTCATAATGATCACTTCCCATGAACACAAATTGTTTCTTTACTAATAATCAATTAGTCAAACCAAATAACTAATTAATCCCATTCAATCTTTAAATAAGAGAAACATGTCACCTAACTCTCCCAGGAAAATGGGATATCCATTTTGAGTTGCTCAAAAATACTGCCAGAGAAGGGTGTAGCATTTGCCAGTAACCCAAATGGATCGAAATCTCGTGAATGAGGTAAAATGAAAATTTATTCATATTGAAAGAAGAAAATATGATCAGACAAAAACAGAAAAACATGTTATTTTCCTATTTTTTCTGAAAATAAAATTATTTTTTTTTACTGAATTTTTGGGTCATTAAAAGTCCAGAAGCAGAAAAAAACTGCCGCAGATTATTTCTGAAGTGGCGGAAAAACTACTACTATTTCGCAAAAGCGCTAGGAACTACAGTCACAAAATTATTTATCACTGAATTAGAAAGCAAAATACAAATCGATTAATCTTACGTCGTGCAGAACTGGGGGAGAATTTGGTTTCTTTCTGCCCAAAGTATTGAAACTTTGGAATAGCAAATATTTTAAAAAGAACTATATTTTACAGACTATCAACGCCAGCCTCAGATTCTCACGGTCTTAATAAACTTGTATTTTATAATAAATTCGGCAAGAAAATTAAAAAGTTAACTTATTTGCTTCAGGGGCATATTCTCCTTTTTATCGTTTGAAAAGTAGGACATGCCCATGCCTTTCTGAACAAACTGAGAATTGAAAGAAATTCTTACCCAGAAACGGTGGATGCATCCTAAGAAAAATTAAATGAATGATTTTTGTTTATTATTACTATAACTCTTTCTCTATCATTCATTATCATAATTGCTTTGTTTCTATTGGAGCCGGTCTAATTTTTGCAGTGATCAGAATAACTATTTGTAAATCACTAAAACCTTTCCCACTCTATCTCTCTCGACCTCTTTTTTTCTTATTCGTTAGTGTTTAAACAGTATCTGCACCTTCCCCCATCCTTTATAGGCATGGCTGTAGATTTGGAGTCGTGGAATCGGAGTTTTAGTACATTTTTGGTGAATGGAGCCGGTACGATGAAAATGTCTGGAGTCGGAGTGGGAGTCCGTAAAAAATCTGCTTAAAAGGAGCTTTTAAAACAGGACTGTGGAGTCGAAGTCGAAGTTTTAGTAATTTTTTGCTGAATGGAGTCAGAGTAGGAGTCGGTATACTGAAAATGTCTGCAGTTGGAGTCAGTTATAACTTATAACCTGACTCCATAGCCCTGTTTACAGGCGATGGAGCCGTTCCGGGGAGCAGTACCTCAAAATTATTGTCTGATTTTCGTTTTGTTTGTTAAAATTAAAGAAATTTGCTTCTTGTATTGTTCTCTTTTTTTTCTTATCCCTTCTAAATAAAGTATAAATCCAAACAAAACAAAACAAAGTTACATATATCACTTTTGTATCATGTGCCTGATCTCGGATTACAAAACTTTAGTGTTCTTTTCTATAACTGCTTAGAAGCTCATCTGAGCAACAAAACGTACACCCCCTTTGATAGCAAAAAACATACTTTGCCCACAGGGAAGTAGCATTGGATTTAAGCTTTGGGAGAGGGTAGTGGGTCTCGAAAAACTGAACTTTTATGCCACAGGCTACCAGTTTTTGCAGGGGGGGGGGTTCTTGGGACCAATCTCAGAGGATGATGGGATCCTAAAACCGATGTCCCATTTTTGGCAGACATGTGGCCAGATATTCCTCTTTTTGTGTAATCATTAGACCGTGGAATCAAACAATGCAATCGTAATCGCTAGTTTGAAACAAACAGGCGCAGCAGGTAAAACACTATTTATTAAAAAACGGTTAATATTTATTAGCTTAATCTATGCCGGTACCACCTCTGGATCATCATCCTCTTTTGCCTCGTGGGTTTTCTAAATGTGGTCAAAAGGGTAAGTGGCCTTTGATGATACTGAGTTTAGCATTGTTTAGCCAATACAACTAATCAAATACTTCAGATATTAACGATCATTAATTTGAATTACGTAAAACTTTATACAACTAGATTTTTTTTTCATTTATGTACGTCCAAATTCGGTCGTTCTACGAAACTAACGCACGCATCGATAAAGTCTCCATCAGTATTCTATAGCCTCTAGTTTTCTATTTTATTTAAAGATTTCTGGTGGTTCCCAAGTTGTCAATAGGTAAGCCTTGTCCTAAAACGAGCCGGATTACTGTTTGGCCACCGATTTCACTTTGTCCGCCGACAGGCAAGCATTCACTTTGATTTTATACTTACATTAGGTCTTAAAAATTTACCAATAGTTAATTTACTAAATAAATTAGTTTTATATGGTATATGCCAATTTCATTAACTATGAATCAATTTGATAGCAGTTAATTTGTTAGTGGTCAGTAGTATACATATAAAAAAACAGCTTTCTGAATTTCGCACTGACAACTGAATTTTATTCTGACTTTGATTCGTTTTCCATTTTTCTTCAAAAGTGAAAAATTAGCCAAAAGTTAATTTTGTTAATTATAACTAATTTCATATCAATGATTCTATACAATAAATCGTAGTTTTATTAAACACAAATTAATTTTATAACAGTTAATTTGCCAATAGTCAACAGTCAAAAAAAGTTTCCAATAGGTGAGCTACGTTCCAAACAAGTCAAATTTCGCTCCAGAGGCCGAATTTCCAGTCCACCCAATGAAAAAGTAAGTGACTTCACGCAGGCAAATATTCGGTTCGTTTTGTGTTATGTATCTGAGTCCGAAAATTCACCTTTAGTTAATAACATTAATTATAATTTTTTCGTATAATATGTTTCAATTTCATCTTTTATAGATTGTTTTATATTAGTTAGTTTGTCAATAGTCAATAGTACAAAAAAAAGTTACTGAAGCTAAGTCCTGAAACAACCCAAATTCCCTATAAATTTAAATTATGAATTTTCTACGAGCCTAATGTGATGAATTTCCTATTTTTTCTCATTCTCTTGACGAAAAAAGAAAAAAAAAAAAAAAAAAAAAAAAAAAAAAAATTAGCAATGCCAAGATTTAGCTGAAATGCAGGATGCTAATTTAAAGGAAAACATCAATGAAAAGAAATAAAAACTGTTTTCCAGAGGAGCCTGTATATTTCACTAAACTTTGAAAGAAGAGACGGGGCGGATAAGCACATCCACTGTCATGAAATAATCTTCTGTTGTTAATCAGATCTTTCCTATAATACCTTCTAGTCATTTCATGAAAGAAATGAAGACCCCTCTCCCCTCTTATTAGAAGGACGTTTGACAACAATTTTAGTTATTTAATTTAATAAAACAAAAAAAAAAGAGAGATAACTACGAAAGGCTAAATTAAAACAATGTGAAGAGCAGAAATAATTTAAATTAACTGCTTTATAATTAATAAATGCATAGTTAACAATGAATTAATAAGCTAATTAACAATTCAAATACGCTATTAACCTACCTCGAAAAATTTCACTTCGGTGATATCCACCACTTCGTTCAAATTCCGTAAATTCTTTAGCACTTAAAAAAAAACGTAGTCTTTTCCGCCTCGGCTTCGTGACAACTCGCTAGTAACTGGCACAACGTTCTGATAAACGTTGTCAGATAATGTTCTAGGTAAACACTGTCCTTCAGCTTTTTGAAGTCTTTTCCGAGCTGTCGATGAAGGACCTAGAATAAAGCAAGAATACAGCTCAGGTTTCAAATCTCATTTGATGCAAGGATAGTCAAATACAACAAATATTTATGGTTATAAATCAAACTTTTATTCAATTGGTGACATTTTAAAATCAGTGTTGCCAGTTCAATAAAACATAAGGACGGAGGAAAGGATTTTTTTTCACTTTCTTCCTTAATGGAGATACACAAAAAGGGACATATCTCAAAATATCAAAAAAGTAAAGCCCAAAAAAGTGCCAAATATCAAAATACCAATAAAAGAAATTTTTAAATCTAGGTGGGCAATCAAAAGAGGGGGTCGGATACAAGACTCCCCGAGATCCTAAATTTTTGAATTGCTGGGTACTTCTTATCCAAATTTATCAAAATAAGTGCTATTATTGCCCCCCACCCCCAAAAAAACTATCCTGTGTAGGTGCGTACATAGATGATATCTAATGTTTACCCCATTTCGTTTAAAAAGAAATATAGGAAATTTAAAGGTCATTTTACGAGAAAGCGGGAAACAAAAATGATAATAGGACATTTTTTGTCGATAAATCAATTATGAACACTTATATTTCTCTTGACAATTTGATTCATACATCCTTGACAACTGGATTCTGTGACAGTTGCCAGAAGCTGTTTTAAATTTCAAGGATGGGTAAATTTGATGCAAAAAAACTTTTAAGAGATCGTTACGAGGTGCCTATAACCGAATCGACCACATATGCGAGTGACTGAAAAACGCCAAACTAAGCTAATGCCTTAACTAAAGACGGACTCACTGCCATGTCCTTGTTTAAACAGTTGCAAGCGCGAAAAGCGGTTGTACCTTCCTCAATAAGATATATTTTATTAGATTTATTTATATGTTATTAGCAAAGGTATGCTTTTTCGCAGCTGGTGCATATGGAAGAGTGGGAAGACAAGTCTAAGAACTAAGATTATGATGCTAAAAGCCACGGTAACAACAATTTTTAAAGCGTTGTTCGACTTAAAATTGAAGAACATAACTACGCTGGATATTTTCTGAAACAATTATTAAGAGCAGTTTTATGCACTCGCAGCATCTGCATATCAAACAAGAGGCTGTACTTTTTTGTGGTTGTGAATGGTCTTTCTTTTGCATTGTTCGTTTTTACTTCTGTCAATTCTCTGGTTCGATGAGGTTTACTTCTTAGCTTACTCTTTTTCCTTTTATATAAACGTTTTTTCCCTCCTTAATTCTTATATTAGCGTTGAGGAGGCTTAGTAGAAGTCATTGCCGAAATATCTGCTTTGTCCTTTCGATTTTATTTTCAATAAGAAAAATTGTTAGGAATAAATTGTAAGAAAAATAAGAAAACTATAATTAAATAAAAATTAAGATTGTTAGGTCCACAATGACCAGCGACAGGTTGCCGAAACCTCCCTGGGGTTAGAAAAAAGGGTACTGGTGCATTATACCTAACATACGAAAGAAGTCAAGTTTGGTTAATGCTAATGAAATAAATAAAATAGGATGAATACATAATAATTTAGAAACAAATTTGGGCTATATATTTGCACATTAGAGGGAGAGGGGTGGGAGATAAAGCATAGCATATATTAAATACGTAACCTAACCTAACTTAGGTAGCTTCCCCGCTACCCCCCCCCCCCCCAAAAAAAAAAAAAATATCAACAGTTTAAATATTGTAAATTCAATGAGAAACCACGCTTTGCGATCAATTTAGATAGCAAATACCCGTTTGATGGTTCTCCATGTCTGCATTTTTGGACAGTCTATAGCGCCGTGTTAGGTATAATACACCAGTAGGCCTACCGAAAAAAAAAACAGCATATTTGTGTATGCGTAAAGAAGAGCCTGAAAGGCAAAAGCAAAGGAAGCGGATCTACATAGGAGGAAGAAATCAGTAAAGCTTTGAATAGGTTGGGATAGAGGATCTTGCATAGTTGTTTGGGTTTCGGGCAACTTATTGCTGTGATGAATCAATTGCAATAGCTACATAAGCACGTCATTAAGAACTGTGAAATTAACTACGTGGAAAAGTGTCACATTCTCTTTTCCAGATTTTAACAGTGACAAAAATGCGGTTTTTCGAAGACCACCTCTACAAAATTGGACCCGTGCTAAACCACGTCTGTGCGGATAAACTGGAGAATCTCCATCACAAAATACGTACATTAAGTTATAAGTTGTTCCTTTTAACAATCCCTCTTGTTTTTTCTATTTATGTTACTCTGCCCTTTTGTCTTTCTTTTGAATACATTCGTTAATTTTGCAATGCAATCAAGCAATTGAGAACATAATTGCCTTGAGAAGAGACCTGCTAAATTTTGGCATGATTATATGAAATCTAGATAGAAAAATAATTACACAGCAGTTCTTGTCTTTTATGCATTTATGAATACGAACTACAATTTCATTTATGTATCCTTGTGTTCTTGAGAATTCTAGTATCCTCAACAATGTGAATTATCGTATTTGGCAAAAGCCTATTTCAAGGTGAAAGCGGAATAAAAAACTTTTCCCAGGAAAACTAAAGTCAAAACAAGCTTCTCAAGAAACGATGGCAAGTCATTCAGGAGTTCCTCATGGGAAACAATTAAGAGAATCTAAATTAAGATTATGCAAAAGTACAAAAATAAAATGTAAATATAAAAATGCCTACATTCATAATACCAATATTGAACGACTCGAATTTTTGACCCGAAAAGTGAAAATTTCAATCTGAGTCTATCAATCTGTCTCGCACATGGTCACAACATACAAATCCTATTACGCTACGTTCAACACACAGTTCATATAATTATCCAGTATGATCATTCTCTATCTCACCCATTATAAAAACCCGGACCGGGGTGCGAGTGCTCCGGAGAACGTTTTTGCAGATATAAACATAGGCGAAGTCAGATTAGCGGGAATGCAGAAATAAGTGGGAGGAGCTTTTTGTTCGCACCGAGAACGAAGACCAGAAATGATCTGCGATAAGCTTACTGGTATATTCTGTCTACTGTGGTTCAACAAAAGTATAACACCGGATCCTGTGTAAAATTAAATTCTTTGAAGAGTCGAAAAAGAAAATTGTAAAAAAGCATATTACTTATCACTATCTGTAAATAATTTCTATCTTCAGGCCCAGGACTCGGTGACATTGACAAAGGCACATTATCTCGCATATATAATCTAAATCAATCAAGTCCACTTTTCTCATCATAGGCAGCGCAATCGCGCTGCCTAAGTAAAGAACGATGTTGGCAAAATGTATTTTTTTTTTTTCATACCAGGGCACTTCGTATCCAAGGAGTTGTCGTCGAAACTGGAAAAGGGCTCATTCGAATGGAAATTGGAACGGCTAGTGCCCCTTTTAATGGTCAAAAGTGATTGGAAGGCAACTAACACCCCTTCCACGCCCACCATTTCCCCAAACACATCCAATAAAATTTTTTAGATAGCCATTTTGTTCAGCATACTTGATTTCCAGATAGAAATTATGTTTTTGAGGAGGACACTCCCCCACATCCCTCAGGGCAAGGGTTTTAAGTTATGCCCTGGGGGCATATAAGAACGATGCTGGCACAATGTATTATTTATTATGTTTTTCCTTTAGACCAGGGCACTTTGTATCAAAGGAGTTGTCGTAGAAAACTTCGAAAAGGGCTTTGTGCGCGAAACACATCCGAATCAAAATTTTGAAGACAGCCATTTTTGTTTTATGAGGCAGGACAATTCCCACCCACAAAAGTTACAAGAAAGCGTTGTCCGTAAGAAAACTTCAAAAAAAGACGCGTTCGATGGAAATTCAAAGGCCTAGTGGCCCTTTTTTAATAGGTCGAAAAGTGATTGGAGGGAAACTAACCCACCGTTCTCAGCGCCCACCTTTCTCCCCAAAAACCTCCAATCCAAATTTTGGAGCTTATTCAATTGGAAATTGGAGTGGCTTGTGCGCTTTTTAATAGTCGAAAGTGATTGGAAGGCAACTAACACCCCTTCCATGCGCCCACCATTTTCCGAAACACATCCAATCAAAATTTTGAGACAGCCATTTTGTTCAGCGTAGTTGATTTCCAGATTGAAATTATGTTTATGAGGAGGACATTCCCCCACAGCCCTCAGGGCAGGGTTGTAAGTTATGCCCTGGGGACATATAAGGTTTTTACAGAAAGCGTTGTCGTAGAAACTTCAAAAAAGACTCATTCGATTGGAAATTCAAAGGCCTAGTGCCCTTTTTAATAGTCGAAAGTGATTGGAGGGAAACTAACCCCCGTCTCACGCCCACCTTTTCCCCAAACACCTCTCCAATCCAAATTTTGAGATAGCCATTTTGTTCAACGTAGTTGAAAGTTCTGGAAATTAGGTCTTTGAGGATTACAACCCCCAACATTCCTCAGGGCAAGGGCTGTAAGTTATACCCTGGGGGCATATAAGGTTTTTATAGAAAGCGTTGTCGTAGAAACTTCAAAAAGGGCTCATACGATTGGAAATTGAAATGGCTAGTGCCCTTTCTAATAGTCGAAAGTGATTGGATGGCAAACTAACTCACCTTCCACGCCCACCATTTCCCCAAACACATCCCATCAAAATTTTGAGATAGCCATTTTGTTCAACGTAGTTGAAAATTCTGAAAATTATACCTTTGAGCAGGACACTCCCCCCACAGTCTTCAGGGCAAGGGTTATAAGTTATGCCCTATGGGGCACATAAGGTTTTCATTGAAAGCTTCGTCGTAGAAACTTGAAAAAGGGCTCATTCGATTGGATACTCAAAAGGCTAGTGCCATTTTGAATAGGCGAAAGTGATTGGAGGGCAACTACCCCCCTCTCACGCCCACCATTTATCCAAACACATCCAATCAAAATTTTGAGATAGTCATTTTGTTCAACGTAGTTGTAAGTTCTGGAAGTTAGGTCTTTGAGGAGGACAACCCCTCCCCCTCAGAGCAAGGGTTACAAGTTATGCCCTGGGGGAATATAAGGTTTTTATTGAAAGCTTTGTCGTAGAAACTTGAAAAAGGGTTCATTCAATTGGAAATTCAAAGGACTAGTGCCCTTTCTCATAGTCGAAAGTAACTGGAGGGCAACTAATCCCCCTCCCACGCCCACCATTTCCCCGAACACATACAATCAAAATTTGAGACAGCCATTTTTTTTCTACGTAGTTGAAAGTTCTGGAAATTATGTCTGTGTGGATGAAAACCCTCACAGCCCTCAGGGCGAGGGTTGTAAGTTATGCCCTGGAGCATATGACGTTTTTATAGAAAGTTGTCGTAGAAACTTCAAAAAGGGCTCATTCGATTGGAATAACTAAAATTGAAAGGGCTAATGCCCTTTTTAATAGTTGAAAGTGATTGAAGGGCAACTACCCCCCCCCCCCCCTCTCACAACCACCATTTCCCCAAACACATCCAATCAAAATTTTGAGATAGCCGTTTTGTTTAACGTAGTTGAAAGTTCTAGAAATTAGGTCTTTGAGGATGACAACCCCCTCACAGCCCTTAGGGCAAGGGTTGTAAGTTATGGCCTGGGGGCATATAAGGTGTTTATAGAAAGCGTTGTCGTAGAAACTCAAAAAGGGCTCATTCGATTGGAAATTGAAAGGGCTAGTGCCCTTTTTAATTGTCGACAGTGATTGAAAGGCTTGACATTTTTATAGTAAAGATTGATCTGGGTTTTTTTTTTTTTTTTTTTTTTTTTTTAGACCAGGTTACTTTGTATCGAAGGAGTTGTCATAGGAACTTCAAAAAGGGCCCATTCGATTGAAAATAGAAAGGAATAATGCCCTTTTTAATAGTCGAAAGTGACAGGAGTGCAACTAGTCCGCCTCCGACGCCCACCTACCCATTTGCCCATTATGTTTAAAAACTAAATGTTGCCTTAAGATTAAATCAAAATGCACTGTGTTAATGCTAATTCCCAATAAGCCATCTCAGCGGTATCCCAAGAAAGACTGAGGGTATTATGTTCAAACTTTCGGGGCTACTTATGCTCTTAAAATTTAACCAAATCAAAATAGCATAAGTGTATCCAAGCTATCAAAGAAAGTAAACAGATTTTTTTGCGAATGGTATCAAGTTTTCTATTTCAGGTCAACTAGAGGAGGTATGAAACAAATTAAACACTACTATTTGTGTCCAGATTTATAAAAGGGTGTATGTTGTTAAAAATTACTGAAAATATTTTTCCAGCATACAAATAGCAGGCCAAACTATAAAGTCTTTAAAAAAAAGAAAAGATTTGAAGTATTTTTTTCTTTTTCCCTGAAAACACTATGTCAATGGAAAACGAAGAGAAATTAATTAAAAAAAAAAAAATTCCACAAAATAAGCTTTTCAAAGAAAAGTAAAGAACTCCAGTGAACCAAAAATGAGCAAAAATACTGAGCAAACCCAAGAATGAGCAAAAATAAATAAAAAAGACAATATTTCTTAACCAAACACGAAATTCTTTTTAGAAAAAACTAGGTACTTGGGCATTATCCAGAACACACTCAAGAAGTTTGCTCTGTTAGATCTGAGAAAAACCAGTTTGTCTGTCTGAAATCGGTTATAATTAGCTTAGTCTTAGTGAAAAAACTATGACTAAGTTATATTTTAATTAAATATTTAATATATAGATGTGATTAGGTTAGGTATTTAATATAATACGTTCTGGACGGCCTGCTTTCCATAATTCTTTGTTGTAGTTCTCTAGAATTTTGTTATTAAAGTATTATATTTTGGTATATTTCATTATGATTTACCTAACGTCACTTCTTGAGTGTGTTCTGAATAATATACAAGTACCAAAAGTAGTCAAATTTATTTTTAATAATTTTTTAATAATTTAATTATTTATTAAATTATTTTTAATTATTTTTTTATTATTAAGAAAAGGATTTTTCTTAATAATTTTTGACACCATACTGCCTTTCCACTTAAAAATAAAATGCAAATATAGATATATATAAATAATGGATAAAAATAAATCAAAAATAAACTAAAATTCCTTTATTTTTGTTTATTTTTAACTGCTTATTTTGGTTTATTTTTAACTGCTTAACCCTTTCAGCCCTGAATATTTTTCCTGCAAAGGGTAATTCTGATTTTCTAGTATAGGGCTCATTTCGACCTTAGAAAACTTATGGCTGTGTTAGAAAACCGTCGGGGCACATATACTTAGAAATCTCGATCCCTGTCACTTCTTGATCGGGGTACTATATATATATATATATAAATATAATTTTTTTTTTTTTTTTTTTTTTTTTTTTTTTTTTTTTTTTTTTTTTTTTTTTTTTTTTTTTTTTTTAGACCAGGCCACTTCGTATCGAAGAAGTTGTGGTAGGAACTTCAAAAAGGGCTCATTCGATTGAAAATAGAAATGACTAATGCCCTTTTTTAATAGTCGAAAGTGATTGGAGTGCAACTAGTCCCCCTCCCACGCCCACCCTCCCATTTGCCCATTATGTTTAAAAAAACTAAATGTTGCCTTAAGATTAAATCAAAATGCACTGTGTTAATGCTAATTCCCGAATAAGGCATCTCAGCAGTATCCCAAGAACAACTGAGGGTATTATGTTCAAACTTTCGGGGCTACTTCTGCTCTTAAAATTCAACCAAATCAAAATAGCGTAAGTGTATCCAAGCTATCAAAGAAAGTAAACAGATTTTTTTTTGCGAACGGTATCAAGTTTATCTATTTCAGGTCAACTAGAGGAGGTATGAAACTAAATTAAACAATACTATTTGTGTCCAGATTTTTAAGAGGGTGTATGTTGTTAAAAATTGCTGAAAATATTTCTCCAGCATACAAATAGCAGACCAAACTATGAAGTATTTTTAAAAAAAGAATAGATTTAAAGTATTATTTTCTTTTTCCCTGAAAAGACTATGTCAATATAAAACGAACAGAAATTAATTAAAAAAACTTTTTCCAGAAAATAAGCTTTTCAAAGAAAAGTAAAGAACTCCACTAAACCAAAAACGAGCAAAAAATAAAATAAAATAATCTACCAAGCGTGAAACTACCACAAATCAGCATCGATAAATAAATGAAACCCAAAACAAACAGAAATTACAATAAATAACCGAGTGAAGCTCAAAACGAGCAGAAATTAACATGAGTAGGACTCAAAACCCCTATGCCTTCCCAAGGCCAGAATATAATTTGCACTTTACTGAAAAAAATACCAATCCACGTGCATTGTCAGTTTAATATACATATACCGATATTTAGTAATCAAAATGTTAATATTATTTGATTTATTAAAGTTATGAAAGTAAAAACATTTATATTTTTTTAGTAAAGTGCAAATTATGTTCTGGCCTTGGGAAGGCATAGGAGTTTTGAGCCCTACTCATGTTAATTTCTGCTCGTTTTGAGCTTGACTCGTTATTTTTTGTAATTTCCGTTCGTTTAGGGTTTCATTTATTTATCGATGCTAATTTGTGGTACTTTGACGCTTGGTACATTATTTGATTTTATTTTTTGCTCATTTTTGGTTTAATGGAGTTCTTTACTTTCTTTGAAAAACTTATTTTGTGGAAAGTTTTTTTTAATTAATTTTCGTAAAAAAGACAAACATTTCTTAACTATCAAATACGAAGTTCCTTTTTAGAAAAAACTAGGTACTTGGGCATTATTCAGAACACACTCAAGAAGTTTGCTCTGTTAGATATGAGAAAAACCAGTTTGTCTGTCTGAAATCGGTTATAATTAGCTTTAGTCTTAGTGAAAAAAACTATGATTAAGTTATATTTTAATTAAATATTTAATATATAGATGTGATTAGGTTAGGTATTTAATATAATACGTTCTGGACGGCCTGTTTTCCATAATTCTTTGTTGTAGTTTCAAGTACCAAAAGTAGTCAAATTTACTAAACCGTATTTCTCTTAATAAGTTTTGACACCATACTGGCTTTCCACTTAAAAATAAAATGCAAATATAGAGATATATAAACAATAGATAAAAATAAGCCAAAAATAAACTAAAATTCCTGTATTTTGGTTTATTTTTAACTGCTTAAATTATTGTCGTTTTGTGTATTCTATCCACTAAAACACAAAAGCAAACATTCAAAAACACTAGGCATCTTTTTCATCCGATTGGATGTGTTTGGGGAAATGCTGGGCGTGGAAGGGGTGTTAGTTGCCCTCCAATCCCTTTTGATCCTTAAAAAGGGCACTAGAACTCTCGATTTCCAATCATTAGCCCCCTTTGAAGTTTACACGACGACCCCTTCCATATGAAGTGCATCTGGAAAAAAATAAATAATAATAATAAATAATAATAATAAAACAATGGAGCCGTATGACCTTTACTATAGGCAACGCTATCTCTGATTTTCTCCACTAAAACACAAAAGCAAACATTCAAAAACGCTAGGTATCTTTTTCATCAGATTGGATGTGTTTGGGGAAATGGTGGGCATGGAAGGGGTGTTTAGTTGCCTTTCAATCACTTTTGACCCTTAAAAAGGGCACTAGAGCTCTCGATTTCCAATCGAATGAGCCCCCTTTGAAGTTTATACGACGACCCCTTCCATATGAAGTGCCTCTGGGAAAAAAATAATAATAAATAAATAATAAAACATTGGAGCCGTATGACCTTTACTATAGGCAACGCTATAGCGTTGCCTCTGATTCTCTCCACTAAAACACAAAAGCAAACATTCAAAAACGCTAGGTATCTTTTTCATCAGATAAACGTTTTATAAAAATTAAAAACCTTCAATGCATTTTTTTTTATTATTCTCGGTTGCTCACTAATGAACTAAATTTATTTATCTCTGAAAGCTTAACATACTCAATATTTTGCTCTCCTGATAATTAATTTTATATTGATGATTAAACAGTTAATATATCTCTGATCAAAATAGTCACACAAAATAAAACTAATTGGTTCATCTTTTAAGTTCAGAGACTTAAGTACTCTATTCTAAGTATCTAATATTCGTAATTGTGAACTTTGATGTCTCATAATCAGATAAGGTCTTGGAAGGATAAGTGAAGCTGAATCTAACTTTTTGAAAATCAATCAACAATGAGTGTCTTCAATCTTCCTTGAAGGATTCATTTAAGTGTTTGGCTCTCCACATTTTCAGAGCAATTTCTGTCCGCTTTTAATTTTAACATTGCTCTTGACTTTTATTTGAAAAAAGTGAATTTTTCCTTATTTAATTACTTTGAAAAAGTAAATGCAGGTAAAAAACAAAAAGGAAAATGTGGGAATTTTCTTAATTGAAAAAGATGTTAAAGAAGGATGGTGCACACATCTTTTATTTGGGTGTTAACAATACCAGCGCACAAGACAAAATAAAGAGGGACCGCACCCCAGCGAAAAATAGTCACCTGACAATATAATTCACGTGCGAAACCCCTCCCCCTCCAGGAAAAAGCCTCAACCCCCTCTCTACCATGGATCGACCTATGTGCAACTGTGGTGACAGTCATGAACTATAAGTCTATTTGAGAAACATTATTGAAAAAAAAATATATAAATGACAAAATTGGGCAGGGAGGACAAAGGCTGGTTGAAAAGAAAGAAACAAGTTTTTACCGGGGTATTGACAAAGGATGTTTTATATCTTTCACACTAAACATAGAGCCGGGTACACACACAAGAAGGGAGGAGATGGGCCTTCGGATTCGTGCTTTCAAAATAAAACCCCGAATCGAAATCCTGTATACATCTGCACGGTAGTGTAGGTTTTAGTATATATATAGTTAGACGAAGAACCAATTCAGTGTACGGGATCGATCCTTATGGGTAATCGTCCTGAAGGGAAGGGGGTCAAGACACAAAAAAATTGCAACTCGGAGCCACTATTTTTCTAAGGAGGGGCCATTCAAGCTAATCAGTGACTAAGAGTATTTTTAAGAGCATTCATCTATGTTCAGTGTCATGCCCCCTCCCCCCCCAACCTACAGACACGTGAATTGTACATGTTTGCAGGTGAAATCATTTCGTATATGAATAATTTAAAGGGTAATTTCAATTTCGATGTGGCAAAAATGGCAAATACTAAAAAAGCAATTTCAATTCCGCTTACTTGGATACAAACAGACGAACAATTTAGCTGTATAACAACTAAATAAACTCATCAACAGTACAGTATAATGTAAAACCGGTCCAGTGTTAATGTGACGAGAATCATCAATTTGAAAATGAAATTATGCTCTTTTATCTATATCCTACTCATAAAATAATGATTTGTTACTGTATAAGTACCGTTCAACCCTTGTAGAATAGATACTAAATTCAATTCATTATTTCTGCAAATTCTGTTTCGGTAATAGTGGCAATAAAATGAAACAAAATTAGCACGCTAAACACTTCATTTTAATTAGAATGCCACAAAAAAGTTATTTCTTCGTCAAAATTTCATGACTCTTTCTACATGTTGTTAAAACAAACAAAAACTAGTATCTTTGTCATTTTAAACTAACTCATTCGAGATCAGGAATAAACCCAAAAAGTTCAGTTTAGTTCAAATTAATGAATTAAAGCTCCCCCCACCTTTACGGCAATCCACACAGCACATGCCAAATGTTCTACAACCTTTTGAAAACATTTAAACTACAACCAGTCAAGAAAGAGAACTGACATAACAGCCTCAAGTTCAGCAGACACTAATAGGACTTCTTATACTTTCTAGGGAACTTGCCTCATTAAAGGAAGCCAAAGCAATGAGGAAGATTTTCTAAATTAACAAATTGCTCCCGCTTGATTTATAAGAATTGCATGTAAATACGCAATATAACGTCCATACAGGGGCGAGTACATAGATCTTAACCCAATACGAATGTGTGTGTGGGGGGGGGGGGGGAGGGGAGAAGACATTAAAGTGCACAAGTTATACACATTTAACTATGTATTGTTATGCATCCGTGAACATTTTAAGATAAAGCGCGTCCAGTTTGAATTATACAGATACTATGCCTGAGGAAAAGCTGACAACACTGGGATAAGAGCATGACGACCCTAAATAGGACTTTGGTCCATATAAGATATCACTCCACAATTATAGACAACATAGTAAGGGAAGGCTAGTTTTATTAAGAAAGCCTCATTCCAAACCATTCTTTACTTTCTTCATTTTATTAGGGGTGACGTTAGTTTTAGTCAACTAAACAAAAAATAGCGAAACTTTTTTCTGTTTCAGAGGCAACAGTACAGCGCCTTTGCCAAAAAGGCCATACGGCTCCAATGTTTATATTTTTTTTTCAGAGGCACTTCATATGGAAGGGGTCGTCGTATAAACTTCAAAGGGGCTCATTCGATTGGAAATCGAGTTCTAGTGCCCTATTTAAGGGCCAAAAGTGATTGCAAGGCAACTAAGACCCCTTCCACGCCAACCATTTCCCCAAACACATCCAATCAAAGTTTTGAGATAGCCATTTTGTTCTACGTAGTTGATTTCCAGATAGAAATTATGTTTTTGGGAAGGACACTCCCCACTCCCCCACAGCCCTCAAGGGCACGGTTCTTATGGAAGAAATTGTCAAGTTCACTTTTATGCCATGGGGGCATATAAGCTCTTTTTTAGAGAAAGCTTTGTCGTAGAAACTTCAAAAAGGGGCTCATTCGATTGGCATAATTTAAATGGCTAGGGCCCTTTTTAGTAGTCGAAAGTGATTGGAAGGCAACTAACACTCCTTCCGCACCCACCATTTTCCCTAAAAAACACATCCAATCGAAAAGCTTGAGACACCCATTTTGTTCAACTCCCGGGTGTCCAATAACAACCCCCCAGAGCCCGGCGGGAAGGTTATTAAAAATTATTCCCTAAAGGACATGTGTTGAAAGCTCTGGAAATTATATCTTTGAGCAAGACACTCCCCCAACAGTCTTCATGGCAAGGGTTATAAGTTATGCCTGGGGGCATATATGGTTCTTATGGAAGGAATACTCGTATAAACTTCAGAGAGGGTTCATTTGATTGGATATTGAAAGCCCTTTTTTCTAGTTCACAATTTTTTTTAAGCGTCAACACAAATCCCCAGGGCCAAAAGATATCTGAGGGTAACGAGCCCAATAGCCCCCCCCCCAAGCTCTTTTTTCCAAATGCATCCGATAAAAATTTTGAGATAGCTATTTATTAAAAATAGTTCAAAGATCAGATAATAAGAACGAGGTGAAAACTCCGGTGTACCAGTTTTGATACTTTGATGAACATTGATTTTTTTTTGTAAGTTTGATTTTGAAAATAAGGAATTTTTTAAAAACAACTTTTTGCACCACACGGGCGCGGGGACAGTAAAGGCCTTGTAAGTTATGCCCTGAGGGCATATATGGTTCTTATGGAAGGGATGTTCGTATAAACTTCAAAGAGGGCTCATTTGATTTGAAATTGAAAAAAGTTCTAGTTCACTTTTTAAGAGTCTAAAGAGATTGGAGGGCACCTAGCCCCTAACTGGTAAATAAAAAACCAAAAAAAAAACATTTCCCCTTCCATGCCCTTTTTTCCTTAAGCCCGTCCGATAAGAACTTTGAGATAGCCATTTTCTAAAAAAATAGTTCAAAGACCATATAACGAAAACTCCGGGGCAGACACAGCCCCCCAGGGCCCGAGGGCAGGCGTTGTAAGTTATGCCCTTGGGGAATATATGGTTCTTATGGAAGGGATGCTCGTAAAAACTTCAGAGAGGGCCCATTTGATTGTCAAAATTGAAATTTCTAGTTCCGATTTTTTGCATAAAGTCAAAAGAGATTCGCTCGGGGCAGCTTATTTAACTACCAAAACCCCCCCCCCAAACGCCTTTTTTTCCAAACTCATCTGTAAAATTTATGAAAATTTGGAGATACATATGTTTTTTTCGAAAATTAAAGCCCAATTAAAAAAAAAAATTCAATTTAAAAAGGTCGGATAATAAAAAACTCCGGTGTCATTTATGAAGTAAATACAACCCCCCAGAGCCCGGGGGAAGGTATTCTAAATTATTCCCTAAAGACATGTATGGTTCTTGTGAAAAGGATGTTTTTGTATAAACTTCATAGAGGACTCATTTGATTGGAACTGGGATTCGGCTAGAGGGCTTTTCTTAACAAGCGAGCTGCTGGCAGTTGTCTCCAAAGTTCTAGTTCACTTTTTAAGAGTCAAGAGATTTAAGGGCAACTAACCCTCCCACGCCCTTTTTCCCAAACACACTCCCCTACAAAATTTTCAGGTAGCCAATTTTGGAAAATTTGTTCAAGCCGAAAAATTAGATAGATAGATAGATAGATAGATTTAGATAGATGTTGCTTTAGATAGTGTTTCGGTGGCACCATAGATAGATAGATAGATAGATAGATATGACATTGTGACGGTACAAATCTTTGTGACATGCGCAAGGTGTTCGCGAAGATAGTACCAAAAGTGCTCACTGACGACCAGAAATTGCGGCGAATGGAAGTGTGCCAAGACAATTTGAATATGTGTGAAAGAGAACCCCAATTTTTGAATAACGTAGTCACATGTGACGACTGCTGAATCTTTGAGTATGATCCTTAGACAAAGAGGCAATCTTCCGAGTGGCACACATCGACGCGAGGGTGTTCATCCTGGACAAACCGCCAACACCAAGTTTTATGTGGAAGTGCTCAAGAGACTCAAACAAAGGGTCAATCGGGTCCGACAAGACATCGCAGCCGACTGGAAGTTGCACCGCGACAACGCCCCGGCTCACACCGCCTTTCTTGTAACAGCTACCTGACCAAGGCTTGCATCCCGACGCTTCCACAGCCACCCTACAGCCCAGATGTGCCCCCCCCCAACTTTTTCTTGTTTCCTCGCCTGAAAAGGCCGTTGAAAGTCAAATATTTTGAGGCGACAGAGGGGAACCAAGCAGCATGCACTGCGGCTCTCAAGGCTATTCCCGAGAATACATACCGTGACGCCTTCAATGCTTGGAAATCGCGCTGGCAGTGCTGCATTGACGCAAAAGGAGCCTATTTTGAAAGTTTTTAAAGAATCGTATCGATTGGCTCAATAAATGCTTTTAAATCGACTCAGACGTATTACTTTCTGGACAAACCCTGTAAAACAGAGAAATTCTTCCTTCAACAGTAATAAAATTACTTTAAATTCACGAAGAATAACAAATATCAAACAAGGAAAAAAATAATAATAAAAATATTTAAAAAGCGCAGGATTGGAGAAAAAACTACAGATACGTTCATACTGAAGGGTCATACCACACCGACGAATTAAATAAACTTAGATTCAACCTAATATCCTCCAACAAAACAAAATAGCAGGTTAATTAATTTACATTAATTCTTCACAATAATTGTTTTACTTACCGTCAAAACAACTTCAAAGAAAACCTCCTAGAGAAAAACCCCATAGCCACTCACAAAGCTGTAGGTGCTCATTCTTCTCATATTATTCTTTAAACTTGAAATCCTATTAAATGAAACAAAAAACAAATCCTAAGAAGCAGTGTACCATTCCTAATTCAATCTCATATTAGGAAGATAGGAAATCCCGTTCTTTGTATATACTCATAACTTCAAAAAAACGGGGATTAAGGATGTAAAGGTCTAAAGTAGCAATGAAAAAAAAAAAAAAAAACAAAAAAAAAAACAGTAACATCCTTCAGGCAAATCCTTTATCTCGGTCCCTGTTAAATAGAGGCTCCAAAACATGGGCGTAGGCAGGATTTACAGAGAGGAGGACAATGACACAGTAGTTTTTTTCAGGGAGAAAACCAGGCAAAGGAATGTTTCCATTTTGGCCACCTATTCTACTAACTTTAATCTTACTTGGGTTTGAGCTAAATAATGATACTTGTGGGAAAGTTTGAAGTTTTATGTCTTTTATGTTTATGAATGTAAATGTATTTTTTTTTTCAAAATTATTGAAAATTCTTATGGTAACAAAAGCTACGTTTTCTGAACTAACACCTAAAACAGATCACTAAGATGATTTTTTGGAAGGGCTGACGCAAGGAATCAAGTTCTGTTTTTACGAGCTTCATCAGATTTATGCAGAGCGTATTTTCTAAATGTGTATTCTACTGGGATCCTCAAATGGGTCTTAGATGCATCGGGTTAACTACAGAGCTGCGGACGGTCGGGCAGCACTTTCCAGGGGGCGACACGGAAGGAAGAGAAGAAGAGAAAAAAACGGAGAGTAACTTCTAAAGTAAATTACGACTACGAAAGATCGAGCTCCGATTTGTGACGACATCGAAAACACCGTTAGAAATGTTGTGGTAGACCGTGGTCTGGATTGAGAAGCATAAAATGTTGGTAGCAAAATTGAACGTGCTACTCATCTCCATTAAAAAAATAAAACCCGCATTCTAACCTCATTACAACTCAAGAGTTCGTTGTTAAAGAGAGGGAAGGAACCTCGAGATGACCTGAAGGGCGTTGGATAATGACCCATAAAAATCTCAGACCTAATAAAGCATGAACCAGCACCCATGGTAATCGGAAGTTCAAAAAAGTGTTTTGAAAAGAGAACTATATAGTGAGAAAGAAGTTCAAATGACGTTAATTCAGGAATGATAACTTTTATTCCAGTTAATATTACTAGTAAAAGCTTATAGCGAAAATAAATTTATGGGAATTTCGAAAAAGAAAGTTTCAACATTGAAATCAACATAGTCAAAATTCTGCATAAGATACTCTGTATAACATCCCAAAGAGATCCCTCAAAATCCTACATAAAACCGTTTTGAAAAAAAACTACCAAGTGAGAAAGAATTTTAAATTGAAGCTTATTTAGGAATGGTGATTTTTTACTTCATTTGTTCTTCATAGTGAAAACTTATTGCTAAAATAAATTTATGGGAATTTCAAAAAAGAGCCAGAAACCTCCCGAAAATAGCGTCATTTCAAACTGAAAATTGTACTATTGGAATCAACATGGTCAAAATCCTATAAAGTCCCACTTGGTCCCTCAAAAATTACAGCCCCCTCCCCTCTTGGAAAAAAAGGATAACAACTTTTTTCCCATGGAAAGAAGCACTAGATATATCTCCTTTTTGTGTCTTTTCCCAGGGTTGAACGTACCGAGCCAGTAATTTAAAATGTTGAGAGGGGCGCATTTGAAAGGAAATCACCATATCTAGGCCCTTGTAATGAACAATATACCTTCCTTGTGCCTTTCCCTGGCTATTTCTTATGGATAGGTAGTTGTTGAAACCTACAAAAGCACTCTCTCGATTCAAAACTGAATGTTTTAGTTCTTTTTTTAAGGAGGACCTCCGAAATCGCGGCCCCACACGTAGCGCGTCAAAAACCTGAAGTTCAAAATATTAATTAATTTTGGTACTTATGTGTTATAGCTAAAATACTCAAGTTTTTCATCTAAGTAGAACTGGTTTTTCTGACCATGTATGAAATTCATTTAGTTTTGCGATCTATATTGATAGAGAATAGTGTCTGACGATGGATGTTAAAATAAAATTTGGTTAGGTTAGGTCAGTTTCCGCAATTTCGTTAGTAAAGTATTATATTTTTCATCATATTTTGGTGGTACTTATGTATTATACGAGGAACACTCGAGAATACGGATCGCGAAGATCAGATAGTACAATAACCGGTTAGTTTGCAATGCATAGTAATAGAATATAGTGTCTCACCATGGATGTTCAACTTAAGAGTTGGGATTTGCCAAGCGGGACGGAAAAACAGGCAATAACATTTTTCCAGGATAATGGGGTGTTGCCTAAACTAAATTTGCTAATAAATTGTTATATTTCATAATATTTTGTTTTATTCATTAGCATTAACCAAACTTCACTTCTCGGTGTTTCTCGTGTAGTATATACGTACTCAATCATTTATTATGTTTTATTATTTGTGTAGATAATTGTTCCACTCTCTTGTACGTATCAGGTTCACAAAAAAAATCTATACAGTTGAACAGTGTTGATGTTATACCCATCATTTTCTCAAATAATCCGTTCTAAGGCATGGGAGAGGGGTGGTTATTTGTTAGACTCAGAAATGAGGCGGCACTTTTAGAGTCTACGCCGAGCGGCACCCACGCCAGTTGCGCCACTGCTTAGACGGTGCTTTCCCTTCGCTTTTTCATCAGTGTACCGCCTTACAACTTAAAATATGTAAAGGTACTTTCTCTTATAACCACCATACTCAAGAATTACGCTGTGTAAAACTCGAGAACAAACCGGTTTCATCTGTCTGTATTAAGAGACAATTAGCTTAGGCTCAGAGAAAAAAAAATGGCGGTTGATAGAATACATTGGACTTATATAACTTGGGCTTTTGCAAATTTTGGAGGTAAAGTATTTGGACAGCGTGAAGTTAGAAAACAATACTTACTTCATAGTATACAGAGTAATTGTAGCTAATACATTTCGCACGCATACCTGTTGTACTTTACCCCCCCCCCTAATGTGCAAATATATAACCCAAATTTGTTTCGGTACTTATGCATTAGCTGGTACCCACACGAGAAATCAAGTTTGGTTAATGCTAATGAAATAAAACAAATATTACGAACATAAAATAGTTTAGAAACAAATCTGGGCTACATCTTTGCACATTAGGGGGGGGGGGGGGTAAAGCATAGCATATATTAAATACGTAACCTAACCTAACATAGGTACCTTTTTTCCCCTAAACGCCAAAAACTAATAGTTTAAATACTGTAAACGCAATGACAAACCACGGTTTGTGATCCAATTCTCTATTGACAGATACCCATTTGACTAGTTTCCTTTAGCGCAATATATCGCGTGGGTACAGCTAATGCATAAGTACCTTTGTTTCTAAAGTATTATATTTTCATCATGTTTTGGTATTTTTCATTAGGATTAACCCAACTTCACTTCTTGAGTGTAGTGGGAATATGAGGTAAGTACCTATGAAAAAAAAATGTTTACATATTATTTACGTAAAGCAGGAACAAACAACTTGTATTCCGTATCATCTTTGCAAAAAATAGGTACTTATGTAGAAAGAGGTAAGTACATGAAAAGTAAAGTTTAGTTACTGATAATGAAATAAAACAAATTAGGATGAAAATATAATAGTTTATTAACAAAATTGGGCTATATATTTGCACATTAGGTTGGGGGGGGGGGGGGTTAAATCATAGCATATATTAAATACGTAACCTAACCCAATCTAGGTACCTTTTATTCCCCCTAAACCCCCCAAAAAAACTAAAGTTTAAATATAGTTCCCGGAGTGAGAAACCCAATGTAATGAGGTTTGTGTCTATGTAATGCCTGTCTTTATACAGCGTCTCATATAAATACCGGGTAATGCGTATCTGTTTTCTCAATACACTTACCGCTTTCTACATAACTAGCAAAAAAAATACAACGCAATAACTTCAAAATTTATGTTGCGTACAATTGTGGTTTTCAACATTAAGTTTTGTGTTTTGGCGTAATTTATAAAATTGCTCAGCTTGACAGAATTTTTTTGCAATCTTAACTTACTGCTTGCCTGAACGTATTAGCAGCAGTAAATAAATACTGACGTAGCTGCAAAACGATAATAAGTATGCCAATTGGACACAGGATCTGCCAACTAACTTACCGTCTATGTCACTAGTAGCGTTATCAATCTCTTGTAATTTCCTGTATTTATATTTCAAAAAAGACGGTGTTTTCGGATTAACCCTAGAGATAGTATCTTCCAGTGACTTTGAATGCCTTAAACGTACACTCCCTACTTCCCAGCTACTATCCGCGGGTACAGCATGACCAGAAGGGGATGATGAACTGGGTATTGGCTCTAAATAATCTTGAACGTTTCCTGCGTCGTGTTTATAAGAAACTTCAAATTGATACGTCGTTTTACGTCGGTTTTTATTTTTCGAATAGCAGCACAACTGTAAAACCATGTCATTCTGCACTCACTTGCCTAAACGGATACTTCCACAAATGCTTCGACACTGCATCGAGAGAAACAGACTAAACACTAGAACTTATCACTTGGATTCAAACTAGAAACTTTCGAACGGAACTCAAGATGCTCCAAAAAATTCGAAGAATCCCATCGACATGTCACGAGGAAACAATATCCCAATTGATGATCACCATTTTTTTTTTTTTTTTTTTCTTCCCAAGCGACATGCGAACAACTTTGCTTACTGACACTGAACCTTAATCATACTACAGGTGTACCCGTTGCAGCTTGCAACAATCCAGGAATTTAGGGGTGCAGAAGGACGGGTTTTCAAAGCATAAGAAGTGCGACTCAAAAGCAAGGATATAAGAAACAAAGCCTTCAGGTAATAAACTAGACAAGACTTATTTGGCAAGTAATGAAGTACCAACGGCAAACTATTTGAAAAACAGGCTTCAAGCTACAAAACTTAAAAGCAATTTTGTGAATTAAACAAGAAAAAGTATAATCATCTGATAGTAAATTATTCTCTGGTCGAAACCAGGACACGATTTTTGACCACCTGGAAAAGAGCCAGTGCGATCAGGTCTTCCAAATGCTTAAGCCGCACTATAGATAGTCACACCTTTGATTAAATTCAGCTAAGATTTATGAATGGCACGTTTTTTCCTTGATTTTAGTAACATCACACTTATACTATGGAAGCAAGAAACTTAATTGGTAAGAAATCGGTTTGGACAACCTAGATCAATGCTGGTTTCTTCCCCAAGTATGTCTACTAATACTATGTCTGTGAATCTTTTGCAACATTTGGCATAGGTAGGGAAACTGATATTTATAGATTCCATCTTTTCTAACTTAAAAGAAAGAAAAAAAATACACCTTGAAGCTTCATCATACTTAGTCAATCATGAACATTACGCACGAAATTTCAACATAGCTCAACTCACCATATTTCACATGTGTAGCATCATTGGCCATGCAGCCGGGCGTAATTTGATTTTTTTTTCCATGGGTGTGATTACAATTTGGCTCACTAGGTTCAAAATGAGTGAAAGAAGTAATAGCTTTTCTTAAAATAGCACAAAAATACAGTTTTCCTGTCGTTTCCCCGTTCCAAAATTCCAAGGTTTGAAAAGAATGTGAATAAGCAGTTTTTGACGCGCTTTAAAAAACTCCCGGGTGAATACCATGTTTTCAAAATTCGCTGGTTTTTAATCTGGTGATTGTGGTGTTTATTTGAGAAGCCTTGAAGTTATAGAACACTAGAGAAAGGGGGGGGGGGTAATCCCCTAAAGTTAGCCCAAAATATCCCCCTGAGCATTAAATTTTACAAATGGCATAAACTCATTTTTTTTCTAGTGTTTCAGATCACAGTAAAATACACTGATGGCCTCTCATGTTTGGACCAATTGGTTTAGTCAAATTGGTTCTGAAGATATATACTGATTATCTACAGCTCAATTTTAAATAGCTTTATTGCTTTATCTTGCTCGAGACACTTTTTATCAGCTCAAGTATAAAAAAAAAAAAAAAAAAAAAAAAAAAAAAAAACAGAAGTAACATGTACCATATCTGAGGAGGATAGCCCCTCCTGAATAACCACTGTCCCTTAATGGACAAAACCTGTGATTTTTTTTTTAAATTAGTTGTCCGCTATTTTCTGCACTTTAGATCATGGTATCAAACAGCTTGTGGTAACGAACTGCAAGTAAGGAGCGACTCGGCCTAATAGTAATCGAAACTCTAAAAAAGGGGATTTTCATAACAATTAACACATCGTGGGAATTTAAGTTTTTATGCTGGTTCGAAATATATAAAATTCATTAAGTTTATTGTTACCCATCAAAAGCTACAAGCCTGAGAAAATTAGCCGACCCCCCCCCCCCCCTCCAACAGTCAAGCGATCTTGATGAAATTTACGCCATCAGATTCAGCATATCAGAAACCACACTATAGAAATTTCAAACTCCTATCTGTACAAATGTGAAATTTCGTATCTTTTGCCAGACGAACAATCACGGATGTGTGTTTATTTTATTTTTCCATTAGCAACGGTCCTGCAGGATCGGGAGAGGGCCCACTCAAACGGAAATCAAAAGCTCTAGTGCCCTTTTTAAATGACAAAAAAGACTGGAAGGTAGGAAGCCCCCTCCCACGCCCCTTTTTCCAAAAGACACCCAATCAAACGTTTGAAATAGTCATTTGGTTCATCATAGTTGAAAGGTCCGATAACTATGCCTCTGGGGATAAACATGATCCTTCATAGCCCCTGGAGAAAGGGCTGTAAGCTATATTTTTTACATCTAACATTTGTTATTAGAAAACATAGATATTTTTCGGGGGGGGGGGGGGGGGGGGGGGGGGGGGGGGGGTCCACAGGGAGAACTTTACAGGGGTAGGAAAGTTTCCAGACGGAATTTAACTGGGGGAGGGTGAGGAATTTCCAGGTATGATTTGAAAAACAGTAGAAAATTAATTCAATTCAACTGAAAATGAGGACCAGCCTTAAAACTTAAAACGAACATAAATTATTCCGTATATGAGGGCGGCTGTCTTCTCCTCAATCCCCTCGCTCTTTACGCTAAAGCCTATCTTTTTGTCACAAATTCTTTAAGAACGACTCTTGAAACACAAGGGTTGTTGAATTTGACTGAAAAGTATTTCCAAGAACTTTAAGACATTAGCATAAAGAGCGGGGGATTGAGGAGGGAGGAGCCACCCTTAATATTGAATAATTTCTGTTCGTTTTAATTTTTAATGTTGCTTCTTACTTACAGTTGAAAAAACATGTATTTTTTAAATTATCAAACCAAAAAGATCAAACTTATTCAGAAGTAACAGTTGTCCTCGCTATGTCTTTTCAGAGTCAAGGTTTGATTTGATGGAATATAACTACCAGAAACAGAGGCTGGATCGAAACCAAGCATTGTAGAAAGTAAGAATTATGTTCATAGTTGTGTGTTTTGATCATTTGTACCTAATTTCACTTCTGTGAGGGGGGTAATTTCATTTCTGTAACATAAGTAAAATTAACTGAAAATGTGGCTTTCAAGACGACGGAAAAATAATAACAAGTGGATTAGCCTATATGAAAATATAGGCTCTCAAGTTTGATGGAAATTTCTGAGATTCTTAAATTATCATTGTTAGTAGCCCATATTTACCAGAAGATTTATCAGATCTTAACGAAACTTGATAATAAGATAATTAAGTCGTTACAGCTGCGACATTACTTCACGGAGTCTTGCACCGGATACCTAGCTCTATATATTCGTCCAACTAAATAACGCACATTAGCAACTCACAATATTGAACAAAAATACTGCTTTAAGTTTAGAGAAAATCGGGTATTTTCGTAGAGTTCGTTGGTAAAAGAATAATCAGAAAACCCAGCCCCCCCCCCCTTTCAAAGAAAGATCTCAAAGAAAGGCACAAAACTTGGAATTTTGGCCTAGCCTTATTTTACAATCAAAAATTTTTCCTGGAAAAAAATTCTGACCAACCCTTCTAAAACTTTGATACAAAACGCATTCATGGCAGTACATGAAGGAGATGAAACTATTCCACAAAATAAGCGAATGTTTTCACTTTTCTAATGAAAATAATAATTTCACAACCACAAAGGACACGTACTAAAATATTGAATAGTAAAAAAAACGAGACCCGAATTATAGAGGTTGCATACTTTCTAAGTGAAGAGGAAATTGACACCATTATTACATCTCAATCACTTAAAAGTGAAAAAAAGGCAATGAAACAATTAGACTTGGCAAACACCGGAAATCGTGTATATTATGCTTTGCTATTCTACTATTAGCGGTTGTAAACTAAAAGGTTCATTGTTTCATATGTTTAAATGCCAATTGCCTCCACAAGTCATAGAGCTTACATTTTGTTAATCACTTTGACCAATTTGACCAGTGGTGTCAATATTGAGGAGGGGGCATTTGACCCCTCATACACTCCCCCCCCCCCTCCATTTTGAAAAGTATTTTCACTGACAGCGCCTTTTCTGGTATTTCCATTGAAGTAACTAAAAAACGACAAGTTTGTCCAACCATCCCTGGATTTTGAAAGATACTTCCTGTCCCCTCTCCCTACATTTTTGTGGCTTAACATCACTGCATTAGACAACTTAGAGGTGTCTCAGACCTAGTTTGGACCAAGGTAGTTTTCTACCAGTTGTGTAACTTTGATTTGGCTATCAAATGCCCAAAATTCTTCATCCAATCGGTTCATACTTGTAAATTTTGGCTAGGCATATTTTCGAAAAATTAAAGTACGTTTTAAAAATTATAAAATAGCATATGTTGCCTGCGCCAAGAGATTCAATTCAGACAGGGGATTCAGGTCCATCACACACATCACAATTTGACATGTAAAAAAGGCAAACTACACAAAAATTATCACAATTTTTTTTTTTTTTTTTTTTTTTTTTTAATTAAAAAATTATCACAAGTCAACGGATTTTGGAGGACCCTGTGTACGAGTCTAGTGGGGATTCCTTCTAAGATTCACCTAATGACCAAGGTTTTTTTTTTTTTCAATAAAAAAAAGCAAACATCTGGAAACTTGTGAAGTACATTTCTTTTAAATATTCCACCATCTGCCCCTAAAATTCTATATTCTTCCTAAGCTTCCGATCATGTGACCTAATTTTCAGACCTCTCTAACGGCCAAGGAAACATTTGGGCCCTTAACTATAAGCAACGATTAGACAAAGATGACCTAGATGCTGCTAAAGCCTTCGCATTATTGTTTTGTTTGTAACAATTCATAGGGACATACAGACACTAAAGATGCAAAAAAATCAGGCCCCCGCCATTTATTTGGAGGGGAGTAAGCTATTTCCGAGCGGCAAAAATTAGATCAATTGTACAAAGATTCCAGAAAAAGATTTGAAATATCACAGAAGTAGGCACCACTGAGCCAAAGATTGGGTCAATCCTGCCATATTACTGGTTCAGAAAGCCAGCCAACACGGTTTTAGGTTAAAGAGTGTATAAACAAAGAAATTAAATACTGAAAGAAATGCTTAATTAGTATAGTAAAGAGAAATATAAATGGAAAAAATTTGCGCGGGGGAAATATCGGCCGCTAAACCTAGTGCTGCACCCAAATCGCGGGTTCAGTAAATTAACATCCAAGTTCCGGAGATTAAAAATTCTCAAATTGTGAACGTTGGAGCCCGCACAAGCAAGAATACGGCTTGGCCTGATCAAACGCACAAATGGTTACCCGTAGGAAAGCAAAGAGAAGACTAGAAAGGATAGTTAGTCCCAAAGACGCACACAAAACCAGAAGTCAAAGTGTTCGAAGAACAAAATGGTACCCTACCAATGTGATTCTGGTTTGAGAGTTCCTACATGCGAAAATTACCCTGTAATAAATAGTCCGCCCCAAAAATTATCCGCACCATCCCACAGCTCAAATTTAAAACCCACCCCAAGAATTACTGAAACTCAACGACAGTCACGTCTCGCAGCCACTTTAAATTTACAAAATTTTTTATCACTAACGCCGAAATCCCTAAGTTTCACAAGCTTACTGAACTCAAGGTGCTATCAGAATTAAATCAAATTGACGTTATAGCTGTTACAGAAGTACAGTCTCATGACCAAAGGTCTCTTCGTTTGTCAAATTATTCAGAATTTATTAAGCTCCAACCTTTAGATCACCCACTTCGAAAAAAAGAAGGTGGTGTCATGTTTTTTACTAAATGCAACCTTTTCCCTAAAATTATTCCTGTTCCTAATCTATCTGAGTACGATGAAATTCTTTGGCTAAGTATTAGATCTAAAGTACTCCCCCGTCCCTATAATATCATTGCAATAGCTGTCTTCTATTAATCGCCAAACCAAAATATTGATGCAAAAACGCAAATTTCTCCAGCAGTTGCAGACCAGCGCTGATTTCGTTATCTCTAAGTACCCAAATGCCGAACTTTTTTCCGGTTGGTGACGCCAATGAACTTAAGATGAATTCAATTTGCTTCTCTCTAAAAGTTAAGCAAATAGTTAAAATACCAACAACTAGGGGAAATACCTCTCTAGATGTCATTCTCACTAATCTGAATAATTTTTACAGTCCCCCTAGCTTTGCCTCCATTGTGTGGGAGTTATAATTTTTCCCTCCTCCTGTCCTCTTCTTTTAATTTTAAGCATACATTCTCAGTAACTCATGGCTCTCTCTGCCCCCTTCAAAATGCTGGCCTTCTTTCTTTTGGAACGTGGCTGAGTACTGAGGATTGGTCTGATATTTATAATTTGCACGATCTTGATGTGAAAATCACTACATTTCACAAAAAGCTAGAAGATAAATTTCTAATTTCTTTCCCAGAAAAAAAAAAAGATATTAAAAGTGCTTCAGTGACAAACCATTCATTAATCAATCCATAAAAGCGCTAATTAGGAAAAAATTGAATATTTTCAGAAATGGTAAACTGGATGAAGCTAATAAACTAAGAAAAACAATTAAAAAGGAAATACGTAAATATGCCCGATCATACTACAAGAATAAGGTCAAAAATTGTTTACCAATAAACCAAGAAATTGGTATTCGGAGGTTAAAAAAGTTGTGTGGTATGAGTCTAGACCAGCTTGATTTCAACCTACCTGAATCCCCAGAAGTTACTGGTAATAATCTTAACAAGTTCCTTGCTTCCATCGTCCAGAGCCTTCCGGCATTGTCTTTTTATTTACCTACTGATGTTCTCCCGCCTGCTTTCTCCTCCATATCTCCGCCTGAGATCGAAAGAAGAATTGGGAAACTAAGAAAAACAAGTGTTTGCCCTTTAGATATCCCCTTTCCTTTTATTAGTGCTTTCAGTGACTTTCTCTCAAAGCCCTTAACTGTTAGGTTCAATGAGATTACTGAGTCTGGCCAATAAAAATTTGGAAACAGGGTTTCATAGCCCACTTGAAAAAGAAAGATGGAAAACCTGGTTTTGAATGTTTTCGCCCATTTCACTCACTCCTATATTCTCTAAACTACATTAAAGGATTCCTTGCAGATTGGCTAAAGGAGAAAATCCTACATCTTCCTGACCTGAGACAATTTGAGAACATCAAATCCACTTCTACTTCCCATTACTTTGTTTTTCTCATTGACTCAATTGGAAAAAATTATCGAAAAACCTTATTGATGGCTAAATTTAATTTGTATTGACCTTCAAAAAGCATTTGACCTTGTTAACCATAATATTTTAGTCAAGAGACTTGTAACTGATTTCAATATTGATTCTTTCCTAGTTATATTGGTTGCCTCCTTTTTATCAAATAGATGACAGGTAGTCAAATATCAGAATCATTATTCTAGTCCACAATTGAGTACCTCAAGGTTCTCTCCTAGGTCCCCTCCTTTTTTCTGTTATGATAAATTGCCTCGTTAAGGAATCTCCCGACAGATGGAAATTTGTGGATGACCTAATGGTCGTTGAAACTTGTAAACGAATTTAGTAAGCAACCCTATGAGTTTCCTCAGGGACATTGCAGATGACGCTGCGGAGTTAAACATGAGATTAAATCCCTCTAAATCTATGATAATGCCAATTTGTTTCCTTAAAACCTCACTTCTTTTCCTCAACCCTATCCCCCCAGGGGGAAGGTATCATAACATCTAACCGTCAGGAGCACTAACGTCATTTCGTCTATAAAATCCATCATAACATCGACAAAAAAAAAAAAATGCTTCAGAACCACTAACCGTCATAACATCTAAAATTTAAAACTTTAGTTTTTTTGGGGTTTAGGGGGGAAAAGGTACCTAGGTTAGGTTAGGTTACGTATTTAATATATGCTATGCTTTACCCCCACCCCCTGGATGTGCAAATATATAGCCGAAATTTGTTTCTAAACTATTATATACTTATTACTATTATACAAACTTTTTTTTAGATGTTATGACGGTTAGTGGGTCTGATGGATTTTCCTTTTAGATGTTATGACGTTTAGTGCTTGTGACGGTTAGTCGAAATGGTAGCACCCCCTCCCCCCCCCCCAGGTATTTATGTGTCTTCCTTCAAATTAATTGGGGTTACAATCCCTCTAATTTAAAGTGGGATATCCATGTTAAAGATATTGTCCATAGGCTAATGCGTCCATGTCTCTCCTTAAGCTCTTGAATAAATTTAACGTCCTTCCTTCCCATTCTTTAAGGATCTAAACTTCCTTCGTCCGCCCGCATCTTGAATATGATTGCCCAGTTTGGCATCCTGTCATCTCCTGTGATGAAACATAAAAAATTGAATCTATTCAAAAAAGAGCCCTGAGAATAATTTTTAAAGAAGCTAAGGTACCATACTCGCTCCTTTTAAAAAAGGTCCTATGGACATGGTCAGTAATAAATATTGAAAACCTTTTATTTGGGGTCTCCAATTGCCTTGAAATGGCTCATAGAACTCATTGACTATTTGAATTATGCTTTTACCTTGCATATCTACCTTAGTTCTGCCCTAGGATGGATGGATGATAGATATCTATAAACACAAAAGTGAAATGACATCATTTTTATAGAATTCTGAAAAAAGGCTTATGCCAGCTTTGCCTCTCACTATCTGTCTTTGCTTTTTTCCAATTAGCCATGGCTCTTGACTTTTTCATCATAGTCCACCGAGTTGATTTTAATTCAGAGCAAAAGGGTTTAGTAAAGAGGAAGAAAGCATTATATGAAATTATTAAAAACAAAGGGTTTAGTGAAGAAGAAGAAAACATTATGTGAAATCAAAGAACAAGGGAAGTGTTTTGAAGCTTGTAGATGGGGCTGTATAAAGGAATTTCGGAAGCATTTACGAGCGACACATAGACCAGTCAAAAGCAATCCCGAAAGTTAATTCTTGGCTAACGTATTTAAAAACCTGGAGAATCATAGAGGTTTAGCTGGCAAAAACCTATCTACTCACCAGTTCACAGTGAGCCAACCAATGAAATGGTTAGTGAATTAACTTCCAATCCTGAGCAGTCTTACCAGATAATACAGGAGACCTCAGAGAGCAACCTGAAACAAAGCATCAAAAGCCACCAAGTAGGATCTTCTCCAGGGATCGATGGAATCTCGTCAAAAATGTTTAAAAACTAATTGGCCCCGTATTTGCCAATTATACAAACATTGTTTAATATGGTCCAGGTTTCGTGTAGTTGGCCAGTAGTATGGAATACATTGGTCATAATACCATCATTTATAAGGGTAATCATATGACACGTAGCAATTACTGTCATATTAGCCTGATGCCAACAATTGGCAAATATTTGGATAAGGTTCTAGATGTTGGATTAGGGTGGTGGCTAGTTAAAGAAAAACATTATCAGTGAGACACATGGAGGATACCAAACAGAGTATTCAACTAGAGACCATGTATATATATACTCCAGGACCTCATAGGCGGATATTGTAGACGAAAAGGTAAGCTTTATATGGCCTTCCTAGACATTGAACGGCATTTGGTAGTATTCATACGTCAATTTTGTTTTGTTAACTTGTTAAGATAGGTCTACCTAGACTTTTTATCAATATATGAATGAGATAACTTTATCTGTTGTTATTGTTGCTAAATTAGGTGTATTTAGACCATTCAGAACCCTTAGAGGAGTCCATCGTGGAAGTGCTAAAACTTTTTACTATGTAAATTAATGATTTTGCCGAGTTCCTTGGAAAGAGATAGACCCAAGTTGTATCACTAGCAAATATCATATTTTTTGGTTTGTTGACAACACTGCTGCAGTAGTCAAATCAGCTGAGGACCCCCAAACTCCAGAATTTAACTGAAGCTGAAACAGAATGAAATAAGCTGAAGCTGGATGCATTTAAGACAGAGATTTTCATCTTTCAAAGTAGGAAACCTGAGGTGATAATGTGTTTCAAAATAATTTCATTTGTATATTATCTGGATTAAATATTATCATTAACTGAATAAATTATTACAAGCATTAGTTAATGAATGTTTGGAAATGCACCATGTATGTCCAAAGTCACCCATGGTTGGGGCAACTTTGAACACTCAAAGAGGTCATACATTTTGGGTGTCACCAAGAAACAACTTGATGGAAAAAAATCAACATTGAAAAAATCCCCAAGAACAGTGAATAATTAAAGTTAAACCTTATTGATTTATAAATCTTTTAATTTGGTCATTCTATAGGTGGGATTGAAGTGCAAATTGCAAGTTGCTTCTGTTCAACAAATTGACTTAAAGCCAGCCAAATTACAGAATAATTTGCAGGAAAAATTCATTTGAAGAAGAGTACCCTTGAGACTGCTGTGAAACAGTACAAAGCAAAAATGCAAAATATCAAGCAGAGTGGTGCTAGTGGTAGCAGTAATGACAATGAAAGTGTTCAAGAGAGCACTTAGCTTGTTTTTTTTTTTATCCCAAATGAGAGAAAGAACAAAAATGATCATTGCTGAACCACAGGTTGATTCCCTATGCAATACAAAAGTTAAACTACCAATGGCCAACTGAAGATCAAATGCCTGTCAAGCTGGGAACTGAGTGAAAGGGTTCATCAAGCAAAATGCCTGTTTGTTCATCAGAAAACCTGAAAATATCTTCAGGAGTTGTATTGCAAGCATCATTTTCCTCCTGGTCAAATTTGGAACTGTAACCAAACAGAGTATCTACAGATGTGCAGGCCCTAACTGTGATTACTTTAAAATGGAGCAAAATAGATAGCACCAACCATAATGGCAGACAGAGAGGGAAATACCATAATACTGTACATTGTATCTGAAACTGATCAGACAATTACAATATTATTTGTTTTTTTCCAAGAGTCAAAGCTCCTGAGAGGATGTATGGAGATGGACTGCCAGGATGCATTGGCATAGCCCATTGAAGTGGATTGATGACCCTGGAAAATTCCTTTAGTTCCATAGAACACTTTCAAAAACAGGTCAAACTAAGCAAAAAAGACCCTGCTTTACAATCATAAAAGCCAAATTTCAGTACAACTAGTTTCTTTGTGTAAAAAGATAACAGGCTCCTAACTTGTCTCCTTATTGCTCTTATGGTCTCCAACCCCTTGATGTTTCAATATATGCACCATCAATACATGCCATCAGGGACTTGTGTGACAATTAAATTTGGTCAAATCCTGGTCAGAGAATTTCAATACATGAAACAGGACAGTAGTCAAAGGATTCCTTTCTGGAAAAGCAGAATCCTCAAAACATTACAGCTAGTTTTGAAAGGCAGGAATTTGGCATTTAAATCCAAATTATTTCACAGAAGCTGATTTTCCCCAGGTCCTTCCAATATGGATGAGCCTCACCCTGGTTCAGTTTGCTCTTTGTCTTCTGTCTTGATGTATCAACAGTATTCAACATCAAACTTTCCTATGGCCCTAACTCCTGAAAGCATCAGACAATATCCAAAGGCAAAAGAAAAATTCTGACAAAAAGGCCAGAAAAAAAGAGCACTGGAAGCAGAAAACTGATCTAAAACTTGCTGAAAAAGTCACTAAAAACACCAGTCAAAGATTTCATTCATTGCTAACAAAACTAGATACGGTATTTCAGACATAGATATGCAGCTCAATGAAGAGTTGGATGGAAAGTCTTTATACAGTGGAGGCATCAGTGAGCTTGAGACTGACAAAGAATTTTCTAGTGGAAATTTTTTACTTCTAAAATTGATGGTAGGAAAAAAAGCAAAACTTTGCTGTTTAACAAATTGAAGAAATGAGTGGCAGAGTAGTAAAAATAAACTACCTGTGTAAGTCTGGTGGGAAGTTTATCTTTCCTGAATGTAATGATTGTATAGAAACTGACTTTCAAGACATTATCATGAAGCTTCTTGCACCAGTTTCAGTAAGAGGAACTGGGCAAACAGCCAAAGCTCTTCTATTTTCCCCAATATCACTTAAAATAAATTAAATCTTACATTTCATTTGTATATTATCTGGATTAAATATTATCATTATCTGAATAAATTATTACAAGCATTAGTTAATGAATGTTTGGAAATGCACCATGTATGTCCAAAGTCACCCATGGTTGGGGCAACTTTGAACACTCAAAGAGGTCATACATTTTTGGGTGTCACCAAGAAACAACTTGATGGAAAAAAAATCAACATTGAAAAAATCACCAAGAACAGTGAATAATTAAGTTAAACCTTATTGATTTATAAATCTTTTAATTTGGTCATTCTATAGGTGGGATTGAAGTGCAAATGCAGCAAATTGCAAGTTGCTTCTGTTCAACAAAATTGACTTAAAGCCAGCCAAATTACAGAATAATTTCAAGCAACAAAGACAAATTTACTGTTTAGAACAGAAATCAAATAGGAGAAAAAGCATTAGACTTACATTCAATTTGTTTTACAGACATAATAATTACTACCATTGCAAGTGTCACCCCCCCCCCCCCAAACTCCCTAAATGGAGCCAGCTCATGTTAATTTTGTAACCCAATTTATTATATTATTGACCTGATGAAATCTAGTTTTACCCCTAGTGAGAAAAAATTGCCATAATTTATCCTACATAAAATAACTGTTGTAAACTATAAAATTTACCACCTAGCTGAGATATCAATGGAAAAAAAACATGATAAAATACTCTGATAAATAGAAAATGCAGCATATCAAAAAGTGAGAATTATATTGTTCTAATGTGTTCTTCATATCACAAGGCAGGGAGAGGGTTACATTGTCAGAAAAAAGACCATAATATTTGAGTAGACAAACTATGGCATTTCTGCTCAACCCTGAAGGAAAAAAGCTGGAAGATCCAGAGGACATTGCAAATTTGATGAACAACACATTTGCATCAAAATTCTCAGTGGACCCCACTGACAAGCCACTGTGCCCTGCCCCAGGGGTGGTCGAGCACCCTATGCCAAAATTTACATCAGAATGGACAAAATTAAGAAAAGGCTGAGTAAATTAGACCCCAAAAAAGCTAAAGGCCCATATGGTATACATCTCAGGCTCCTTAAAGAGCTTGCAGATATAGTAGCCAAGCCTTCTGTTTGCTATTCAAGCAGTCTCTTCAGACTAGTAGCCAACCTGCAGATTGACAGACAGTCATAATTACTCCAATATTCAAGAAAGGATCTAGAACCCAGCCTGAGAACTATCAGCCTATTAGCCTGACCTCAGTTGTGACCAAACTTATTGAAGAGATAGTCAATGATGCAATAATAGCACATAGGACCAAGAATGACCTTCTTTTTGGTGATCTGCATGGCTTCAGGAAAGACAAGTCTATCAAAGCAAATCTTATACTAGCTTATGAATTGGTAACAGATCTGGTGGAGCAGGGTTTCCCAGTTAATGTGTTCCTACTGGATCTAGCTAAGGCCTTTGATAAAATGTCTCACCACTACCTGATGATCAAGCTGTCAGCATATCAGATAGACAATGATGTTACCCAGAGGATTCACAGCTTCTTATCCAACAGAACCCAGATTGCTCCTGTATATGATGAAAGAGTTGACCTCATCTACTCCACACCAGTTCATGTTAAGAGTGGTGTCCCCCAAGGGACCAAACTAGGCCCAACACAGTTTAACCTCCATGTAAATGATGCTCCTGAGGAGGTCAAGAATGGCTTGGAACTGTATGCACACAATTCCAAACTCTCTGACCCAGTAGCCTCTATAGAAAATTTCTCTTCTCTTCAAGAAGGTCTCAACAACTTGTCTGTCTGTGAGCAATAACCTGGATGCTTGAGTTCAACACACACAGACAGAGACTCATTCATCTTGGTCATAACAATCCCTGCCATAGTTATCACATGATTGACTCTGCAGATGCCAATATGCCCATTCAGAGTGCCAAGTAAGAGCATGATCTTGGGGTATTAATTGACAATAAGCTTAAGTTTCATAGTCACTGTCAAAACCAAGTGGCTAAGGCAAAGAAGGTCCTTTGTTTGACCAAGCACTCAGTAACAAGTCGCCAACCAAGAGTTATCAAGAAGCTTTACACAGCCCTTGTTTGTCCCATCTTGAGTTTGGCATGCTGGTTGCCAACCTGCAAATTAAGTGTGACATGGAGATACTTTTGAAGGTCCAGCATAGAGCAACCAAGCTCCCTTTTGCCAAAAAAACAAATCTCCTACAACCAACAACTAGAAAAGCTTGACCTGCCTACCCTAACATACCATAGAGAGAGAGATGTCATCCTTGCATTTAAGATGATGACCAGTGATACCATCAAGCCCATTTTTGATCACATTGAATACACCAGAACACAAGGATATCCCACAAAACTCCATCCAAATTTAACAGAAAATATGAGAAGTTAAACTTCTTCACCAATTGCATTATTCCACTGTGGAATTCACTCAGCAAATCTACTGTGTCAGTCAGATCAGTTGATAGCTTCAAGGTTGGTTGACCATGGCAAGTCATTGAAGATGCAATAGCATGAACCAGCATCACCAAGCAGGGTCTATTAGGTGCCACCCGCCCCCTTTAGCCCCAAATATGCCTGGCCACCAATACATCTAGTGACACCCAACAAGGAAACCAAACTGTCCTGTAAATACGAAAATTGTGTTGTTATAAACTGTGTTAACTGTCCTGTATATACATAAATAGTGATAATCCATTCATGAACTGTGACATGAAGACTACCAAGTCAATGTTACCTGGTGACATCTACAGGTTCTTCAACCTTAGTCACTAGAAGGTGGGATTTAAGGTAATAATTTTAGGTTTTACTTTAGGTACATGTGTGTTATATGCCATGCACTCAAGTCTGTGCTGTGTAAAACTTGAGAACAAACTGGTTTCTGTGTTAGTTTCTTCATTACTTTGGAAACAAATTTGGGCTATATATTTGCACATTAGGGGGGGGGGGGGGGGGTAAAGTATAGAGGGTCTGCATGGAAAATGTGGTAGGCACAATTATTTTGCATATTATGCAGTAAGAATTGTTTCATAACTTCAAACTGTCCAAAACACTTTAAGTATTTGGCAATAGAAGTTACATTTTTAGAATCAGAAGAAAATCAGCTTTCTGTTAATATGTGAGTAAAACTGAAACACTGAAAGGATATATACATCAAAAAAGGATAATTGATATTTCCACAAAGAGGTCCTTGTAGGTCAGTCAATAAACTAATAATTTCAAATGTTTGATCTTAAATAATTTTAATAATAACCATAATGATCCATAGCTTAGATTTTTGCTATTCATTGATATTTACAATTCTTCTCAATTCCTATTTGGTAAAAAGATGTGAGGGTTTTTGTTTTACATAATTTTCCTCAATTGGATACTGTTTTTTTTATATATTTTTTTTATATAATTATATATTTCCCATCTATTCTGTCACTTGTCTTGTCTCACATTAAGCTAAAAGAAACTAAAAAAGAAACCAGTTTGTTCTCAAGTTGTATGCAGTGTAAACCTAAGTGAGTGATATATAATACACAAGTACCCTACTTTTATTTGTTCAGTTTGTTTTTCTTTAGATGTGATTAATCACTATAAATCTACTAACAGCAGTGATTAGCCTATCTTTTGGTAAATATCTTGATTAACAGAGTATTCAGATAGCTAAGAAACAAACTTACCTTTATAATCAGAATTATATCCTAAATCCAAATATGACCTTTGTTTCTATTGAAAAGTCAATTATAACCTAACCTATCCTTTCTAACATTACCCAAATATAAAGCCCATATCATGTATTTATAATATATTTATTGATTCTCAATTCTGTCATCATCAATTCAAGGTAAATATGGAGCAGTTCATATAGCCTAATTGACCTATGAATAGAGTGAACATGCCTATGTTCACTGTTTGTGAACAGTGAACAATGTCATTTTTATGCTCTTTCTGAATATAATAATCAATTTTCTTGGAAATTCAATTTAAAGCCATCTTAGGACCCTTAAAAATAAAATTTTCTTCCTATAGCTTAGTTTTTCAATAATAAAATGAGTTAAAACATTTGTTTCAAACTTAATATTTCATTATAAATCCATTTTATAAAAGTTTTATAATCACAAACACTGATTTGTCAAAATGAAGTTGAATGAAAATTTTAAAAAAAAAACTGCCATGTTTTCTTCTTATTCTGTTAGGATGCTAAAAACTGCTGTTTCACCTATATGTTGAAAAATATCAAAGCTGACAGAAAAAATATGCTGGATGGAAAAAATGGAGAAATTGTTTAAATTTTTTTTACCTGACTTAATTGTGACAAATCCATGCTTGGAAATTACATAAATTTAGCAAAATGGATTTTATAATGAAATAGTAAGTTTGAAACCAATGTTTTAACCCTTATAAACCCAGAAACCATAGAAAGAAATTATCATTTCCAAAGGTTCAAAAAAGGCTTAAAATTGAATTCACAAGAAAAGCAACTATTATATTCAGAAAGAACATCATAAAGGCATTGTGTAGTATGTTTACCTTATTCTTATAACCTAGCTTATCCTTTCTAACTTTACCCAAATAAATAGCCTCCCCCATATTATATATTTCTAAAGCATTTATTTATCCTTGATTTTGTCACCATCAATTCAATTTACATGTAAACCAGTTTTTAGCATCAAGATAGATGCTAACACAGGTATATAAGCCAAATTTAAAATAAGAGAAAAAGCCATCATCTTTTGAGGATCCCTAAAGGGTATAAAATTTAATTTGCAGCCAAAATGAATCTCATATAAGGATTCAAGATGAAATTTTGATTATAAAGGTAAGGGTGAATATTTTGCTGTTCAAGTCTGGCTGACAAATAAAGTGAACATTTCACCTAATGCGTTTGTATACTCTTTCCAAATATAATATTCACTTTTTCTGCAAACAAATTTTACCCACACCCCTATATATACCAATTCAGAGTATATATTTGCACATTAGGAGGAGGGGATTTGTTGGTAAAGGGTAAAAAATCATTACCACTCCAGGTCATAAGGAGACATGTTAAGAAAACAATTCTTACTTCATAATATGCAAAAAAATCCTAATCAACATATTTTCCAGGGGGAGAACCTTTATCATCACTTCTTTCATTGTTGTACAATTTTTTTAACAAAATTGTGAAGAACAAACAGATTTTACTGTATTTTTCCATTTTCAAATATTCTATATAAGAAAGTTACACATCATCACTGCCATCTATCAAAAAGATATAAATAGGCTAATATTAATAAATTTAGCTTAGGTTAGCTAGATGGCTCTAGGGTGTTTGTTTTAAAATAATTTTCAAAACTTGGAGAATTGACATAAATATTGAAAAATATGATTAAAAAACTGGAAAAAACAAGGAAAATAGTGAGGATAAAGGTTATCCCCCTGAATAATATGTTAATTAGGATTATTATGTATACTATGAAGTAAGAATTGTTTTCTTAATATATCTCCTTATGACCTGGAGTGGTTGTAAATTTATACCAAGTAATGTTTATTCCTGATGCAAATGGGAGGTAAGTTAAAATGGTACTTCTGTTGTAGAGCCACCATACTTGAGATCTTGTATCACAAACATGAGACAATAACCTGTTTTCATAGTCCTTTATATTAGACACTATTAGGTTTGGTCATAAGCCTTTGTTGTAATTTTCATAATTTTGTTGATAAAGTAGCCTATTATTGGTTTTATTTCATTAGCATTAATCAAACTTCTCTTTTTTGGCAGAACTTAAGTGTGGTGGCTATAAGAAACAAGTAACATTTAAACTTTACCCCACCCCACCTAATGTATAAATATATAGGCTACCCTTAATTGCTATATATAAGGGTGGGGGGGAGTCATATGCAGAAAAAGTGATTAGGCTAGGCTATTATATTTAGAAAGAGCATTAAAAAAAGGCATCAAGTAGCATGTTTACTTTATTCATAAGTCGATAATATGAAAATTGAAATAGGCTATTGGTAAATATTTACCAAATCATATTACTGAGTTATGACTAAAGTGAATATACCACTTGATGCCTTTTTTATGCTCTTTACAAATATAATAATCATTTTTGTCAGAAATGAATTTTAGCCCCCACCCCAATATATACAAATTCATGGTAGCCTATATATTTACACATTAGGCATGTGGGGTAGGCTAATTTTATTTCTGATGTAAATGAGAGGTAAGTTTAAACTTTTCCCCCACTCCCTAGCCTAATGTACAAATATATACCCTGAATTGGTATATATAGGGGTGGGGGCTAAAATTCATTTCCAACCAAAATGATTATTAGGCCTATAGCTAGCCTATTCATAAAGAGCATAAAAAAGGCATTGGGTGGTGTATTTGCTTTAGCCTAGTAGAACTAAATAATATGATTTGGTAAATATTTACCGAAATATTTACCAAGGTAATTTTGTTTCTGAGGCATCTGAATAGCCCCAGTGCATTAATCAAGATATTTACCTATGCCTATCTCTTTTCTAGCCTCTGTATAACAACCTCAATTTGCCTAGGATTGTACCTAAGATTTTCCTTAGTTTAACATTTAAAAGCTCACTACCCCTTACCTTTATTCAATTGATTGCTTATAGATCATCAAATCCAGAAAAGAATTCATGCAGATGAAAGTTTGAATGTTAAAATATTTCTTCTTCAAAGCAATATGGCGAGAGCTGTAGTTCAAACCGCCCTTACTGCCGCAATTAAATAGCAAAATTAAAAATTTTTGAAAAACATCATTAACAGTATAAGTATACATGATACTTTGGCTATTGGTAAATCTTTGGAAGGTCTTTTCCAAGAATTCAATTTAACCTTCAGTTCTAAGCTGTTTGTTTTTCACAGTTTTTGTATTAGGTTATACTTCGATTTTCGGGAAAATAGCCATAACATTTGGTGCTGAAAAATCACTACTTTCGTTCATATTCCTGCATTTCCAATATGTTGGAAACATTTAATTTATTCATTTCATTATTTTTCTATAAAATTGATTCAATTCTTCCAATCCACATTACTTTACAAAATTCACGTCAGACTAAGCTGCCTGCAGTGCCGGCAAGACGTATAAGTTCAATAAGTACTGAAATACACTTTAATTAAAACAACTAATAATTACATTTATGTATAGTAGTTCTATTTGTATATTGATAAAATTGATACTATTATTCAATATGCTTCATTCATCATATTATTGTTAATATATTGTTGCTTTACTTAAATCATTCATAAATGAATGTAAGGAAATGTATCCTTAAAAAGGAGGGAAAAAATGTTTCCTTATGCCCTTCATATCACCCTATCACCTCCTCGAGTGCAAATGACATTGAAAACAATTGTTTCGCCCCTCCTGGCCAATTTGGGTACCAACAAGGGTTAGGTAGAGAGCACGATCTCTTTCTACTTACAAATAAGCTAAAGGACATGCTATAGGACATTGGATTAATTTGTGATTTTACGTGCACTTGATGTCGCAAAAGCTTTTGATTCGTGATGTCGCAAAAGCTTTTCAAACTGGGTAAAAACCCCCCCCCCCCCCCCCTCTGGATACGGCCTTGAAATTTACACAGGTTTCGATTGAGGCTCGTGCGAAAGGTGTCGATAATTATTTGTCTAGGATGTATATACAGAAATCTGAAAGCAAAATTAAGGATAGGCAGTCTGTTATTCGAATTCTGGAAGGTGGTGTGTCAAGGAGTTTTGGCTTCTCCGGTTTTCTTTTGGTAATTGAGTTACTGGTGCGTAGGATAAGATAAACTGTACATTTACTTTCAATAGAGTTTATCTCTCGTTTGTTACGTTTTGCGGATGACTTACTCAACTTCTCTTGCACTTACCAAGGATGCTTTTCGGCTTTTGAGTGTTTCCAAGAAGAGTATGCCCATATCGTTTTGAATTTCAAATGATGAAAAGATGTCTTATGTTTAACGGTAAAGCAAATAGATGTTTAAAAGTCTATCTGGCACTGAAGTTCCTTTTGCTAGCAGTCTTACTTACCTGGGTTAGCCTATTGGAGCGAATCTGAAAAAAAATTACAAACCTGACACTGAAAAATTATGCTCGAAAGATCCTGGCTGTGTGTGCATCCATTGCTTCAAACGTTTCTTATCTGATTAGAGCACACTGGTCTCAATCACATTTTCGCCTTACAGCTAACTAGTGCCACATACCGTGTATTGGTTGGCAACTACAGAAAATTTTTTAAGAAAATGGAAAATTCAATTTGACTAGTATACAATCCAATAAGTTTAAAGCTAAGATTTCTCGGATACTAATAATAAATCAGTCTTATATTTTCAAGAATTATTTTAATTCAAAATCCAGTCTGCTTAAAATAAGCGTACTTTAGCTTGGGAAACTCTTGGCTGGTTAACTCGTCTAGTTTACTTTAAGCTACTGGTAGACCTACTCGGAACGGAGTTTTGTTTTTCCATACCCTTGATTGTACTTCTTCTTCTCCTTATTGTTTGAACTAATCTGGAGACGCTGACGCTTTCAGCTTGAAATCCTGTGGACAGGGGTTCAAGTCTTGGTGTCGCCGGTTATTTGTTTTGAATGGGGGTCAATGGTTTTACTCCGCAAGCTCAGCCAGAGTCAATCTAGCTCTAAATGGGTGGCTCTAAATCTAGGGGGGAATAAGGGAAGTGTCGAAGCAATGCGATGATTTGCGACGGAACGATGCGACGGTAAGCGATTATTTGCCCCCAATTACGCATTACGCTCCCGGATGAAGGCAGAAAATAAGGGGATCAGTGCCTGCGCTACCCAGACCATTGGTTTAAATGCGAAAATATTTTTTTTTTGTACGAAAATCATTTCTTTTGTACTTAATATTGAAAATAAAAATAAAAAATTATAGTAACATTTTGAACTGATGAGCTTTCAGCAATTAATATCATTATACATCAAATATTCAGTTTAATTTATTAGCTCTTTTAAAGTTGTTAAAGACGAATATAGTTTCACTACAAACAAGTGTTTGGGTACTGCGTCCTTTCCTAACTATAAATAAAAACCAAAAGCCTACTGCGTCATGGGCGCTTAACTGAAAACGTATTGTATTACAAATATTTTCTTTTCCAGTTCTTACAGCATTGAAAATAAAAATACAATTACAGTGAAATAAATTTTTGAACTGATGGATCTTTCAACAATTAATATCATTTTATACATCAAATATTCAATTTGATGTTTTTTATACTTTCAAAGACTGTTCAAGACGCATATAATTTTCAGTAAAGCGCCAATGACGTAGTAGGTTTTAGACTTTACAGTGAGAGAAGGAGGTCATACCCAAACTCTTGTTTGGGTTGATTTTTGTTCGTTTCAAGCTTGATTTGCATATTTAATTTAAGTTTCACTCGTTTTAAGATTTATTTATTCATTTAAATTAATATCTATTGTATGCTTGTTTGCATTGATTGTTTATTTAATTTCTGTTCATTTTAAGTTTCATATGTACTTCAATAGGAAAATATTTTTATCGTCTTAAGCTTGATTTTGATATTCAATCTAAGCATTACTCGCTTTAAGATCTATTTATTCATTTATATTATTAATTGTAGTATGTTTTTGCCATGATTGTTTATTTAATTTCTATTCGTTTTGGGTTTCATTTATTCTTTAATAATAATTTCTGGTCATTTCGAGTTTGAATTTTAAAAGGCATTTGAATCTCCTGAGCTTAAGTTTAAAATAGCCTTTACTTTTCTTTGAAAAACTTATTTTTCGGAAAGTTTTTTTAATTAATTTTGTTCGTTTTTGATTGCAAAAAAATTCAAGTTTTTAAAAAGTCCTTATTTCAAAACCAAACTTAAAAAAAATCAAATATTCATCAAAGTATCAAAACTGATATCAAAGTAACAATATCAAAGTTAAAAAAATTTCATTTAGAAAATGGGAGATGTAACGTTCTAAAAGTCAGTTTATGGGCACCCATACCTAAGCAATTTCTTAGAAAAAAAAAAAACTTTAAGTCTAAATATTTTATAAGACAACTGGTCAGGAAAACATAAATATATAAAAGAAGAAAGACTTACAACATCACTTGATCAATAAAACTAAAAAAATTAAAACAGTCCCAACATCTTTTCTTCACCAAAGTTCAACCAGGACTGATAAATAAAGTGAGGTGAAACAACACACTTCATTGAAATGGAAGAAGAATAATTAAATAGGCTAACCTTGCTAACCTTGCCTTTTTGGCCGCTAGCCTCATAGGTATTTTGGTAACTGATTCTTAGTTAATATCTGCAAGTTTTTTAAACTATTCTGTAAGATCGTTTTTAATTTGAGTTGTGTATAGAGCAGTTAGTGAATAATCCCCCAAGTCCCTATTTAAGGAAATATTATTATTAATAAGTCTGATTTCAATTGCTTCTCAAACTACCTGGTTTATGCCTAGATAATAAGGGTGGATTCTTTAAAAAGTATTTTGTGGCTAGATATTTAAAACCATAAATATTTATTCAAAATAAAATTCCACAATCTTAAGAAAATTCCCTATCGTTCTTTTTGTTTTTGATTTTTATGATGGAAAGCCAGTGTGGTCTTTGTTACTATTTAAAGCATTTACAATTCTCAGCTCAATAAATTTCACTCAAAAATACTTTCAGCATTGGAACTTAGCATAAAAAGTGGAATTACAGTTTTTACTGTTTTTTTCTAAGTTTCAATATTACTCTATACAATCAAATTTACATTTAATAATAGTATTTAAACTAAGAAGCAAATAACTAGCAAGTTACCATAGGTATTTGTTTGATTTTCAAAAATAAAAGGTTTAAAAGGGTTTCAAAGATCCTGATCATAGGTAGCGCTGCCTAAGTAAAGAACGATGTGGGCACAGTGTGTTTTTTTTTTCTCCATACCCGGGCACTTCGTATCGAAGGAGTTGTCGTAGAAACTTCGAAAAGGGCTCTTTCGATTGGAAATTGGAATGCCATTTTTTTCAGCGTAGTTGATTTCCAGTTAGAAAATATATTTTTGAGGAGGACACTCCCCCACAACCCTCAGGGCAAGGGTTTTTAAATTATGCCCAGGGGGCATATAAGGTTTTTATAGAAGGCGTTGTCGTAGAATCTTCAAAAGGGGCTCATTCGATTGGAAATTCAAAAGGCTAGTGCCCTTTTTAGTATTCGAAAGTGATTGGAGGGCAACTAGCCCCTCCACGCCCCTCATTCCCCCAATCACATCCAATCAAAATTTTTATATAGCCATTTTATTCAACGTAGTTGAAAGTTTTGGAAATTAGGTCTTTAAGGATGACAACCCCTCCCCCCACAGCCCTCAGGGCAAGGGTTGTAAGTTGAGCCCTGGGGGCATGCAAAGTTTTTATTGAAAGCGTTGTCGTAGAAACTTCAAAAGGGCTCATTCAATTGGAAACCGAACGGGCTAGTGCCTTTTTAATAATTGAAAGTGATTGGATAGTGACTAACGACCCTCTCATGCCCACCATTTTCCCAAACACACCGAATTAAAACTTTGGGATATCCATTTTGTTTAACGTAGTTGAAAGCTCTGGAAATTTTGTCTTTTAGGATAATAACCCCCTCAGAGCCCTCAGTGCAAGGGTTTTAAGTTATGCCATGGGGCATATAAGGTTTTTATTGAAAGCGTTGTCGTAGAAACTTCAAAAGGGGTCATTTAATTGAAAATTGAAAGTGTTAGTGCCTTTTTAATAGATGAAAGTGATTGAATAGCGACTAACGCCCCTCTTACGCCCACCATTTTTTAAAATACATCCAGTCAAATTTTGAGATATTCATTTTGTTCAACGTAGTTGAACGTTCAGGAAATTAGATCTTTTAGGAAGAAAACCCCCCTCCCCCCAGAGCCCTCAGTGCAAAGTTTGTAAGTTATGCCCTGGGGGCATATAAGGTTTTATATAGAAAGATGTTGTATAAATCATAGGCAGCGCGATCGCGCTGCCTATGTAAGGAACGGGGACACTCGAGAACGAGACAAGAAACGGGGGACTAAGTAAAGAGGAGAACACCCCCCCAGAACCCTCAGGGCAAGTGTTTTAAGCTATGCCTTGGGGGTACATAAGAACGATGTTGGCGCAATGTGTTATTTATTAATTTTTTTTCTTATCCATTTTGTTCTGCGTATTTATTAATTTATTCATAGCCATTTTGTTCAGCGCAGTTGATTTCCAGATAGAAATTATGTTCTTGAGGACAGTCCCCCACATCCCTTTTTGCAAGGGTTGTAAGTTACGTCCTGGGGGCATATAAGGTTTTTATAGAAGGTATTGTCGTAGAAACATTAAAAAAGGCTCATTAGTGCGCTTTCTAATAGTCAAAAGTGATTAGAGGGCAACTATCACGCCTCTCATACCCACCTTTCCCCAAACACATCTAATCAAAACTTTGAGATGACCATTTTATTCAACGTAGTCTTAAGCTCTGGAAATTAGGTCTTTGAGGATGACAACCCCCCACCCCAGCCCTAAGGGCAAGGATTGTAAATTACGCCCTGGGGGGCGCATAAGGTTTTATTGAAAGCGTAAAACTTCAAAAGGGCTCATTCAGTTGGAAATTGAAAGGACTAGTGCCTTTTTTAATAGTTGAAAGTGATGGAGAGCGACTGAAACCCCTCTCACGCCCACCATTTTCCCAAACACATCCAATAAAGATTTTGAGATAGCTATTTTGTTCCACGCAGTTCAAAGTTCAGGAAATTATACCTTTGCGCAGGACACTCCCCCACAGTCTTCAGGGAAAGGGTTATAAGCTATGCCCTGGGGCATATAAGGTTTTTATTGAAATCCTTGTCTTAGAAACTTGAAAAAGGGCTAATTCAATTGGATATTCAATGGACTAGTGCCCTTTTTAACAGTCGAAAGATATTTGAAGGCAACTAACCACTCTCTCACGCCCAACTTTTCTCCAAACCCATCCAATCAATAATTTAGATAGCCATTTTATTCAACGTAGCTGAAAGTTTTGGAAATTAGGTCTTTAAGGATGACAAACCCTCCCCCCCCCAAAGCCCTCAGGGCAAGGGTTGTAAGTTGTGCTCTGGGGGCGTGTAAGGTTTTTATTGAAAGCGTAGAAACTTCAAAAGAGCTCATTCAATTGGAAATTGAAAGGGCTAGTCCCTTTTTAAATAGTTGAAAGTGATTGGAGAGCGACTAATGCCCCTGTCACGCCCACCATTTTCCCAAACACATCCAACCAAAATTTTAAGATATCCATTTTGTTCAACGTAGTTGAAAGTTCTCGAAATAAGATATTTTAGGATGATAAACCCCCTCAGAGCTCTCAGTGCAAGGGTAGTAAGTTATGGCTTTGGGGCATATAAAGTTTATATAGAAAGTTGTTATAGAAATTTCAAAAAAGGGCTCATTTGATTCGAAATTGAAATTGCCCTTTTTTAATTGTCGAAAGTGAGTAGAGTAATTAACCCCCCACCCTCTTTCGCCCACCATTTCCCCAAAAACATTCAATCAATGTTTAGAGATTGCCATTTTGATCAACGTAGTTGACAGTTCTGGAAATTATGTATTTAAGGATGAAACCCCCCACCCCCGAACCCCAAGGGCAAAGGTTTTAAGTTCTGCTTGGGGGTATATTAGGTTTCTATAGATAGAGTTGTTGTAAAACTTTAAAAGGGACTCATTCAATTTAAAATTGAGAGGGCTAGTGCCCTTTGTTATAGTCGAAAATGAGTGGAGGGTAACTAACCCACCATTCCTCCAAACACATCCAATCAAAATTTTCAGATAGCCATTTTGTTCAACATAGTAGAAAGTTCTGGAAATTAGGTCTTTGAGAATGACACTCCCCCCAGAACTGTGGGCAAGGTTTGTAAGTTATGCCCTGGGGCATATAAGATTTTTATTGAAAGTTTTGTCGTAGAAACTTCAAAAGGGCTCATTTGGTTGGAAATTGAAAGGGTTAGGGCCATGTTTAATAGTTGAAAGTGATTGAAGAGCGACTACAGCCCCTCTCACGCCAACCATCTCCCCAAACACATCCAATCAAAATTGTGAGATAGCCATGTTATTTAACGTAGTTGAAAGTTCTGGAAATTCGGTCTTACAGGATGACAACCATCCTAACAGACCTTAGGGTAAGGATTTCAATTTATGCCCTGGGGGCATATAAGGTGTTTATAGGAAGTGTTGTCGTAAAAGATCAAAAAGGGCTCCCTCGATTGGAAATCGAAAGGCCCAGTGCCGGTTTAATAGTCGAAAGGCATTGGTACGCTTGACATTTTTATAGTAATGATTGATGTGGCTATAATGTATTATTTTTTTGTTGTTGTTGTTTAGACCAAGGCACTTTGTATCGAAGGAGTTGTACCGAACTTCGAAAAGGGCTCATTCGATTGAAAATAGAAAGGGCTGATGCCCTTTTTAATAGTCCAAAGTGATTGGAGGGAAACTAAAAATGCACTGTGTTAATGCTAATTCCCAATAAAGTATCTCAGCAGTATCCCAAGAACGACTGAGGGTATTATGTTTAATATTTCGGGGCTGCTTCTGCTCTTAAAATTTAACCAAATCAAAATAGCATAGGTGTATCCAAGCTATCAAAGAAAGTAAACAGATTTTTTTTTTTTGCGAATGGTATCAAGTTTTCCATTTCAGGTCAACTAGAGGAGGTATGAAAATAAATTAAAGACTATTATTTGTGTCCAGATCTTTAAGAGGGTATATGTTGTTAAAAATTGCTGAAAATTTCTCTCCAGCATAGAAATAGCAGGCCAAACTATAAATTCTTAAAAACGAAAAGATTTAAACTATTATTTTTCTTTTTCTCTGAATAGACTATATCAATATAAAACGAACAGAAATTAATTAAAAAAGTTTTTCCACAAAATAAGTTTTTCAAAGAAAAGTAAAGAACTCCGTTAAACAAAAACTGAGCAAAAATCAAATCAAATAATCTACCAAGCGTGAAACTACCACAAATCAGCATCGATAAATAAATGAAACCCAAAACGAATAGAAATTACAATAAATAACCGAGTCAAATTCAAAACGAGCAGAAATTAATGTAAATTAGGCTCAAAACCCCTATGCCTTCCCTAGGCTAGAACATAATTTGCACTTTACTGAACAAAATACAGATGAATGTGCATTGTAAGTTTTATATACATATACTGAAATTTAGTAATCAAAGTGTTAAGATTATTTGATTTATTAAAGTTATAAAAGTAAAAACTTTTATGTTTTTTTTCAGTAAAGTGCAAAATATATTCTTGCCTTGGGAAGGCATAGAGGTTTTGAGCCTAACTTATGTTAATTTCTACTCGTTTTGAGTTTGACTCGGTTATTTATTGTAATTTCTGTTCGTTATGGGTTTCATTTATTTATCGATGCTGATTTGTGGTAGTTTCACGCTTGGTAGATTATTTGATTTTATTTTTGCTCATTTTTTGTTTAATGGAGTTCTTTACTTTTTTTTGAAAAAAAACTTATTTCGTGGAAAAAGTTTTTTAATTAATTATATATATGAGGCTAATGTTGCAGTGAGGATATCTTAAAATAAAAATAAAAATAACATTTCCAGCATGTACTTTACAAATAGTGGATATATTACACCTTTTTCAAATCCTAGTAATGCAGGAATTTTAATCTGTTGTACTTAATGCCCATACCTCCTTCAAAAGCCCTCCTTTTAAATTGGCATACATAGACATGCTGCAGAGAGGCATCAATTCGCAATAATTAGGGGGAGCGATTGAATTTTTCCAAATATAATAGGAGACAATTTTGTTTTTTCAATGAGAATGCAAGAGAAAATACAATGAATATACCAATAAAAGCTATTTTTCAAAACAAAGGGAGGAGAAGGGATTATGGGACGGTTAGTGCCTCCCTGAGTTGTCACCAGTGATGTTCCACCTATTTCAACTCATAATCATTCAGGGGATAATACAAGGATAAATCTTAAAATATTGAGGTTTAATAACCAGACCCTCAACATTGGCGTTAAACCCTCAAAGACTAGCTTCAAGGCACTCTGAAGGAGCTCAAATACTGTCTGTTAACTGCGTTATGCAACAGATGCAATCTAAACTTTCAAAAAGTTATGTTGTGCTCAGATGCCAGATGTCCTTCAATAATACAAGTATCTAGAACGTTAGCACTGCAAAATAAATAAGCAAGCTTCTGCAAGACACCGAGTTCAAAGTTCTCTAACATACACGTTAGTTTTGATTAGCATAGGGTAAATCACATGTTGCCAGCAAAATCTTCTCAGTGCACTAACTCTGCAGTCAGTAGAACCACAGTCAGTATTTTCCTTGAAAAAATATGACAAAAAGTCAATCTAAGCACAAACAGCAAAATATGGATGAGGGGGCAACATCTCTCACATGCAGAATAATTTGTGGTTGTTTGAAAATTTTAATATTAACCTTTATTTTTATTTGAAAAACAAATTTATTGTTGTTTTAATTGATTTCCGATTGTTTTTCAAATTATGCCGTAGTCTAACCAACATATTATGTGAGCGACAAACCCTATAAACTGCCAAACTCTTACGGCTAGATAGTATGTATCAGTAATTGTAAATACAGTTACAGAGTCCTGATTTTTAAGTTTTTCTGATTAAGAACTCAAATGGTGTATTTTAATATTCAATTATCTTTACGCATATGACAAAACACTGTTGTTTTGAGGCAGAATAGCATCAAGCCCAGATTTTGGTGCACCTGCTTGCAGCTCAAAGTTACTGCAAGTCAGATTAAAGAAAGCTGCCCTTACGTAGATGGACTCTTTTAGTTACAGAAGGACCTGCTCATGGTCAGGGGTCCAAATGAATACCTTTTCACGATCTCAATGGCTCGTTTTGGGTTGACATGTTTGGAATATACCGGGACAGGCTTGTTTTGGGTTGACAGATTTAGAATGTACCGGGACAGGTAGTTGAGCATTCCAACAAGGGTCTGCAGTTGCTTTCGTGATTTTGAAATACGAGGAGGCATTTCATGGATAGCCTTGACCTTATTTGAATCCAAGTAAGTGCCCTCACTAGATAAGATATGGCCAAAATAAATTATGGATGTTGTTCTCAGGATGTACTTTTCCTTGTTCATTATCACTCCCTTTTATTTAGCTTTCTGCAGCGTCTTTCGAAGATTGATTTTGTGTTCCTCATTAAATTTGCCTGAGATGAACTTGTCGTCGTTTATGACAAAAAACGAGCAAATCCTGCAAAAACTTCTTCCATATGTCACTGAAATTCATCTTGAGATTATATAAAGTCAAATTGCATGCACTCGAGTTTGTGTCACCCAAAGGGAGTATTGAAGGTGGTCAACTCTAATCACAAAAACAAAATGGGACAAACAGGGACAGAACAGGGAAAAAAAAGAAAATGGAGGGCAACTAGGTCACATCACACCCTCATTTGTTTCCCAAAGTCACCCGATCAAAATTTTGAGATAACCAATTTGTTCAGAATGTTCAAAAAATGCAGTAACTATGTCTTTGAGGGTGACTTTTTCCCCCCACAATTCCTAGGGGAGAGTCTGGAAGTTATGAACTTCGCCCAATGTCTACATATAGTATTGGTTATGGGGAAGTATACAAAAGCATTCAGTTTTTTTTTCTGATATTGGGGGGGGGGGTTACGTTGGAGGATTTTTCCATGGAGGAAGCTTTCATGGGAGAACAGAAATTGCTACGAAGGGGCGCCGGATTTCCCAGCATTATCTAAAAAACGATTAGAAATTAAATAGAAAAAAAACAACAGTTTTTTCAACTGAAAGTGAGGAGCAACATCAAAACTCAAATCGAACAGAAATTATTACGTATATGATCGGGTTCGCCTCCTAGTCATTAGCTCGCTCTCTACGCTAAAGTATTTTTTGCACTTTCATCTGAGCTATTTATTCTAATTAACGGCCTTTGTGATTAACGGGTCATTCTTAAGAAGCGGAGCAAAATTTGAACTTTGGCGTACAGAGCGAGGCATCGAGTAGGGGGCGAACTTTCTAAAATACGTAATACAAATGTACGAATATAGAAGTTCGCTGCATGAGTTAATTCGTAAGTTAAGTCAGAAAAAAATTTTGAGAAAGCCATTTAGCCAAAAAAAGCAAAATTAATATGCAAATTTCGTTTTAATTATTCATGTATGGTGAGCCAAAATCAAAGCTGCATTAATTAAAAAACAATTAGAAATTAAGCAAATAAACGAGTTTTTTTTAACTGAAAGTTAGGAACGACATTAAAACTTAGAACAAACAGAAATTATTCCGTTTATGAAAGGGGCTGTCCCCTCCTCAACCCCTTGCTCTTTACGCTAAAGTTAGACTCTGTCTCGAAACCTTATTAAAAAAAAAAAATTGCCCCACTGTCAATCTTGAATCGAAAACTAATCTGTCCATCAAATCTTATGCTTGTATATGGTTGATCATCTTCATTGTGTGCTGAGACTTCATGAATAAAGAATTCATCATCTGTCAGTTAATATGCGGATTCAATAACATGACACTTTTCTTCACACTGGAACAAATTCTTACAAAATATATTTTGTTTGCTACATTTACTACAGGCTTTTCCTGAGCAGGGAAGTTGCTACTCACTTAATATTCACCACCATAGAAATAGTAATCAGACTGAGATGCTTTCTGGATGCGCGAGTCCGGGTTTTTCTTAGTTGCATAATCTTAGATAAGCAGGCTCAAGAATTTAATTAAAACATCCAGGATATAGCCTGCAAATAAGGACACATAAGCAAAAGCAAGAAATTAAATAGCAAACACAATCAAAATAAAGCACTAATTTCAAGCTAGATTGTTACATCAGGATTCGGGTGATTTATTTTCTAACTTAGCGGCGGCAGGCAGCAGAGTGCAAAGCTATAGCGATTATTTTAAAGTTGAAAGATGCTGGAATCTAGTGTAGCCTATACAGGAAAATCAACAAAGATTAAAGCCTTACCTAGACTTCATATCAATCGTATGGATTTATAAAAAGGTATCAGTTTAGTGGTTCTAATCCTTGTAAGGAAAAATCAAAAACAGAAAAAATTCCTTATTTTATGATGTTTCCAAATAGCCTACCATAGTGGGTTTTCCATCAATGTACCCTCTCCTCTAATTGTCTGATGAAATAAGCCTAGAATTGGGGCAATTGAGAATAAATAATGTTAAGAAAAATATTTTTACAACATCATATGCAGAAAAACTGTAGTTAAGACATTCAATACACTTCTACTAGGCTATAGGCTACTTTACTCTCTTCCCCTAATATGCAGATAAGCTGCATACAGATAGGATGTCAACAATTCAGGGTATAATCTAATCCAGGGTATATATTTGCACATTAGGAATGTTGGGGTGTATAAATTTCATGGTAACTTTGCAATAGACCACATAATTTAGCTAGGATGAAAGTGAAAACATCATTTGATGCTTTTTTTGCTCTTTCATAATTCATATAAAATACCTTCAGGACTCAAGATGCAATTTGCAACAGAAGCAATTGCTGAGTTTTGAAAAAGCATAAGAAAAGGTAGTAAAATTCTACTTTAGTTGCTTGTGGCTATCTTGGAAAGTGGTTAGGTTAGGAAAATGAAACTTTCAGGGATTGGTCTACAATCTAAGATAGGATTTTTAAGAATCCACCCTTATTACCTAGGCATAGAGCAGGTAGTTTGAGAAGCATTTGTAATCAAACTTGAGGTTAATAATATATTTTCTTAATTAGGGACTTGGGGGAATCTTCACTTAATGCTCTCTACACAAATATAACTAAAAACAATCTTACAAAATATTTGAAAAAAATATTTTTATAACCAGTTATAAAAATACCTTTGAGGCCAGCAGCCAAAAAGCAAAGTTAGCAAAAAAAAACATTTTAATAATTCTTCTTTCATTTCAATGAATTGCCTTATTTCACCTCACTTTATGTATCAGTCCTGGTTGAACTTTGCTGAAGTAAGGATGCTGGGACTGTTTTAATTTTTTTTTTAGTTTTATTGATCATTTTTTCTTTTTTATATATTTATGTTTTGCTGAGGATGGCCCTTGGACATATGGCCAAAATATTCATTACAAATTAGAATTCTGCTGTCTTACAAAAATTTTCTATTGTTCATCTTGTTTTGATGTTTGTACTTGTTTTAATAACCAGTTGCTTAGGTTTATTTAGGTTAATTTAATAACCAGTTGCCAGGTTAAATTGCTTGGGTTTGACTGCCCATAAGCTGAATTTTAGGGCAAGGGGCTTACTTGGTCTAATCAGCACTTCAATGCTTTACATATCTAATAGAAGTCTCAAAACAAAAACATAAGTCAGAGTCATTCATTCAGGGGGCTGGAGACCCCCTGTGCCTTCACATATAATCCCCCATGCATATAGAGGCTGGTGAAGAGATATATTAATGACAGATAAGTTAGTACATGACCAGAGTGTGATCCCCAACCTCTTCCAGATATTCACTTCACTATGTACTAGAAGGCACCCTTTGAAGCTTTATCAAAACTGTGCCAGCACCAGGCAGCAAAACAAATTCTTTTCTAACCGCATAGTCAGTCTATGGAACTCCCTTATCCAGAATGTTATTATTGCTCCTGTTGTCAAATCCTTCAAGTCTGCAGAAAACAAAGACTGGTGCACAAAACCTTGGCTTGTGGTATGGGATGCACCCAACAAGTTGAGTTATCATAATCAGTTACCAGTGATCACAGGACTTGTCTTTATTGCTGGCAAGTGCAATTTAAAGTAATTTTAAGGGAAACTACCAGATGATCTACAAAAGTCAGGATTTCAACTCAAATGGAACTATGCTCCAGGAATGTTGTCCCAAGTGCCAGAAGTATTAATATTCAAATTTCGTTTTTAATTATTCATGTATGGTGAGTCAAAATCAAAGCTGCATTTATTAAAAAACAATTAGAAATTAAGCAAATAAACGAGTTTTTTTTAAACTGAAAGTTAGGGGCAACATTAAAGCTTAGAACAAACAAAAATTATTCTGTTTATGATAGGGACTGTCCCCCTCCTCAATGCCTTGCTCTTTACACTAAAGTTTGACTCTGTCTCGAAACTTTATTAAAAAAAAGAAATTTGCCCCACTGTCAATCTTGAATCGGAAACTAATCTGTCCATCGATTCTTATGCTTGTATATGGCTGATCATCTTCATTGTCTGCTGAGACTTCATGAATAAAGAATTCATCATCTGTAGGTTGATATGCAGATTCAATAACATGACACTTTTCTTCACACTGGAACAAATTCTTGCAAAATATATTTTGTTTGCTACATTTACTACAGGCTTTTCCCTGAGCAGGGAAGTTGCTACTCACTTAATATTCACCACCATAGAAATAGTAATCAGACTGGGATGCTTTCTGGATGTGCGAGTCCGGGTTTTTCTTAGTTGCATCAACTTCTTGTTTGATTAGGTTGTTCATGCTGCCCTCGGAAGACATTGTTCTCAGTTGTGCCTGGGTTTAAGTATATGTTCTGGTGATTAAGATAGCTTCAGCTAATGTCAGCTCTGAACTTGACTGAAGAAGTGTTTCCCTGATCTTCTGATTGTTTGTTTCACATATGGGTCTGTCACGTACCATTTTGTTTTTGGTATCAGCTGCATCAGAACAGTCATGCACAAGAATTTTGAGTTCGGTAACTTATTTGTCAATGGTCTTGCCGTCTTTTCGATCACGCTTATGGAAAACAAACCAAGAGAGACTGTGTTCACTGTTGGGCTGAAATAGTCAAATTTCTGCAGGTATACATAGATGTTGTTTTTTATACATCAGCTGATGTCCAGGTGCTGATTATGCCATGCCCTTTTTTCCCAACCAGATTAATTGGTATGCACACTGCACTTTCTCCGAATTTCCACTGAGAGTACCATCAAACATAAGCTCTGCATAGCTCTTGAATCTGATCCATGCTTTTCTAGGGTTGTCTGATTCCCAATTCAACTCTGGATAATGAATGGCGGCGTCCATATTCTGACACCATGCAACAAGCATTGCTAACAAATATAGATAAGCAGGCTCAAGAATTTAATTAAAAAATCAAGGATATAGCCTGCAAATAAGCACACATAAGCAAAAGCAAGCAATTAAATAGCAAACACAATCAAAATGAAGCACTAATTTCAAGGTAGATTGTTACATCAGGATTCGGGTGATTTTTATTTTCTAACTTAGCAGCGGCAGGCAGCAGAGTGCAAAGCTATAGCGATTATTTTAAAGTTGAAAGATGCTGGAATCTATAATCATAGTGTAGCCTATACAGGAAAATCAACAAAGATTAAAGCCTTACCTAGACTTCATATCAATTGTATGGATTTATAAAAAGGTATCAGTTTAGTGGTTCTAATCCTTGTAAGGAAAAAATAAAAAAAGAAAAAAATCCTTATTTTATGAAGTTTCCAAATAGCCTACCATAGTGGGTTTTCTGACAATGAAGATTGTCAGAGATGTTGTAAAGCATAACAGAGGAGCAATTTTATGTGTTTTGAAAGCTGGAAAAATATGTATAAGCAGGCCTTAAAAAAAAAAAAATGTTGCCAATTTGGTGATGAAGGCAACATTTTGTTAGAAATTGCTCTCCAGTTTACCACACTAGTTAGGAAAATTTCAGCCAAACTTGTAATTTACAGATATCACTGCCTGTACTATGCTGTTTCAGGAAAAGATTAGCATTAAATTCAAAGTTTGATCACTGTATTTTTTTTTGCCTTTTTTGTAAATTAAGTCTTTATTTTACCCATACATGCAGTTTTTGTGCTTATTCATCCTTAATTTTAGGTATTTTAACCTACTTGAGCTGGATATCTACTGTGTTTGAAATAATAATGGAAGCGGATGAAATTTTAGATGGTAAGGTTATTTTAGTTTGATCTCTTTATATATTTTAGTTTGTTTTCAGTTTAGCTTGTTTTATATATTCAGTTTCAGTTTGATCTCTATATATTTATAAAGTTCTTCTATTTTATATTTCATGGTTAGGTTAGGTCATATCTCCTTTTCATAAATTGCCATTACCTTATATTGCACTTACCAGCATTAAACCATGTAACAAATAAATTTAAAATTGAATAAATTTTACATGTCTGTAAAATAAGGTTAAGTCACGGGAATAGTAGTAGATTACAGAAATTGTGAAAATCATCACTACAAAAAAACAAAAAAAAAAAAAAACAAAAACCAAACAAACCATAATGCTATAACAAATGAAGGGGGCAAAATGCTTGCAAAATAGACTTTTAATGCAAAGAAGGAAGAGGAAAGTGGGAAGAGATAAGAGGAAGGAGGCAAAATGCCTGCAAAATAGACTTTTAATGCAAAGAAGGAAGAGATAAGAGGAAGGAGGTAAAATGCCTGCAAAGTGGACCTATGAAGAGGCAGGAAAGCCAGCTCATCAGCTAGTTGATAATGAAAGGAAGGAACAAACGTAAAATAAAAGCATTCATAGATGCTGGCTATACTGTAAGTAATTAGAAGAAAATTAACAATTAAAATAGTTCATCTAATTAACTATTAGAAATTGTTAGTAAATTATTTGATAGGCTGCTTTGAAATTTAAAAGATCTAAGCATTTTAAGGGATCCAGGAAATGTCCTAAATTGAAAAATAGTAAGTATATGTTTCACACATAATGTTTGATTTCCATCAAAGTTGGTATCTAAGGATTTATAAAGTCTTAAATTTATGTTTTAGTCACATCTTGACTGCTTACCTACTAACAGGTGAGCCAGGAAAGCCCTTTCCGGCTAGTTAATATTAAAAGCAAATCAGATCTAAGCATTCAAAGAACCTGCCTATATACTTCTGCCACTGCTAAAAACTTATCACAACACCAAGCCACCTAAGAACAGAGGTGTGCACATTCCTCCATTTCAATTGGATTCCTAGTTCCTATTTCCTTTAACTCCTTCTCATGACCTCTTCAGATACCAAATGAGGAGCTCCTACTTGTTGTTTGGTCCTAAATAGATAATATCATTGTGCCTAATTTCTTTCCCTTTTTTAAGTTGAAGTGGTTGTTAAAATCATTTTAAATCTTTTGTAGACCATTTGAATATTTAAATTGTCTGTAGTTCACAAAAAATAGTCTTGGTCAGTAACGTCACCAGTGAAAATGTTTTGGGGAGGGGTGTGTAATAGATTTTACCAACTGTCAGGTTATTCCTGCTGGCTGATTTAGGTGATATATCTCCATCAGCCCTTTTACCTAATCAGTGAAAAATTTAACAAGTAAAATAGCATTGCTTCTAAGGTTGCCACTGGCGAAGTCTAAAGAGTGCAAATCAAGGCCAAAAAGAGTGCAAGTAATAAATTTGCGCATCCCCACCTCTGAATCCGCTCTAAAGTGAAAAAGACCATATTTAACATGTAAAGTGTGGAAGTTGGCAACCTTCTCCTTGAGTTAAATGGTCTTCTGACAAATATTCCAACTAATGACTTTTTAAACCAAATAAAAAATGACACCAAAAAGAGTTTTTTCACTCTTATGTATCCCTCTGAGGTAAAAAGAGTGCATTTCACACAAAAAGTGTGTAAGTTGGCAAGCTTGATCGCTTCGTCCCACAATTTTACCAACTAAAGTTTTTATCGACTAGCTGAGAACATCCCTGGACATGCAGACACAAAAAAGAAACTCAACAGCTTTAGTTCATGTACACAGTGTGTTTCTATTTTAGTATGCCTTGATAAATTCATTCTGTTGGCTTGTCATTAATACGAAAAATTTTTATACATGCTTAAGATGGACGATTTAAGAGGTGCAGAGAGTGCATATTAATATGGATCAGTGGATTTCCCAGAGGGGGGGGGGGCTTCAACTTAGAGGCTCACCAAAGATTTTTTGAGTTTGTCTGAAAAACTATTAGCAGGAAAAGTTTTTTTTTTTTTTTATTGTGGGAAGTTTGGCTCAATGATTTGTTAGAATTTCCCATTATATAACCTTCTCTATGGGGTTACTGTTAGTTTATTAACTTGTACTATGGTGTCCTGAAGTTTTGTATTAGATGCATGTATTCAGACTGGCTGGAATTAATGGTGTGAATTCCTGGAGAGTAAGAGCATATTAAGAACTGGGAAAAACTAATGAATGTTTGTTTAGGGAGTTGTTAAGTAATATTTTTATCACTTTAAACCTTTTGTAGTTTAAATCATTTTTATATTTGTTCCTTTTATATTATCATACCATATTAGTGAATTCGATTACTTTTAAAGTGGTACTCCGCATGGAGAAGAAATTTTGTTCCGAAAGTTTATTAATCATTATTTTTAGTTTTCCAAAGGACATGAGCATAAGATATATAAATATGTAAATACAGTATAAAAAAACAACTTTATGTAATAAGGCTAAAAATGCGTTAAAGAGCCTATAAAAATGAAGTGTTTAGACTTGAATACATATAATATTAAAAATGTATGTTGTAGGCTTGAATGAACGAAATGTTACAACTATTAGTTGTTTTTCTTCTATAATTTATCCAGGTAGGGAGGGTCCTTGGATTGATCTTCAAGGAGGGAGTGTTGGTTTAATTGTATAGAAGAAATATCTAATTTATACCTTGGATGCTCTTTGATTTTCGTTTTTTTTTCTTCTAGACTTGCTAAAAACTTACAACCCAAATGACTTAAGTGACTATCAGCTGCTGTGTGATGCCCAAGAATTTATTGAACTTCCAGATTTGGCTCATGTGAATTTTTAACTTGGAAAAACAGTTGCAAGACATTACTCCAAGAACTGAAAGGACACAAGTTAGTGTTTTTTTTTTTTTTTGCTCTCCTATATATACTTCGTATATATAGGAGAGCACTTCGTATCAAAGGAGTTGTCGTATAAACTACAAAAAGGGCTCATTTGATTGGAAATGGAGGGGGGGGGGTGTCATCCTCAAAGACCCAATTTCAAGAACTTTAAACTATGTTGAACAAAAGGGCTATCTCAGAAACTTGATCGGATGTGTTTGGGGAAATGGTGGGCATGAGAGGGGGTTAGTTGCCCTCCAATCACTTTCAACTATTAAACAGGGGACTTAGCCCTTTCAATTTCCAGTCAAATGAGCCTTTTTGAAGTTTATACAATAACACTTTCTATAAAAACCTTATATGCCCCCAGGACATAACTTACAACCCTTGCAGTGCGAAGCCACGATTGTTCCACTACACAAGAAGGGGTCAAAGGGGATATGTGATAATTACCGTCCTATTAGTCTAACAAGTCAAACTTCCAAGATCGTCACTCGAATTATGCTCCAACCAATCAGAGCCGTGTCATCCTTAGTCATCCAAGAATACCAAGCCGGTTTTGCCCTGGGAGATCGACCTTGATAAAATTTTCACTGTCCGCCAAATTTTAGAGGAATATCTAGAATTCGGTATCGACCTGTATCAGCTCTTCATCGGCTTTAGGCAAGCATTTGACCTTATTTGGAGAAATGGCCTATGACATATCCTCCTCCATTAGGGAATCCCATTAAACCTAGTAGATCTTATCAAAGATATGTACTCAAAATTTGGGAGTCGCGTCATGACTAGTGAAGGTCTTACTGACAGTTTTCCAGACTTCCGCAGGTGTCCTTCAAGGATGCCTTTTGTTTCCAGAGCTGTTTAACCTTTTCCTCACAGCAGTCTTATCCCTAGTGGAAACAACTTGCAGTGCACATATTGATGGAGAGATTATTAAACTTAATGGAGAGAGTATCCAGTGGGTCGACGAGTTCCCTTACCTCGGTAGTCTGATCACCAGCTACAACAGTCTATCAAAAGACATTAAAGGACTCTCGCCCTCGCGAGTTCCAGTTTCAAGGCCCTTATGCCCATATGGCGAAGCAAGGATTTGTCTCTGTGGTTTTAAGACACGACTTTTCGATACCCTGATCATCTCCATCGCAATCTACTCATGTGAAAACGTGGACGCTGAAGGTAAATGACAACCTCGACTCGCAGCATTTGAAAGTAAGTGCCTCCGCCGCATCGCCGGGATCACTTACCTTGATAGAATCTCAAATGTGGAACTTCTTGAGTGCCTTAAAGTACCACAGACAGTTTTCATAAAGATCCAGCTCCAGCAACGTCGATGGCTCGGTCACGTACAGAAAGTTGACCCCCACTGACCCCGTCCCAAACCAAATAATTGGGAACACTAGGATTCGAACCCTCGTCCTCTCGGATAAAGGATCCTAAATCTAGTGCACCTTAGCCACTTGGCTAACATATTTAATTTCCTGAAATTGTTTAAACAATCGTAAAACTCCTCGGACTTGAGAAGGGAGAGGGATGAGGGCTACTCTATACTTAGCACCTCTGATTACGTCAACAATGTGGCACCTAAAGATCAGAAGTTACGAAAGGAAATATGTCTTCCTCTCTGATTTTTGTCTTGATTGAATGTCCTGATCTGAATATCCCTGATTTTTAGAGTCCTGAACAAAGACCTTATTTTTTGAAACTCAATGAAATTCTTAAATCCAGTTCTATTATACGTCAAAACCTTTGTTGAAAAGAAATTATTTTTCCAAAACGTTATTATGTCTGAAAAAAAACGTACATCTACCTCTGTTTTTAGTACTATTGAATCACTAATAAAAGAACCACTACAAATGTATTTTAGGTGGAAGCATTGAATATGTCTTCTATTTTGTATTTATTTGTCCTCGTGCAGACAGGAGGGGTCTATGTCCAGGTAGAAGTACTGTTAGTAAATATTTCCTTTTTTTAGAAAAATATTTAATATTTTAGAGAAAATATTTAGTATTTTAGAGAAAATAAAAAAAAAACATTTTAGAAAAAAACTGGAAAAATATTTCTAATTTTTCTTAAGTAGACCGTCGAAATTCTAAAAAAAAAGTTCTTTAAAAAAAACTTTGGAATTTAAAACAGAAAAACAACTAGAGATGGTAGAATTTTTTAATCGCATTTTTCAACTTAGGTTAAGCTATGTTTCTAAGTAATCTACCTCGTTTACAAGTCCTTTTAGTAATAACATGTTCATTCATGCCTGATAGGAAGCTATGATCTTACAGGAGTTAAATTTCGTCTCGGCAGCCGAATTTTGGCGTCGCTTGATAAAAAACATATAATATATTTTGTTGTTAAATCTTCATGTGATAAATCTTGATAAATCTTAAATAAATAAACTAAGGTCATATGAAATTAGTCTGTAGTGAATGAATGGTGGTAACTGTGATACTCAGGCTGTGCGGCAGGGTCGCCATGCCAAAAATATATTAAACCCAATTTTTTTTTCAAGTGAAGAGTCAAAATTCTTTAATGAAGCAAGCTTTAGAATTTTTTGCGGAAAAAACCGCGAGGGATTGTAAAATTGTAATTGGGTTTTTTTAATTCTAAATTTTCTAATTCAATTACACTTATCGGTAAAATAAGGTAAGGATACATGTAATAATAAAGGTAAGCCACCTTTTTCAAGAAATGCTACTAATAATAGTATATTCAGTTTATCTTTGGTAGGAAGCTATGTTCTGAGACAGTCGTCTTGACAGCAAAATTCACGCCTCTAAAGATAATCTTTTAAATAAATAAATAAAAAAAAGAATGAATATATAAAAAATAGCAAATAAAATAAAAAAATTATATAAAATAAAGGCTTATAAATATAGTCTGGAATGAGTGTGGTTGCGGCACCTACTATAATCAAAGTCTAAAGCAGGATTGCCAATCATATCTTTGCCATAATAAATAGCTCATCTGAGCGCGATTGATGATCCTAGGAAGGGTTAATTTAAATATCAAATTATACATCTATGGCGTTCTTACTCAGTAAAGTGTCTTATCTTTTTTGTTTTGTTTACAGGAACACAGAGTAGCCCAGCCTGATACAGATTCGATAAAGACCGTGACAGATCAAGATGTGGTTGAACGAAACCATTCGAGAACCAGACATATTCAGAGAAAAGAATCGAAAAATGCACGAACAGCTGTGCCACCGGCCATTGATGTGGTTGAAGATGATATAGTTGAAAGGCCTAAGAAGAGAACTAGGCAGATTCTGAAAACTATCCAGCCTAACACTGAGGAAATAACCCGCTCAGGTGGTTTCAATGTCCAGCCAGTATTTAACGTGGTTGAAGGTGATATAGTTGAAAGGCCTAAGAAGAGAACTAGGCTGATTCAGAAAACTATCCAGCCTAACACTGAGGAAAGAACCAGCTCAGGTAGTTTCAATGTCCAGCCAGTATTTGACGGAAAGGGTAAGCGGCTTCAAAATTATTACCTTGCATAAAATTGCACTCAATATGCAAAACAAGATCTGTAAACATTCTTTTTTTTTAATATTTGGATTAATCTAAGTAAAAGAGTAAAATTGACTAAAATTTTACATGCTTTAAATATTGCAGTATTAATGAGATACTTTTGAAGTTGTAATACGAAACAGAATTAAGAATGACAAAAGCAAATGAAATTAAGAAGCTTCCGTAACTTTGCATGCCATTTGCTACATAACCTTGTACACCATTTGCGTAGTTTCCAAACTCTTATCTTAACTTTAGGTTCATTGGAGAACATATGCTTAGTTCAGACTAGACTCCGGTGCCGCGCCGATAAGGGAAAAGCGGTGGCGGCGGGGCCAACAATAGTGGCGGTGGCACGTCGCCGATGTTACTTTCGCGCCGCGATGATAAGGGAAGACCGGCGGCGGGTGTGGCCAAAAATAGTACCGGTGGCGCGCTGTCCGTGTGATCAATGTTGCCCGCAAATATTATTGTTTTCGTCAGTCTTTCTCAAATCCCAGCTTGAACTAACAAAAGGTTCGGGCCTATTCATGAGTTAAAAAAGTCGCTGGCTGAACGCTGGTCTTATTCGTTATTCACCAAGAGAAGTAGGAATCTGGAAGAAACGAAATGGTTGTGGCGTTTCAGAACCCTTGCATAATAGTTGAAATAATAGATAGTAGATTCGCCGTGGCATTCAATAAGATCGAAGGAATCTAATTAAAAGGGAGCAGACACATCGGATCGGATTTTTATGCTGATTTCATATGTATATTATTTTTCATAAAGTTTAGTGTTACCCATCAAAAGTTATGAGCCAGAGAATAATTGTCTTGTTTTCAAAAAAAGGGGGAAAACACCCCCTAAAGTCATAGTATCTTAATGAAAATCACAACCATCAGATTCAGGGTATCAGATAATTCTATGGTAGAGATTTAAAGTTCCTATATGCATGTGGAATTTTGTATTTTTTTTTTCTGCCAGAAGAAAGATCACGGATGCGTTTTTTTTGTTTATTTTTTTCTTCCCAGGGGTAATCTTGTCGACCCAGTGTTCTTAAAATATCACGAGAGGGCTCATTCAAACGGAAGTCAAAAGCTATAGTGCCCTTTTTAAGTGACACAAAAAACTGGAGGGCAACTAGGCCCCCTCCCACTTTGATCTTTTCCCCCTAAAGTCACTGGATCGAAATTTTTAGATAACCACTTCGCTCAGCATAGTCGAAAAAATCTAATACCTATGTCTTTATATGTAAAATGACCCGCCCCAGTCCCCGAGGGAAGGGCTGCAAGCTATGAACTTTGCCCATTGTTTACATGTAATATTTGTTACTGGGAAGTATACAGGCATTTTTTAGGGGGGGGGGCTGTGTGTGCTTGCTTGGGTAGATTTCTAAGGGGAGAATCTTCCTTTGGGGGGAGGGGGGAATTGTTGATGAGTGAATATGCTAGGGGAAATGTTACACTGGGGGGGGGGGGGGGGGGGTTGACAGAATTATTATACGAAATTCTTTTTAATTTTCTTTTCTGGGAAATAATTTCCGTGGAAGGGGATATTTCTGGAGCGACCGAGAAACCGATTATAGATTAAAGTCTTATTCCAATGAAAAAATGCCAAGGAGAATTTTTTCGGTGAGTCGTCCACAAGCAATTTTACAGAGAGGGGTGGGGGGATTTTCAGCGAGGAAGGAACTGTCTGGAGGGAATTTGACGGGGAGGGGGTGCACTTTACGTTGGATTAAATTTAAACGGAGGAGTTCCGTGAGGTGGAGGGGTATATTTCATAGTGGATGAGCCAGATTTACCGGATTATTTGAAAAACGAACAGAAACTATGTCATATATGAAGGGTTGCCCCCTCGTCAATACCTTATTTTTTACGCTAAAATTTTACTGTGTACTAAAATTGAAACACAGGGGCTGTTTAATTAGAATAGGAAAATATTTTAAAAGTGCTAACAGCTTTAGCGTAAAGAGCAAGGTATTGAGGAGGGGCGACCCTCCTCAAAACCTGTTTAACTGAATCCAATTTTAGTTAGTGCTTGTTCCCAGGCTAAAGTATGGTTGCGTATATGGCAAGAGTGTGACAGGCCTAGATTTGTTGTTGGAATGTCGTCAGTATTCATACGAAAATAAAGTTTTGCAAAGCGCTCCGTGATCATGTTGCCAATATCTGGAGGCAAAATCGCTGACGATCCAAATTTACTTTTGAAGTCTCGTCCCGGTCGATTATTGATCTTAGCGCTTTAGAAATACCCGAGTGTGAGTGGGTGGCTCATTTTTTTGCCCAGTTTAAAGCCCCTGATAGTCCACAGGCTAAATAGTTTGATGGTGAAATTAAGAGTTTTTGAACAGTCGAGCAAGATCCAAGCAGGTAGTCGTTGGAGGTAATTTGATTAAAGAGGTTGTACCGAAGCTTAAAAAGAAGTTTTCTTGTGGGTCGGATAGGATTTGTGTACGACATTTTGAGTTTGCCAGTGATTACCTTTTTGACCATTTCCCTTTACTGTTTCAGACGATTTTTACTATACGAGTTGTGCCCGACTGCTTATATCTTGTGTTGTAAATCCGGTTTTGAAAAAAAGGGAAACAGCTTTCTCAATGTTTGTCTTATAGGCCCATTACAATTTCTAGTGTCTTTTCAAAGATTTCTGAGTCGTTGATTATTGATCATATTCGTCAACAGTATATTATTTCTCCTTTTCAGTTTGGGTTTCAACCGCGTCTCTGTTGCTACCACACTTTAAGGGGCTTACTTAGATTATTAAAGGATGCCGAAAGGTCAGGTAGCCCTTTGGCTATTGGCGCATATGATATTAGTGACGGATTTATTTATATGGAATATAAATATGGATTACACCATATGGATTATGCATAAAAAGTATTTTACTTTTTTGAGTTTAATAAATAAAATTTTTTTGAGAGTTTCAGGAATAAATAGCAGTATATGTATATTAAAATAACAGTACACAATCATTAGTTCTCTTTCATTAAAGTGCAAATCATGTTCCAGACTGAGAAGCTATAGGGGTTGTCAAACCCTACTCAAGTTTATTTATGGTTGAGTTTAATTTTTAATTTTTTTATTTCGTTTTGAGTTTTAATCGGTTATTTATTGTAATTTCTGTTCGTTTGTATTTCATTTATTTTGTGATTGTGATTGGTGGCAGTTTTATGCTTGGAAGATATGGCTCTATTTTGCTAATTTTTGGCTTACTAGAGCTCTTTACTTTTCTTTGAAAGAATTGTTTTGTGGAATTTACGAAAAAAAAAAATTATTGTTATTTATTGACATTCATTTTTATGAAATTTTTGTTTTTATATTTTTTTTCAAGCAGTTCGTGGTAACGAACAGCAAGTAAGGAGTGACGCTGCTAAATAGTAACCGAAACTCTAAAAAACGAAATTTTGCTATAAAAAGAGTTGTTTTCAAACATTTCTTGGAAACGAACTATAAGTATGAAGCGACCCGGCTCAATAGCAACCGAAACTCCAAAAAACTGAATTTTAATACCAATAGATGCATCAAAAGAATTGTGTTCAAAACATTTCGTGTGGTAACGACTGTGTGTGACCCAGCTAAATAGTAACTGAAACTCTAAAAAATGAAATTTTGATACCAATAGATGCATGAAAAGAATTGTTTTCAAACAGTTCTTGGAAACGAACTGTAAGTAAGAAGTGAACCGGCTCAAAAGCAGCCGAAAATCCAAAAAAAAACTGAATTTGGTACCAATAGATACCCCAAAGGAATTGTTTTCAAATAGTTCGTGTGGTAATGAACTATAAGGAAGGAATGACCCGGCTCAATGGTAACCGAAACTCTGAAAAACGGAATTTTGATACCAATAGATGCATCAAAGGAATGGTTTTAAAACAGTTCGTGGTACTGAATTCTAAGTAAGGAGCCATCCGACTCAATAGTAACTGAAACTCTAAAAAACGGAAATTTTGATACCAATAGATACATCAAAAGAATTGGATTTTTATTTTGATTTCAAATATATAGTCTTAGTTTAGTCTTACCCATCAAAATTTACCAGCCTGAGAAAATTTGCCTTATTTCCAAAAAGGGGGAAAGCACCCCTTGAAAGTCATAGAATCTTAACGAAAATTACACTATCAAATTCAGCGTATCAGAGAACCCTAACTGTAGAGGTTTCACTCTCCTATCTGCAAAATTGTGGAATTTTGCATTTTTTATCAGGAGAAAAATCACAGATGCGTTTTTTTTTCCAGGGGGTGATCGTATCAACCCAGTGGTCCCAGAATATTGCAAGGTTTCATTGGAAAGAAAATTAAATGTTAGTACCATTTTTAAGTGACCGAAAAAATTAGAGGGCAGTCGAAGCTTAGCGTAAAGATTGAGGTATTGACGAGGGGGCGAACCCTCTCATATTCGTAATAACTTCTGTTCTTCTTAAGTTTTGATGTTACTCCTTACTTTCAGTTGAAAAAACTTGTTTAATTTATTTAATTTTGACGAGAATCCATAGTTTGGCTTACTATTTGCATGTTGGAGAAACTTTTCTACAACTTTTAATCCTAACAAAAATAGTACTATTTAATTTAGTTTTGTGTCTGCTCAAGTTGACCCTATTAATAAAACTTCTTACCATTCCCAAAAAATTCTATTTATGCTCTTTGATATCCTGGATACGATTGAACTCTTTTGATTTATTTAAATTGTAAGAGTAGAAGCAGCATTAGTAGTAGCCCTGGAAGTGTCAACGTAATACCCCCAGTCGTTCTCGAGATTCTGCTGAGGTGTGATATTGGTGACCAAAGATATAGTACCTTTGAATTTAGTTTTGAAGCATAATAGGCGAATTCTATAACTGTGGGCTGTGTCAATGCAATCTCTTCTTAAGATATTTCTTTGCCACCTATTTGAAAATCTACATGCTCAAAGTTCGTTTTGATTTAGTTCAACTTCTGCCCAAATATTTCTTCAAAGGGTCACCTTAATATCCTTAGCTTGCGTAGTAGTAGCAATTCTAGCAAAGTTTTAAGAGAAGAGCAGTGCAGTTTTAGAAAAGGTAGAGGATATGTCGACCAAATTTTCACTCTTAGGCTAATAATTGAGAAGTGCCTGAGTTTTCAAACGCCTTTGGTCCTCAGTTTTATAGATTATGAGCAAGCGTTCGATTCTGTTGATAGAAGAGCTTTAGTAAAGCTTTTATCCTTGTATGGTATACCAGACAAATACAATAAAGTGATTAGTGCTATTTACGAGAATAACACTGCTGCGGTTAAGGTAGGAAATGAGGTGGGCAGCTTCACTTACCTTGGTAGTATTATTAGTAAAGATGGTGGGAGCAGTGAAGATATTAAAAATAGAATAGCAAGGCTCAGGGTGTTTTTTATCAATTAAAAAAAGTCTGGAAGAATAGGAAGATAAGTCTGCAAACCAAGATTAGAATATTAGACGCTACAGTGATGACAGTGGTCAAATATGGCTCTGAAGCATGGACGCTCCGAAAGCGGATGAATATTTGCTAGATGTTTTCCAGAGAAATTGCTTAAGGATTGTTCTGGGTACCCGGCTGACTGACCGTATTTCAAACAATAGGCTATACGAAAAATGTGGTTCAATACCGCTCTCTAGGGCTATAATGAAACAAAGGTTGAGGTGGTTAGGGCACGTTGTGCGGATGAAGGATGACAGATTGCCGAAGATTGTTCTTTTTGGGCAACCATCTAGGGCTAAACGGAAAGCTGGTCATCCCCGTCTGGGGTGGGAGGACGTCATAAAGAAAGATTTAAAGGAAATGGGAACTTCGTGGGCGGGTGTAAATAGGAAGGCTTTGAATAGATTGGGGTGGAGGAGGAGCGTGCGTAACTGTGTTGGCCTCAGGCGGCTTGGTGCTGTGGTGAGTTGTTAGTAGTAGTAGTACTAGTAGTAGTAGCAATACTAGTAGCATTAGTGGCATTATGTGCATAAAACCTTTGGTATCTTCAACATCCCCTTCAAGACATGCTGAAGGTTTAATTTAAAACCATCAAGCGTTTCTCAAGTACTGCTGATGCGTCCTCTTGACTGCCTGTGTGGGAACTGTGTTCCGATTTAGTTGAATATAGATTCAATATTCCCCAAACTTATTGCCTTAGCACCCTTAGCTTTAGTAGCAGTAGTACCAAATACCATTAAATTTAACTTCTAAGCATGTTTTGTTGGGTTTGTTTTTGTTATAACAAAGTCTAGTGTCAATTCAGTGTTAAATTGAGACACTTGGACGTCGTTTAAAACTCTGGCTAAAGTTTTTCTTTCTTAGGGGTACAATTCAAAAATGCAATCAACTCCCTTGATCTACTAAAAATTTTAAAGAAGACCAACCATAAACTCACATTTGGTTAAAACTCGAGCGCCAAAGCCGCAGTTGACAAAAATTTTTTGATTGTACTCAGTGTAAAAAAAATTATTCTAGGATAAAATTCTTTAGGTCTTGGGCCAAAAAACGGAATTAATTTGAGCGAAAACAGTACGAAAAAAAGGATCTAAAAACACTCCTTATTTTTAACTGCTCTACCTTATTGTCGAAGTCACGATTGAATCAAATCAATAAAAATCGGCGTGTGGTGAAACTGGTAGTTCTAAATCTGTGATTCCCAACGTGGGGCACAGGATCCACCGGTGTGCATGATAGTATTTTGGTTGGCCAAGGGCAGGACGTGCACCCTTTGGCTGACTGTTCTTTTGAGCCTTTGCAAAAAAAAAATCTTTCATGTGAATGATGTCCGATGCATATCATAGGCAGCGCAATAGTGCTGCCTAAGTAAAGAACGATATTGGCACAATGTATTGTTTATTTATTGGCTTGTTTGGTTTGTCTAAGATCAGGGCACTTCGTGCCGAAGGAGTTGTCGTAGAAACTTAAAAATGGACTTTTTCGATCATAAATTGAAAGGGTTGGTGCCCTTTTTGATAGTCGAAAGTGATTGGGGGCAACTAAAGGCAGGATGTTAGAGAAATAGGTCTATATGAATCTGGGTTAGAAGATTCCTTTCCTGTTTTAGGTATTGGGATAATGGGTGTCTTTCTCCACTCTTTGGGAGTATGCCCCTCTTTAACACACTTGTTAAAAAGGATCAGAAGTGTGTTTTTGGCTTCCTCTGGTAAATTTTTTAGCATTTGGTTGTGTATTTGATCAGGACCAGTTGCTCCTGGTTTGATTTTGTTTAAAGCATTTTCAAGTTCTTCCAGAGTGAAGTCTTTCATTGGAGGTTGGTTTATCTTTTCAATAATTGTATTGCTTGGTGTTTGATGAGGATATCTGTGATCATTTTTCAGAAAATTATCTAGGAGGATCTTCATTTTATCTTCTGGAGCTGTGAACTCCCTGGCATCCTTTTTGAGTAGGACAAGAATTTTTGGAGGATTTTTTTTTTTTGGTCAGTATAGATTTTAAAATTTCGCCACATATCTTTTGTAGTTGTATTATTTGAAAATTTGTCCTCAATTAGTTTCTTCCAAGCTTCTCTTGTTTCTTGGAGGATAGTTTTTTTTAAGACTGCAGTGGCCCTATTCGTCTCTATTTTATTACTTATTGTTGGAATTCTTGCATATTGGTTTCTAGCTTTTTTCTTTTCCAGCCAAGCCTTTTCACAGTTAGCATTCCTGCCTGGAATGGAGTTTCTTTTTTGTTTTTTTTAGGCTTACAAAAACCAAAAATACCTTCACTAGTTTTCACTAGTAAATTTGTAATTTGTTCATTCGTTAAATAGACTGGATAATCAGGTGAAATTTTTGGGATTTTAGAGGCAATGGTACTCTGCCAGCTCGGCCATTTGCTGTTACAGAATTTCCGCATTTTTTGTTCTCTGGAATTCTGGGGAATCTATGCATTCCTCTAGTTGCACTATTACTGGAAGATGATCAGAATCTACTGTGCCAGCTAGTTGGACATGATGATTTACATCTAATGAAAAAGAAACGAGTGTTTAAAATTAGAGTAGAATACTTACCATTAGTTACGTTTAGCCTAGTGCCCAGATCACATGGTGGAAAAAGACACATGTTACTTTCAGGTTCCAAGATATAGTCAGCAAAGGCAAGTGATTGTTGGTCCTGTTGTGATGTGTTGTGATATCCCACATTTTATTATGAAGGTTGAAATCACCTCCTATAAATTTGTCACTTTCACATAGGTCATTGCTCTTTTTAAATTGACTCACATCAAAATCCACTGTTGCTCTATTATAATAATTAACAACAGATAACCATCTATTGTCATCCAGTTTGACATTCACAAATCCAACTTCATTTTTACCTGTAAAGGGCACTTGTATTTTCATGAAGGGTATATTTTCTCTTACCAGTGTCAGCAGACCTCCCCCTTTTTTCCCTTCTCTATCCCACCATACAGGATGATAACCAGGAAATTTCGGTGTTTTCTTTTGATTAGTTAGTAGAGTCTCTTGGAGGGTATTTAAAGTTTCTATAGAAGGAATGCTTGTTGAACTTTAGAAGAAGTTCATTTGGTCGAAAATTGAAATTCTAGTTCTTTTTTAGCTTCAGAAGTTATGGAGGGCATTTAGCCCCCTCCCAACAACCCTTCTTTTCACCACACGCATCTGATTGAAATTATAAGATAGTGATTTTGTTCCAAATAGTCCAAAAAACATATAATCATCTCTCTAGGGTTGACACAACCCCCCAGTGCACTGAAGATAGTGTTATAGTGTCCTTTTTAAGAGTCAAAGTGATTTGATAGCAACTCGCCCTCCATGCTCATCATTTCCCTTAACACCTCCAATCAAAATTTGGAGATAACAATTTTGTTCATTATAGTTTAATGCTTCGTAGTTTAATGCATTGTAAGCTGTGTCTTGGGGGTATATAAGGGTCTTATAGAAAAGGTGGTCATATATGCGTTGGACAGGAGTCATTGGATTCGTAATCAGAAGTTCTAGTGCCATTTTTTAGAGTCCAAGTGATCAGAGTACAGCTACCCCACACACACGTGCAAACAAGTAAGGTTATTCCGAGGTGTATCCAGTAGATATTTTGAGATAGTCCTTTTATTCAAAATATTCCAAAGGGTATCTAACAAGGCTTTTGAGGCTAATACAAACCACCAGAGCCAGAGGGCAAGGGTCGTAAGTTATGCCCCTGGGGCATTTAAGATTCTTATGGAAGGGATGGTTGTATAAACTTTAGAGGTGGCTCATATAGTTGAAATTAGAAGTTCTGGTTCCTTTTTAAGAGTCAATAGTGATGGAGGTCAACTAGCCCCTCCCCCCCCCCCCAATCCAACTACCCCTCTTTTTACCAAATGTATCTCAAGTACAAACAAGCCAACAGCTACATGTAAAAACTCGTCCAACACCTGCAGGTACAATTAAGCCAACAATTGCAGGTATAACTAAAGCATCGACTGCGGGTACAACTAAGCCAGCAGCTGCAGAAAAAAAACCCACAGGTACAACAGCTACAGGTACAGCATCCAAAGCTGCAGGTACAACTAAGCCAACAGTAGCAGATACAACTAAGGCAGCAGCTGCAGGTAGAGCTAAGCCAACGGCTGCAGATACAACTAAGGCAGCAGCTGCAGGTAGAGCTAAGCCAACGGCTGCAAGTACAACTAACCCTACTTTTCTTGGTGCAACCAAGCCAAAACTGCAGGTACAACAAAATACAACTAAGGCAGCAGCTGCATTTACAACCAAGACAACAGCTGTAGGTACAAATAAGCCGATGATGAGATTATGCGCAAGTGTCTCCTTATTAATTCAAATTACAAGACGAAGAGTCAAAAGCTGTTGAAGGGCCACCGGCCCTCAAATATCCAAATGAATTTTTTTTTGGTATATTTGACTCTTACTTGATGCCAGTTAAGTTTTCCTGATGAAGTTGTTTTTTACAATGCCGGCTACTTCGTCGACTGGCAGTCTAATTTGCAACATAGAGACCCTATCCCTTAGAGTCAACTAATGAGGTTTTTCAAGGGTTGCACGGTCAACGGTTATTACGAAGGGTATGCCTAATTCATCTTGACGTGAATAGTGTCTACTATATAGGCTATTTAATCTTCTACTTCAAACATTATTTCTTCTGCCTCCAAATCTTCAGGGGAAGAACACAAACTTGTATGGAGCAACTATCGGCGGAAGTGTCAAGAACGTTCGTTTTTCAGCAAGTTCTCGTATTTTTAAATTATGCTCCAATAAAATGTGAAATATTCGCATAATTCCAAAGCGGGTTCGATTATAGCTGGCACAAATTTTTCTGTTTCCACTTCTTTTTCAATTCCCTTTTCACTTTAAACATCGTTGAATTGATGGTGACGTTGGTGCCGTTGACTCTCAAGTCAAATTTATTTGACTTTTCAATTGACGACGCATATGATATTGCTTTTAACGTTTTTATTTCTTCAATAACAGTTTTTTTTTCATCAGCTTAGAGTTTTATTTATAATTTCAACATATTCGGGAACAATTGTTAAAAATTCTTCCATCCTGGTTTCAGAAAGCTTTCTCTCAGCTTTTATATTAGCACCAGTCGCATCCGAATACCGTGCCAGATCGTGTGTTGACCTGTCAGCACAACCGACGCATTCAATCCATCCATATGAGGTATAGCATTCGACATCCCAGCAATCCTGGGCATAATGTACCATTTCATCGCGCTTTGTGTTGCCTGAAACGATTTATTTCGTTTACGCTGACCAGTACTAAGAACTGATAAATCCTTCCTATATAACAGACAAGGCTCTCTTTATTTATTATTTGATTGGCAACAGCATCGCCAAATTTAACATATTTCGCCCTTTTTTTTTCTCCCTTTTTGTGCTCGAGCTTGAAGTAATGAAATATTTAAATCCTTTACAGTGGTGAATTGGGGATGAGATCTATCCTGTGAGTCATAAAAGTGTTGGCATTCACTGCCAAATGGCAGTGAATGCCATTTGGCAGTTGGCATTCACATTCACTGCCAAAGAAAGCTCCCTGGCTCGCAGAAGGCCCCACTGAGGAGAAATTTTTTTCCTATAAGCGCTTCAAATTTGTGCAACCCGAATTAGCAGTTGGATATTTTTTATTTCGTAATGGTGGTGAAAATTGACGAAAATGCCTCCTTGCGTAGTTTCAGGTCGGAGTTATCCCTTAGTTTGGTAAGATGGATCAGGCCCAACATACGTCTGAAAACAGGAGATTAAGTTTTTTATATTCTCCTTGATCTTTAGTCGTTTCAGTTTTTGTCTTCAACTTCTAAATATTTTGAGTTTTATTATCTTTGACTATGAGTTCACAAAATTTTTCGACGTTGCCAGACTATCAAAACTTTTTCTAGGATTAGGGCAGCGCATTCCACTTTAACCATTTTTTCTTTGCAAATGAATGTAGTGTTTCTTCCATAACTCAACTATATTATCTTTTATTTCACAATTGATCGGGCCATAGTCGAATACGCCTGAAATACAACCATATATTTTAGCAGAAGGACCTTAGAAGAATTTTCCCTTTACAAGGTTGTCCAATCGATCTTGGAAAAGCATAGGGAACTTTTCTTCTGCAGCTTCAATAGAGTTCTCCTCATCTGGATCCTCTTTTACTCCTGTAGCTATATTCTTTATGGTGTCATTATCAATTCCTTCTCTTAAGCATTTATCAATTTTGAATTATCTATCCCTTTTAATGAGTTGCCAGTTTACAATTCCCGCAAACGAAACTGAAATCCCAATATCTGAACACTTAAAAACTTTTTAAAAATTTGATATCACGTCCAATGTTTAGAAATACAATAACCCATAACTCCTAAAAAATAGAGTCAGATCATGTACATGAAGGAGCGAACCCATAGTACGCCCATGTAGCCCATAGCTGAATTATTACAATTTTGGTTTTGCCTGACTCGAAGGTTTGAAATTTATTTTAGGCAAAGCGCCAGGATTGAACCTTCGTTAATGTTATTTAATTTCCAATGTCAAATATTGTTTGCTTTTTTTTTTAGTAGTATTCACAATGTGACAAATTGGCGTACTGCTAATATTTCTTGTAAGATTACCCAGTTTAGCAGTTTTTTTGGTCGTTTTATATAAAGAATATGGGTAACTTATAAAAGTGGGAACTCTTGCTTGTGTCGGCAAAAATTCTAATGCCTTCCTGCATTTGGTGAAATTTTAAGAATAATTTTGGAGAATAATTAATTTAATTTGTTTAGTAGGTGAAAATTAGTGTTCTCAGTTCATGATCTCAGTTCTGAAAGGAAAAAAACGATTACAGAGAATAAAAAATGTCAATGCAATCAAACGCTAGATGGTGCTCATATTTTTTTCGTCTATAAAAGCACCAGTTGCCATTCTTGTAAGTTACCCGTGCTCTTTGGTTTGGTGGTTAAAAACTAAAGCTCAACAAATAATTGTTAAGGCCAAAGCCCAGTTTCACCGTTAGTAGGATCTGAATACAGTTCCATAATATATGAAATCAACAACATATTCCTTTCATGACCAACTTGTAAAGCAGTCCAATTGCACTTCAATTTAACCCAAAAGAAAAAATATTGGGCGTGTCTCTAAAGGCTGTAAATATGGAATTTAGTGGTTTAAATATACTTTTTTCAATTTTTTTTTAGGTTCAGTTTCAAATTCAGAAGACAGCAGCATCTGTAGCCTAGTAGCCTTAAAATATAACTTCATGCTCGCAGTCAAATTGTTTATGCGAGCATGAAGTTATATTTTAAGGCTACTTTACTAGACACGAACGTAGTTCGACACATCTGTCGATTGTTATATGTGGAGGATTTGGAAGTATTAGTGCTTGCTTTAAATAGTATTAACAACCTTTTGAAGTCTCCAGCGAGGAGTCGTGTGTATGTGGAAGTTTTGAAGTATGGAGGTAACCGTCATTTAGTCAATGCTTAGAAAAACTCTATACTATATGCGTCACACTTGTCCAGCGATTCTTGCGATCGTTTACCTAAAAAGGTACTTTTTATGGGAACTCCTCTTTCCAACGAAAACCTGAAAACGTAAAAAAAAAAAAAAAAAAAACTGAGACAGTGGTTCTCACAAAAGTATATACTGCTACTTCATCCGTTAAACGATCGCAACACCAAGGCATCCGATATCAAAACGCTACGTCCATCCAAATCTTTTCAGAAACTCACTCGTTATTCCCTACCATACAGATACTATTTCTTTTTAATTCTGTCATAAGAAGGGCACTAATTCATGAAACTGAAGGGGGGAAGGCTCAGGGTATTTTTTTTTTCACAGTTGAGAGAAGTTTAAAAACATAGAATGATGAGTCTGCGAACTAAGATTATAAAATTGGATGCTACAGTGATGCCGAGGGTCAAATATGGTTCTAAAGCGTATTCGATCAGAAAAACGGAGGGCGTTTTGCTAGATTTTTTTTTACCAGAGAAATTGCGTTTGGAATGTTTTGGGTACCCGACTAACTTGCCATATCTTAAAGAGTAAGCTGTACGTAAAATGTGGCTCAATCTCACATTCTAGGACTGTAATGACAGAAAGGTTGAGAAGACTAGAACACGTTATGTGGCTGAAGAATGACAGTTTGCCAAAGATTGTCCTTTTTTTTGGCCCAACCTCGTAGGGCTCTATTGAAAGCTGGTTATCCGTGGTTGGGGTAGGAGGATGAGAAATTCCTGAAAAAAGAGAATGAGAAATCCTGGGAGGATGTAAAAAGGGAGGCTTTGAATAGATTGGGACAGAAGAGGAACAAGCGTCGCTGTGTTGGTGTCATGCAGCTGGGTGTTGCAGTGAGTTGTTAGTAGTAGTATAAAATCAATAAAATAAATAGATAAAAACACTAAACCTTTTGTTGCTGTTACGAAGGTCACAGACCTAATCTTTTGTTTGTAAAAAAAAAAATTGGTTGTATTAAATTGTTTTCAAATAGTTATTATTGTAGCCTATTGTCATGATATATTTTTAAGATTCCAGGGTCAGAGAATTAAGACTTTTTTGCCAAAATGTTTTTTTTTTTTAGTTCTTTCAAATGCTTCAAAATCTGTTTTTTAGCTTAAATCGAGCATTTTCCTACGCAATTAAAAATTAAATATTAGTTTCTCTTTACCCTTTCTGGGTGTTCTGGCCTTTACGCTTTACGTGTGGCACAAGGTAAAAAAAATGGTTTCCTTGACAATTATGCATTTGCCACTGGGCTGAAGATTTAGGAGCCCTATTCTTCAAAAGGGGACATATGTCGTTCTCATTTAGTCTATATTGAAATTAATACAGGGCTTTGCCCAGGATTTTGTTCGAGGGGGAGGTACAAAAAAAAACTTTAAAAAATGCATTAGAAAAATGATTTTATGCATTTTATTTTGTTTTTTCAATTAGGTGGAGTTGGATAAGTATTTTTTTTGGACGGAAGGGGATTCAAACCCCTAACTCCTTCTTGAATGCGGTTTTGAATTGTTATAAATTTTCATTTTTAACTTTACTTCAAGTTGAACCTATGATATAAGATATAGTAGATTTTCACTTAGGATGCTTGCCCTCCTCCTAGATTCGCATGAATTTGCACCCCTTGGCCCCAACAAGTACACAGTAGTAGCTAGCTTTCAAGACAAATGGATAGAGGGAGTTCAGGGTTTCTTTCTAAATTTTAAACAACCTAAAAAAGGTTTCGGTTACCTTTTTACTGATTATGGATGGGTGTTAATTTTTTTTTGTCCAAGGGGCTATCGTATTGAATCATTCGTGCTAACCACCGGCAGAGGGCTCATTTGAACGGTAATTAAAATTTCTAGTGCTCTTTTTAAGTCACCAGTAAGATTGGTGGGCAACTAGGCCAACTCCCACGTCCTTTTTGTCTCAAAATCATCCAATCAAAAGTTTGAGAGAGCCATTGTATTCAGCATAGTTGAAAGGCCCAATAATTATTACTTTAGAGATAACTTGAACCCCTAAAGCCCCTGAGGAAAGGTCTTTAAGATATAAAATGTACCTATTGTTTACATATAGTACTTGTTACTAGAAAGTAAGCATACATTTTTCGGGTGTCCGGGTGTGGGGGTGAATTTTGTGCTGGAGGTATTTTCCATGGGAGAATTTAAGAGCATTAGGATCACTCGTGCATTGAAAGCAGATAATGGTTTTCGTGTCAGTCAAACCATAGTGCATTATTATGGCCTAAATTTAAGGAGATATGCACTTAGTGTATGACTTTCTTATATTCTATTTTATTTTTAACTTTTTTGTTTTCATGGTTTCTCAAAATACTTTTTGTTTTTAGGGTTTTACAAGCTAAAGATACTCCAGAACCATGAAGTCACTTCTATCCGTATATTAGCCGCTCAAATTATCGACAAGTATTTTTTTAAGGATGATATGGTAATTATTTATTGATTGTATAATATTTTAGAGGTAATTACTTGGCAAGAAGAAAAGAGAGAGAGAGAGAGAGAGGAGAGAGAGAGAGAGAGAGAGAGAGAGAGAGAGAGAGAGAGCGAGAGAGAGAGAGAGAGAGAGAGAGAGAGAGAGAGAGAGAGAGAGAGAGAGAGAGAGAGAGAGAGAGAGAGAGAGAGAGAGAGAGAGAGAGAGAGAGAGAGAGAGAGAGAGAGAGAGAGAGAGAGAGAGAGAGAGAGAGCGAGAGAGAGAGAGAGAGAGAGAGAGAGCGAGAGAGAGAGAGAGAGAGAGAGAGAGAGAGAGAGAGAGAGAGAGAGAGAGAGAGAGAGAGAGAGAGAGAGAGAGAGAGAGAGAGAGAGAGAGAGAGAGAGAGAGAGAGTAACTATTGAAAAAAGTGCTTCTCCTCCACGAGTCATACCCTTCTACCTTCCAAGCACCCCCGCCGATATAAGGATTATTCTTAGGGGTCCATATTCCCCTTTTATAAACACTTTATATCTTTCTAGTGTGCAATAATTTTTTATAAAAACTAAATCTATCATGTGTTCTTTTAACGTTATTTGTACAAATAACTTATAAAAGAAATTTTAATGGAAATTAAAAAGTGGAAAGGGGGTGGGTTTTTCACCGCTTATTCTGTATAGAGAATTATATTAGCTTAAATTTTACTTTTAATTTTACAGTCTTTGAGAGTCAAAAGAATTAGGCGTGGAGATTTGAACCCACAGGTCTTCACTGATGACGAAATGGCTGCCTTAATGGAGGCAGTTGGGGATAATCTATTGAATGATGTCCCTGCAGCTTCTCCCCCTGAGGAAGATCCACCTCCGTTTGCCGCCAGACCTGAAAAGACCAGTCGTAAGTAGCTAAGGCTTGTAACTATATCTATATAGGTTTGTAAAAGATGCTACAGTGGGGAATGTACACCGATTTAAGATAAACAATTTGAATGTCTTTAAGACTGGTCTTCAGCACTAATTTTATTACGTTGAAGCTTCTAAACTTTGACCATGCTCATCAAAGTAATGTTAGTTGTGGCTCAGTTTTTATGGCTAAATTATTGGCTTAAGTACTTACGGCTAACATGGTCATTACCTTCCTTTGCCTAGAATTCATCTTCTAGTTCCAGTTTAAATTGTTTCAATTTTTTGACAATGTTTTATAAATTAACAAAATCACATATCTCAGAGACATTATGACCATGTTTCCGCTGAATCTATAACGCTGATTGTCTTATGAATACGCATGTCTATAAGCGTGCCTGCGTATATATGTTGTTCTAAGAGACACAAAAGCGTCGAATAACTGGCCAACAGCCAAGCCGTCATGAAATTTATGGTGTTTTTGTAAAATAGCTAATAAGCAAATAGTGCTGGCGACACTTGATTGGTGCCCCTAACTGAACCACGTTTAGGGCTAATACCCCCAAAGTCTTCTAAAGGCCAGGGGTGTTTTTTTTTGTATTGAGAATACAGTTCTTTTTCTTTTATAAAAGCAAAATGTTTAGACTAGGAGATTAAAACTGTGAAACATTTTAAATATTAAAATATTGATGTTACCGGGACGAGGCACGGTTGTCATGTATTTTGTCGAATAAAAGGTCTTAGGCCGAACTGGCCAGCCGTGACAAAAAACCAACAGAGAGAAAAATCTCAATAAAAAAAAAAAAAAACAACAAACAGACTAATTGTGCCAATTGTAATTTTTTTTTTGGTGGTGGTTTTATATTCGTTTTTTTTTTTTTTTTCATCTTGTTCTTCATGTGTTTCTCGTGCAGAAGACGCCTTGTTTTGAAATAGGTGAAATATCTGCGTCGTTTTACATTTTTCGTCTTTTCTCTCCACTGGCCGCAGTCTCGTTTGTTGTTTTTTTTTTCATTGAGATTTTTCTCTGTTGATTTTTTGTCATGTGTTTTTGTCTTCATCCCAACAGTATGTGCGGTATTATTGTAACCTGTGGGTCTTCTGTTTGTTCCCGTTTTTCTTATATTAGGTGACTGAAGCAAACAGAGTCATTCTTTGAGCATTCCCTAAAGCAAGAGAAGGTATTTAGGTACAAATAATATTATTAAAAAAAAAAAATCTTGTTAGGCTTATACAAGAGCCAAAATCCACTTTGTCATCGGAATGTCATTTTAACATGATATAAAAAGTGTCTATTTTTTAAACAATTTACAATTGTTCTAGTAAAACTAACGCTCCAACTAACTAAGCAAACCCAGCTAGATCATGTGGTAAGCAGAGCAGAGTTAGACGTGCCAGCTGAATAGACAATTAATTGGAAAGCGATTCCCATGAACAGGACAACCTTCAGGAGGATAGGAGCTCAAACGAGAAAGTCAAAGCGGGTGAAGAAAAAAAGCTGACGAGGCCAACGCAGCAAGAATAAAAAGGAATCCATGATGAAATCTAATCTATCATTCACCATTCCCCATATTTTGAAATGAAAAATTCACATACAGCTTTTCATTGAAGCGCAATTCTTTAGATTACAGTTATTTCAGAAAAGTTAAATTTATTTTCAACATGGATGATATAGGACAAAAGGTCGCACTCTTTTTTGAATTTAAATAGAGGAAGAATTTTTTTGCTTTTTTTATTTATAGAAGACAATCAGTTTTGTCAAGTGAAACCGTCCTCGTGATCAAAGGAAAAAAAAGAACTAATCTGAAACCTAAAAAAAAAAAAAAAAAAAAAAAAAAAAAAAAAAAAAAAAAAAAAAAAAAAAAAAAAAAAAAAAAAAAAAAAAAAAAAAAAAAAAAAAAAAATTGAATTCTGATCCGAAGCAGATACGAACTGCATGTCTAAAGTCATTTACCGTAGGTACCATTAAGTACAACATCATGCTTATGGCTCTGACTTAACATTGAATGAAAAAAACGAGTTTTTCTACTGAAAGTTAGGAGCAGCATTAAAACTTGAAAGGAACAAAAAATATTCCGTATGTGATGCCCCCCCCCCCTCATCAAATACATTATTCTTGACGCAACAGTTTTTTTGCATTTAAAATTTTTTTTTTATTCTAATTAAACGGCCCTTTGTGTTTCATGAGTCGTTCTTAAGAAATTGGGACAAATAGTCAAACTTTAGCTTAAAAATTTGTAAATCGGAAATCGTAGCCTTTGATTTGTATACTAAACCTAATTTGTATTTTATATTTGGAACCAGTATATTGAGCCGATCCTTTTGATATATAATATTGATATGATTTTTTTTTTAGAGTTTCGGTTACAAATGAGCCGTGTCGCTCCTTACCTGCAGTTTCGTTACAACGAACTGTTTGATTCAAATGTGAATTGCAAGTTTTGTATCTTTTCTAGTGACAAAAAACTGCTAAACTATCCATGCTAGGAGTGGGAATTTTCAATAGAATAAAAAGGAACCATGCGAGTGATTATGAGCCATATAAATCGAAAAAAAAAAATCGAAATCAGCCCATGTACAAAGAAGTAAAATATACGTCAGATACATTAAACTAGTTTTAAACTAAACATTTTATTTCCAGCCGTTAAAAACCACATTGGATTGTTGAGAGGTATGATTTTTTTTTTTATTCATCCGTACCTTGGAATGGATCTTTATTTGCACTAAAGGCTTGATTCTTTGGTTGATATCTTCCAGTTGTGGTGTTTTATCCTGCTTTCTTAAATTTTATTTTTTTATTCATTAATAAAACCTATTACATCAATGCCCAAAGGTAAATATCCAGAGGCCCGGAAGGGACTAATGCGATGCAATATTCAGAAAAACAATTCAAGTAAAATAAAGAGAGAGGAAGGCCAAAACCCTAGTAAAATAAGCCAGGAATGAGATAAAAAAAACGAAAGAAGCTTGGCTTATTCGGCTTCAGACCTTCGACCTCCACAAAATCATCGCAATCTCTGCGAAAACACTCTGCCAGTTGTAAAAACAAATTAAAATAATAATACCTATAAAATAATAATAATAAACATCACCTCAAATTCATAAATTTCAAAACTATGCAATTTCAACAATTTTTGAATTCTGGTAAAATATTGAAAGATTTTTAACTCGCTTGGTAAATTTTCCACAATTTTTGGCAAAATATTAAATTTCAATCTTGACTAAAATTTAATTCTTTATTCAGAAGGTATACCTCTGTTTACAAAACTTTCAATAACATATGATAAACCATATAATTTCTATTCATTAAAAAAGATACTGTTCTATTTCAGTTGTTTTTTTTTTTGTCACAATTTTCCTTAAGAATTTTCTTTCTGCTGCATCTTATGCATTTCATTGTGTAAATTGTTTTGCTGTTGGTTATTTGTTCGATGCTTGCCTTGGTTTTTAACTTTCTATTTTACTCTTACTCTTTTTTGCCCCAAAATCAAAAATTTTTTGGGTTCTACATTATTACGTATAAAGACTTATAAAGTTATATGAATCATGGTTATCAGCCACTTCAATATGGGTGGAAATAAGTCATTTGGATCAATAACAGAGGCATTTCCCCCCTCCCCTCCATTGTGAAAAAACGGAGAGAGAGAGTGCCGCTGAATAATCAACAACCATAATCCGATATAACTTACATCTCGTGAGCTAAATTATTGCTGTAACCTGATTTTTAATTTTTATTTTGATGTTAAATTGAAACGAAATTGAGGACACATTCTCCTAGCGTATTTTGTTGCATTTCTTCTTTTCAATAAAATACAGTATAGTAATGAAAAATTATTAACCCGGTGACATCAAAGTGAAAAAAAGGTTAGATAAAACAAGCCAGATTGTTTCAAAATTATAAAGTTTTTAGAGATGCAATCAGATATTTGTTGGCAATTTTTCGTTGAAACCTGAAAATGAGTGATTTTGTTGAATCACTAGCAAATTTATGGTTCTCAAAGACAGCTGTGCCGTCAAAGGAAAACTGGAACATTTTATATATTTGGTGCTGTATGTTTTCAGCTTACATTTTGCTCATTTTTCGTCCACATTTTTTTTCTTTTCGGTTTGATATCTGCTATAACTAATAACTATAACACTGCTTGTGGAGGGTTTTTTCATTCAAAATTGAATTTTTGCTTTCTTTTCCAATTCTTTAAGACATATGGCTCTGTAAGTTTCCACTTAACCAATTCAAGCAGTCATATTTTATTTTCGCTGTCATTGGTACATTCATATTTTTTTGTGTCAGAGTGTTAATTCTTTTTGTCGAATAATACTGGCAGAAACTTAGATATCTGTAACTAGAATTAATTTTACCAGAGCATCCCAAAAATTTCATTGATTTCATATGCACTTAGTAGTGACGACTACTTATTAATTGATCTACTGGAAATAGTATAGTAGATACTGATCTATTTAGTATTTGCTTTTTTAGTTTGCCTTACCGTTCTTGATTTTTTCCTAGAAGGAAATGAAGCAGATAATGGATCTCCGGAACTGGGGGGAAATTACTAATATTTGTTGATTTAGTAGCATTAACTAGTTATTAATTTAGTTGCTGTAAATAGTAGTATTGGCACTGATATGTAGAGTTTTTCTGCAAGTTAGTAACTTCATGAAAGGAAGCTACTGACTTGTAAAAAAAAGAACATAAAACAGAAACAGGTTATCTGTTTTTGTCGGACCTGTTTCCCTTTTCGTTCTATTTTTTTAAGTGTTTTCTATGTTTTAAAGTGTTTTTTTTTTTTTTTTTTTTTTTTTTTTTTTTTTTTTTTTTTTTTTTACTGAGCGCTTACGATTGTGCTATTGTCTAGTAACTAAAAATTATTGAAGTTTTGCGCTGCTATCTGTGCGGCTAGAAGTCACATTATCCGGATTCAAAAGAAGAACAAAAGAAGAGAACTAAAAAAGGAAAGGCTCAAGTCAAGTGTGGTCTAGTGAAGAAATAACAACGAATAAACGATTCAGACTGGTAAAAGGTTAGCCACCTTAGGTATGAAGCGAGCTGAACTTAATACCTTAAACTGTCTTAAATATATTCTGTTTAAATTCATTAAACAAAAATTCATGGTAAAGCTGCCAGAGTGCTTCCTTCTAGAAATGTGTGTGTTTTTTCCGAGTTATTACACACATGAGCGTATCTATAATAAGACAAATGATCGATATACCCAAGTGCTTTTTTTGCCGTTTTAAACACTCTTTTTGGAACATTTTCTACAAAGAAAAACCTTGAAAATACAAAAAGCCATTCCAAAAGTCGATCTTCCGTCGTTCAGTTTTCTTCTATACTATCTTTGAAATTATACTAATATCACTAAGGAATTCTCATTATTATTACTTATAAAATAAAGACATATAAGTGTCTATGGTAACTGCCATTTTTGACTCTTGGTTTGCGTACCGCCTGGCCTGCATCTGTATTAAAGTGTGATTTCAAAAGAATAGAAGATAAAGTGTATCCATCCACCTCCACATTCGGTTGTGGTAATTAAAAGGGTGACTAAGAATAGAAGATAAAGTGTATATCCCCTCCACATTCGGTTGTGGTAATTAAAAGGGTGACTAAGCCGTTTTAGCCAAAAATGTACGTGTTGAGGGTAAACATGGCCCGAGGAATCGAATAGTACTGTCAGTATTGTCTCATCGTGGACTGTTATGAAGATAAAATGGAGATATACGCCACTTTTAATCCACCTCACTGCCGATGGATATGAGAATTCAAATTGGACATATTGCAGTTTGGTCGAAATTGAATTGTGTATGTGCTGTCGTCGCGAAAAAGAGGAAAGAAATATACTCCAATTTTGGGGGAAGACGTCAGTACAATCGACACGTAAGGACCACTTCCGTCAGGACATTGACAAAATCCGTCATAACATAAACAAAAAATCTGTCAGAACCACTACCCGTCAGGACATTGACAGTCATAACATCGACACGTTTGGACATCGACAGTCAGAATCGCTACCAGTCATAACATCGAGACGTTAGGACATCGACAAAATCTGTCATTACATCTTAAATTTTAAAACTTGAGTTTTTTTTTGGGGTCTAGAGGGGAAAGGGTACTTAGGTTCTAGGTTACGTATTTAATGCATGCTATGCTTTACCCCCCACCCTTCTGATGTGCTAATATATAGCCGAAATTTGCTTCTAAACTATAATGTATTTATTACTATTGTATACTTGTAATTTTTTTTGTCGACATCCTGACGGATTTTGTCGACGTTCTGATGGGTAGCAATTGTGACAGATTTTCCTTGTCCACGAAATGACGTTTAATGCTTGTGAATGTTAGATGAAATGTAGCATCCCCACTTTTGAATGTAGATAAACTTTGAAGATAAAAAAGAGACATACGCCATAGACAAACTTTTATCCGTTTTTTTTGGCTTTCCTAAAAAGTCATAAAAAGGGCACATGTCACCCTTTAATTTACCACAACCGCATTGATCTAAAGGACTTTACCCGAAAAGTTAGAAAAAAAAATTCAGTTTTAAGAATGCAAATATCTTCTTCCTGATTGAAAGATTCATTCACTTTTAACGTAACAACCGGTATTTAATGCTGTGTAATTGTGAGTATCACCATGCAAATAATCTTCAATACTCATTAATCATGTAGGGATTTTTATTTGTTATTAGGGACGAATACTCTACAATTTAAAACAACGAATAAGATCCTTTGAGCTTAAATTGTTGTTTTCTTTAATAAATGGCAAGCATTGCCATTTTCATTGTCACTAATCTCTTATTAATTAAGAATTTTCAATTTTGCTTTCCTTTATTAAGATAATTTTGCTTCAAAACTAATTTTGTTTCTCCTGTTTTCAGGATAGTTTATTCAGTTGAAGAGGATCTGTTTGAAGATTAAAACTTGGCCGTGTTTCATCCGTCCTAACGAGCTTTGTTTCTCTTTGTACACCCAAAAATTACTCTTGTTCCTACTGTTTTTAATTTGATACCTTACTAGTCAGAGGTATTTTTTAATTTTTTTATTGTTATAATATAAAATTTGTGTTCAGGAATTGCGTAAAAATAAACGCTGGATCTCGATTGTTTGTGTTTTCTGTCTTTACAGCTGGGACTATGTTTTTTTTTTTTTCTTATGAGAGCAGGGAGTTTATCACTGCCCTCATGATTGTGAAGTCATCCTACTCTTATGAGGGTTACTTAATTCGACAGTCTTCAGTAAAAAACCTAGAAATTGTGGTATCTTGGAACAAGTTTTAAAAATAAGCAAAATTAACAGAAAAAAATATACTATTTTGCAAAGAAAGTTAAAATCGAAAATGAAACTTATAACGAATGAAAATTATTACTCATCAATCCTTACCGTTGTAAAATTGGCATGCGCTTTACTGAAAGCAAACAATGCAAAAAACAATTTTCGTTCGTCGCTTTTTACTTTCCTTGCAAAAAAGTTTTTTCCAGGTAATTTTGCTTGTTTACATATATATTTTTTTCTAGATATGTCTATTCCTCCGTTTGTTGCTTATAACTTTCAAATTCATGTGGAATGTGCGTATTTTTCCAGGCTGACCTAAAAGTCATTAAAAGTTTATTCCAATGCAACCACAGCAAACGTCGGGAATTAAGCTCTTAGCTAATTTAGATAATTAAGCTCTTTACTTTTCTTACAAAATAGTATTTTTTTTCTGTTATTCCAACAAAAAAAAGCTTTTCCAAGTCTATGTTTTAATAAGTAAAAATTATAGTATAATAGACTACAAGTTAGAAGCATTGACAGTATACAAGTTAAAGTGTTGGCACTGACATTCTCCTGTGGAGGAGAAAAATTTTTTAATGATTTTCATTGATTTTGTTTAAAATTTTTTCAAATAGTTTCTTGGTAGCAAACTGTAAGTAAGAAGCGATGCGGCTCAATAGTAACTGAAACTCATAGATACCGAGTCTTGATAACAATAGATATATAAAAAGAATTAAATTTTGATGTTTTTTTTTCAAAAAAATATTAAGTTCATTAAGTTTTATGTTACCCATCAATAGTTAAGAGCCAGAGAATATTTCCCCAATTTGTAGAAAGGGACGGGGGGCACCCAAAACCGTCAAGTGATCTTAGTCGAAGTCACACCATCATATTTTGCATACCAGAGAACCTCCTATAGAGGTTTGAAGCTCCAATATACAAAAATGTGGAATTTTGCATTTTTTATATACCAGAGGAAACATCACTGATGCGTATTTGTTTTTTTTTCCTAAGGGTAACCGTATCGAACCAGCGGTCCTAGAAGATTGGAGAAAGCTCATTTGATCTGAAATCAAAAGTTGTACTGCCCTTTTTAAGTGAAAGAAACATTGAGGGGTAGCTAGAAACTTAAAATGAACAGAAATTATCGCGTATATGAAGGGTTGCCCTCTCCTTGAAATCTCGCCCTTTACGCTAGAGCTTTTTTTATAACTTTTGAAACAGCTTATTATTCTAATTAAACGGGTCTTGTGTTTCAGGTGCTATTCTTAAATGATTGGAACAAAAAGCCAATCTTTAACGTGAAGATCGAGGTATTGAGGAAGGGGTAACCCTTACATTCGTAATAATTTCTGTCTTTTTAAGTTTTTCAATGTTACTTTTTACTTTCAGCTGAAAAAAACTCGTTTTTATGGTTTAATAACATGCGGAAAATATGCTTACTTAGCTGATTTTAGCAGAATATGGCTTTTCAAAAGAATTCCTGAAGTTTTGGCTGTCTTCTTGTTCATCAGCTCGCTCTGTTGCTGTTTTTTTTTCCATTTTTGTCTACCAGATAGATGGAAACTCATGGAAAAGTCAAATTAATCGGCCGAATCAAAATGTATTGAATCAAATTATCGAGTTTCAAATGTAGAGATCCGAAAAATGGCCAGGCAGCCTCTTCTTGTTACATATGTCATTTGCCATAACAATATCCAAGACAAGTCTTGAGAATTTGGGTCTTAGAACTTCCAAAATACCCTTCCAGTGGCACAAGTCATATACCCTTCCAGTGGTACGTCGCACATGTCATTTAAACATCCGCTCACTTATCAACTTTAATGCTTACACCCCGCCAAAGCTGCCTCAGAATAAAGCTTTTTTGAAGAAATCTGTTGTAAAGAAGTTTGATAAAACTGTTATCATTTCCCTGTTTTCCTCCTTACGAACGTTGAAAGTTTGAATTTTGGAAAAGTTAATCGAGGTAGAAGCAACAGATAAATTGAACCATATTGATATAACTGCGGTTACTGAATTCCTGGCTCAAAATCCAGATCTTCTTAAAACGACTGGTTTTCAAGAGTTTATAACCTACGCCCCGGTTGACCACCCACTGAGGAAAATTGGAGGAGGAGGAGTAATAATTTTTGCAAAGGATTGCAAAAATTCTTCCTCCTTCCATGTGCCTGGACTAGGTGATAGCGATGAAATCATTTAGATATCTAATTAGCCCAAATGCCTGCCTCGGTCTTACACTAATTTAAACATTTGCTCATTTTATTATTCACCCGGACAGAATGCTTATTTTCGTCATAATTTTCATGATAGTCTTGGCTTTTGTGATGACAAAGTACCCAAATTCCGGCATTTTATAGGAGGAGACGCAAACGAACTAAACCTTAATTATCTGTGCAAAGATCAAAAGCTTAAGCAAATTGTTGATTTTCCTACTACAAAAGGTGGAATCAGTTTGGATGTTATTTGCACAACCTTAAAACCTTTTACAATACTCCAACTACCCTCCCCTCCCCGGTGGTAGCTATCATTTCATGCTACAATTGAAACACGGCTAGTTTTTAAAAACAAATTACTCAGTCTCTGAATTTTCGTACTGGCCAATAACAAGTCAAGGTCTGTTTGATTTTAGATCTTGGATTACGTCTGAGAGTTGGGAGGATGTTGTGTCGTGTGTAAATCTTAATTCAAAGATTAGTTTGTTTCAAATAAATTAATAACTAATAACCAAAAAATGTTTTTCCTGAGGTTACCAAGAAGGTATGTTCTCAAATAAACCCTACAATAATGAAAAAATAAAAGGACTAATCCATTTTGAAACTAAAGATGTTTCGCCTTGGAAAGAAAAAATGATGCCTAACCCTCCTTAAATAAATAAAGAAAGAAATACATCGTGCTGCTTCTCGTTATGGTAAGAATAAATCAAATTGCTTTAAACAGAGCGAACCTCAGCAATGGTTTAAGAAAGTGAAAGGAATAGGGGTTGCTTGTGCAAGAACCTACATTTTCTCCTGGATGAACCACCTAAACAGACGGCCAATGAGCTTAATAAACATCTAGATAGTATTTTGCAAACGTTCCCTCCTCTCTCGGAAAACTATCTAATCCCTGAAACTCCAAAAGACAAAATACCGGAATTTCAGCAAAGCAAATAATAGAAAATATACACAACTTTTAAAGATATTAGTAATCAGGATGTTACCCGTCGTGCTGGAAGCTGGGTTATATTACTCCAATCCAAAAGAAAGGACACCTGAATGATTTTACTGGAGTACGACCAATCACCTTGACCCCAGTTTTCTCAAAAATATATGAGAGTTTTTGTTAGCTAATTGGTTAAAGGCAGAGATTCTTGAACTAATTGATTTA